>OZ024821.1:21435276-22035276 GCA_964016985.1 Anodontia alba
ACGGAAAGGCCAACTGACTCGAAACTTGGTAAGAAGTATGGGGGTGGGGGGACTTGTAGATCAAAATAGTTAAACTCGTTCTGATCGGAAATCAAAGGTCGCCGCCATCTTGAAAATCTATTTTGAGCCTCTTCTCCTGCACCAAAAAGCCAACTGAATCTAAACTTGGTAGGTCAAAAACCGCTAAAATCGTTCTGATCTGAAATCCAAGGTGGCCGCCATTTTAAAAATCTATTTTGAACTTCTCCTGAACCGAAAGATCAACTGACTAGAAACTTGGAAGGAAGTATCAGCATGTCTTATAGATACAAAAAAAAAAAAAAAACAAAAAAAAAAAAAACAAAAAAAAAAAAAGCCAAAATAGTTCCAATCAGAAATCCAAGATAGCTATTTTGTATTTTGTCATTCTTCTCCTGAACACAAAAGCCAGTTGACTTGAAACTTGATAGGAAGTATCGGGATGACTTGTAGATCAAAAATAGTAAAAATCGCTCTGATCGGAAATCCAAGATGGCCACCTTAACGAAAGGAAAAGTATTTCGAATTGCCTTGAAACTTCATTGGAAGTATCAAGTTGACTTGTACAAATTACAGCCCTGGGGTAGAAAATGGCCCCACCCTAGAAGTCACTTGTCTGGTACTCAGGTGAGAGATGCAGGTCCATCTTGGTCATTTTGTTTGTTTCTTATCACCATGCGTTCTACAAATGTTCTCTCGTTTTTAATACAAACAGTGGAAACTCTGATCTGACGCCGCTGTATAACAAATCAGCTGTTGATCAAAGACCCATAGACGAGAGAGACGGGAAAGCTACCACAAAATAAAGGCAAATTAAGTACAGGCTACAGGGATTATGAAATCGTCATGCTTGCGACACACTTCGTTGTAAAAGCTTTCTTTTTCTTTTTTCTATTTTTTTTTTTTTTTTTATTTTGCTATATTTCAGCAAACAATCCGAGCATGCGGCAGATGGATCGGACGCAGTCGTATGTTGAATTTTCAGTTCACGAGAAAGGTGACATCCAAATCCTTTGAAAATGTAGGATTATTGACGGCAATGACTATAACGATGTGTCTGTGTGTAAAAATGGACTTTTGGGCTTGACTGACATGACGAGCCCTTGTTATACGTAAACTACTAAGTGTAGTCATTCCCGGGAAATAAAAAATTTCAAGCCCTGTTTGGAGATAATTTGAACTAAAAAATATAAGTGAAGATACCCAGGAAATGCCACAATTACGAAATACAGTCCTCCTGAGGCACCAAAAAAAGGAGAGAAGAGGAACAAATATAACAAAACAAACTCCGCATATGAAACCACAGACGCACAAACAAAATATAACTGCAACAGAGGAACCGATTTGGAACGGTTAGTAAGGCAACTTCTTCGGGCTTAAACCAGTTTTACTCACCATTAAAACTCGAAACCCTATTCTCTGGAAAAATGAAAAATACATAAAAAAAAAAAGTCAAGCCCCATACGTGTGATGTCTCTTTGAGAGAACAAATGTCCTTTGACAGGTAGAATCCTACAGTGGGAAAAAGGTAAGAGAAAAGTCCAGGGAGTGCCACAATCACAAACCGCAGACATTCCCAGACACCAAGAGGAAGAGGAAACCGACAAATCCAAACAAGCAAATATCGAACAAACGAACAAAAAACACTAAGATTAGCTCTCTCTTCCCCAAGCGAAGTAATCGCAGTGCTAAAAGGACTGAAAAACACAAGAACAAAATAACACAAGGTAAGACATAAAAAAATTGCCTTGTAGAATAAACCACAAAGCAACAAGGAGTAAGACCAATACCGGGACCACAGCCTTAGAACGGTCAGTAGAGTAAACCACCGGGGGAGGGTGGGGGGGGGGTGGGGCGGGTTAAAGCACTTTTACAGCTAGCCAACTTCACCCTGGGTCCCGATGCTACTCTTAATACAGAAATACATAAAAATTCGGTTATCTGACCTTCAATGAGGTATAAAGAAGAATCATGAGGAAGAGGAATACGAAAGGTGATTGTAAAGTGCAAACTCTGGCACTTGGAAAGAAGTTCAAGAAGCCCTGTTTTCTTAGTTGTCGTCCATAATTTGTTTTCACTGGAATGTCGACTATGTGTTGTTTCTACAAAGCACCCCGAAGATGTTGTCTATCAGAAATTCCAGCATTCCAACGGTATCAGCCTCAAAACAGTCGTTTTTGCGTTCAGAATTAAAGGAAACATCTTTTAAAGCTTTTGCATATTCTTGTCCGCGTTTTTTGAAGGAAGCAAGTAATAAGTAATTGTCCGAGTGTACGTGTTAAGTTTATCTTACGGAACGGTCGTACACATAATTGAAAGTTAAACCTTTATGTTATCGGTTTATAACGTTCAGTCTCCTTTATCGCTCACCTGTGGCTTCGTAATTATTCTTTAATTTCTTGCCAAATTTAAATTACAAGTCTTTATAGGCGGTCGTATATTACGATTTGCATGCACCAATTTTGTACCCAGCCTGATAAAATTCCACTTTAAACCAATCTAAACGATAGCTCCTGCGTCAAAGCCAAATATTGCCAAAGCTTGTCAATAGCATTCTTGATTATTTTGCACACTGCAATGCAACTGTGGTACCTTCGGCCGCTTCAAGCAAAACAAGGACTTAACGCTTGAAACAACAAAGATGCCATTCTTTAATATATCCTACGGGCGTTGTACAATACAACGTCAGCTGGGTTGTTTTTTTATTCCCAAATACAAGATCTCCCCGTAATTCATCGTCGTGTAATGTATATGTTCTGGTCATTTCGAATCAATGAACCGATTAGGAATAATTTGAAAATAAAATACAGTCGACTCCCGTTATCTCGAATTCCAAGGGACTCACTGAAACACTTCGAGATATCCGTTCTTCGACATATCAGGGTTGAGAGAGTGAGGAAATTGATAAATTGAACAACCACATTTAACAAATGAGTATGTAGTTTGCCTCCTGAAGTTAGAAATATATATATAAAATAATGTGGAAAAGATGAGAAATTGCTCCTGCTCCTGAGGAGCGATTTCTCCTCTTTTCCACATTATTTCGGACCTGTTGTCATAGTTTCATGTTAAAACAGGGACCAGATTTTCACTTCGAGATAAGCGGTAATTCGAAATAAGCGAGTTCGAGATAACGAGGTTCGACTGTATCGCTTGTGCTGGCACTAAAACGCGTGAGCAGTGCTGCAAATTACAGTTCTGCTTATACTATTTTCACTTTCATAAATGAGTTCAGTGCTTTCAAAGGTTCCCTTCTCATTGACTTTTATGTGAATGATCAGTTCTAAAAATAAATGTCTTCTGTACATGTCGTTCTAAGGTGGGGCTTTGTATGTTGCCCATTATTTTTTGGGCTTTGTGACTGCTAACTGCGAGGTCTTTTCGTGTTTGGTCCTGTTTAATATGGTGTTGTTTAGTGGGTCCCGTCTGGCATGGTAATCACTTTTGCTGCTCAAAATGTAGCACAAGGTAACAGTCAAACAACTGTATTTTCTTTTTTTAAATACCATACTTATCCTAAGATTATAACTTAGGCAACAGTGTAGACCCAAATCACATCGGGGAAACGCAGCATCTGATCATTGTCTACACTGTTTGCGCTCACGATGTGATTAGATACATCAATAGGTATTAAACAGAACTTCTCAAATTTGGGGCAAGTGTGAGAAGGTGTTAAATTATTCTAATATTACGTCAATAGGGTACATACACATAGCTAAACAGGACAATATTGCTACGTCTGTTACAATGTATACACAAATAAAATAGCACTTTGTTTCCTTGTTTTCAGTTATTGAAGAATTACTGCTATGAAGCTACACCCAGTCAGTTTATGCGTTGATTTATGAATCACAGATATATTTTCTATCTCCGACCTATCTTTTTTTATGTCGGAAACCATAATATATCAATGAAAACGCTATTAAGAACACATAAGAAAGTATAAAACATTTACGACTTTCAGCGATATTATATTAGAAAATAAGCAGGAGATTATCAATATAAACCATCTGAATATGAATGTATCTTATCAGGGGAAGTTTTAAAGGAAACAAATAGCATATTTCGTAGGATTTGATGGGTCTGAGATTCTACAGAGGACACCCAACTGAGCACCATTAGAGATGATTAGATATAATCGTCTATTATTCTATCTATCTCTATTTTCCAAATGACTTTTTCACGCTCTCTTAAGACAACATGGCGCCAAAGGAAAATATCTACCTGAAGGCTCAGATGGAATAAATTTGTAAAATATTAGTATGAATTACAAACCTTCAGCCGAGAATATGATGCTATGAAAGAATTTTCATAAGATAAGAAACTGGAAAACGATATAAAATGTCTGAACATTAAGATACCAGTTTTGTGTAACGCACGTGTAATGGATGCAAACAACGCAAAGAATACTGATTGTTAAACCAAACGTGTATGGTATTACAGATGTGAAAAATAATATAATTTAACAAATCATAGAGTTGGAATATCAAAACAACGTGAGAAGGAGTTATCTGTGGATACTTTTAGCAAAATAAATTCTCACCTAAACATTACAGTTCTCATGTAAACTCGATTGTCTTCCTTTGCGTACCTTGCTGGTCGGTGGCGCATCTCTATCAGTTTCTCTGTATGTTACAATGATAAGATTTAAAAAGTATCTCACGCTATATTTCCCCGCTCCCGAGTCAGATCCGGCTTTTGAACCCATACTGGTTATTTTGATAATCGAATACCACTTAAGCCGGCGCAAGGGGTGTATGCAGCCTCGCAAACTACAAGGTTGCACATGAAGAGACGCAATCAAACCGAGTCTCCGATTTTCGTGATTTTGTGTGTTCTTTGTTTCCAAAGGCAATCCTTTTTGACTTTTATTTTACTCTGCTGTAGCTGGTGTTATGCCGTGTGGCGGCCGTAAAAGGTCTCCCAGTAAATCATCATAGTGCAGGTTATATTTTATTTTCTTTGGGATCATTGAGCCATCCTGGTTATTTTGAAAATCAAATACCGCTTAAGCCAGCGCTAGAGGGCGTATGCAGCCTCGCCAACCACAGTGTTGCATATGAAGAGACTCAATCAAACCGAGTCTCCGATTATGGTGATTTTGTGTATTCTTCGTTTCCAAAGGCAATTCTTTTGGACTTTTATTTGGGTGTGATGTGATGGTCACTTCAGTTTGCCACAGATCCTGGAGACTTTCGTGTCCTCTCCACCACTTCGAAAATGTTTGACATTTCTGTAAGCGAAACTCTTTCTTCTCAGTTTCACAAACTGAAATGACCGACCAACTCTTAATAGCGTTCTACCATGCTTATTAGTTTCATACAGGGTCTTTTACTGTCTGGAACTCATCTCATCTCCTTCATGAATCTCCTGTTGCTCGATATAAACAGGACACTACAGTCCTTTTTATACCTTACACCGTATACGCCATCTACTCCGTGCATTCCACTTTTACTCAGCACTATTTTTTCAGGGCCCGGTTGTTCAAAACTAACGATGTCGTTAGTTTTACGTATCGTTAAAGTTTTGATCATCAAATATGGCATACACGTTAATATTTTTGCTGAAAAAATGTGAGTAGCTTTTGCATTTGCAAAAGCTACTCACATTTTTTCAGCAAAAACACCTGTGAGTTAGATATTGTACTTACTAGAACTATTAATATTTTGATCACTAATGAGCTCGTTAAGCCTGCGACGCTTTGAACAACTGGGACCAGGTTAACAAAACAATTTGACCTCAAAAGTAGGGTGTTTTCAGCCATTTGCAGACAGAAATAAGAAAGTCAGTATGAAACGCAAATATAATCGAGGGCTTGTAAGTTCCAAATGACTCAAAGTAGTTTATCTACTGATCGTTCCAATGCGATTCCTCTGTTGCAGTTCTTTTTTTTTTTTTTTTTTTTTTTTTTTTTTTTTGTCTGTAGGTCTGTGATTATGTTTTCGCTTTGCTGCATTGACTGGGTTAGGAGCCTTTATGCGAACTGAATTTTTATGTATTTTTGTATTAAGAGTAGCATCAGGACTCAGGGTGAAGGTGGCTAGCTGTAAAAGTGCTTTAACCCCCCCCCCCCCCACACACCCCCCCCCCCCAGGGTGGTTTACTCTACAGACCGTTTTAAGGCGGTGATCCCGGTGTTAGTCTTACTCTTTGTTGCTTTGTGGTGTATTCTACGAGGCGATTTGTTTTATGTCTTACCTTGTGTCATTTTGTTCTTGTGTTTTTCAGTCCTTTTAGCATTGCCATTACCTCGCTTGGAGAAGAGACAGCTAATCTCAGTGTTTTCCGTACGTTTGTTCGATTTGTGCTTGTTTGGAGTTTGTTTGTTTTTTTGTTGTTGTTTTTAATGTGACGTTTGCTTTGTCCTTGTTGGTTCCTTACCTTCGGGAGGGCTATGCTTCGTAAATATGGCATTTCTTTTGTATCTTCATTTATTTTAGGATATGGAGACTGATAAAAGAAAATATACAGACAACCCTGTTTATACCGACACTCGATGCAACGACAGAATTCGGTATAACGATAACGACTGTCACGAAACCTTTGCTTAGGAGGTAACAATTAGTCGCAAATTATGCAAGAATATTGTATTTAATGATTTAAACATATGTTTTGGAATTTTCTTAGAATCGCCTCACACTGAGGCGATTCTAACGAAATTCCAAAATATATATTCTATGAGAAAATAAGAACAAAACAAGACTTTTCTTATATATCAGTCTGCTCATTAAGTATTCTGTACAACAGCATATTCATTTAAATGGCATGATGTCTTTGGGAACAAATGATGTCGTTGTCACGAGGGTTCACTGTATAGTGTATACAAACAACGATGAATGTATGCATCCGTGGTTTTCGCTATTTAAGCGTGAATCCACAATTCCATGGGACTGGGTTCATCCGGTAGAATTATTTTTCTTTCAGAAGGGAGACGAAACAATCTGTGAAGATATTTCCCCTTAAAATATATCAATTCATCGTAAACACCAGGGCCCAGTTGTTCAAAGCATCTTTAGCTTAACGAGCTCGTTAGTGGTCAAAATGTTAACTGTTCTAGTAAGTAAAATATTTTGCTGAAAAATATTAGCGTATATGTCATATTTAATGATCAAAGTTTTAACGATAAGTTAACTAACGACATCGTTAGTTTCGAACAACCGGACCCAGGTGATGATTGACCATGTTGTAAGAATATGTTCGACAGTCTCCACTGAGCAGTTTCTTGCTGAATTGTACTAGTTCTCACTATAATGTTCAAAAGGTAATGACATAATCAGAATAAATAAAGTAGTTTCAGTGGTTAAGTGCAAATTTCGATCACTGCCTTTCATCAACAAATTACTATAAAATCTGGAGAGAACCTATTCCGTGCATGGTGCCAACGCCAGTAGCCGGCCTCGGTGGCTCAGTTGGATGCGCCGTCCAACTGGAGACCAGGAGGTCGCGTGTTCAACCCCCGCAGAGGTCGGCAACATTCTTTCGTAGAGATTGATCATGAAATATTTTCTACGGTCATTCTCTCCCTTCCGCTGATTCAAGAAGGGCAGTTGTCAGTTTCTGGCGAAAGAATGTGCACATAACTGGTTAACCGCTTAGAGGACTAAGCCTGCCCAGTAAACGTGTGGTTAGGTAAACTGACCGCACTCTACATGACCCCATTGGGTTGACTGGGCCGTTAAACCTCAACACAAACAAAAACCAACGCCAGTGACGTCCTTGAACGATCATTTGAAAAATTTCTTGAATCATATTGTATCAGTGAGGCACTGACACAATAAGGGTACGACAGAATAGGCATTTGAATAAAAACGTTTTTTCATATGAACCTGTTATCGAGAACCCATGTATCTGGCGTAAAAGGAATGTAAAATAAACGTCAAAAAAGATTGCCCTTGGAAACAAAGAACACACTACGGATTAGAAACTATTATAACAGCTTATGTTAAACTTTGATTGGGTATAAGATTGACAGGAAATACTTCGCTCATCGGTCCATACGTTTCTATGTTGCAGTTATTTTCTGTTTGTATGTCTGTTGGGAATGTTGTATCTTATTTTCACTATTTGTTTCACATTTCATCTTTCGGTGCCTTGGGAAGCTTATGCTTTGTGACTGGCCTTTCTTGGGTGATTTTATATGTGTAAAATAATGTCTCTTATGCTGACATTAATCTTGCTTTATATAACATTTATCCGATATCCCTATATATTCTGTTTGTTGCGTAAGATTTGAACATGTTGCCACTGCAACTGGCACAGGTGTTCGTTATCACTCCTCGTCTGATAAAACTCTGCCGTGCTGTCAAAAACCTGACAAGTCGCCATCATGGTTTTCCTCTTGGAGCGTGTTCATTTTATACATATTAACCCTTTCGACCCGATTTTCTGAAATGGATGCTTCTATCTTTGGATTTGGGCACATCCACCGTTGCAAATAGGGAAATCAATGGCAAATCCGTAGATCCTGATCAGATGAATCGAACGAGCCGTCTCACCAGGATCTACACTGTTTCGACAAGTATCTTTTTTGGTCTGCAGGGCTGCAAGGGTTAAACAAAACGTCCAGCTCTTGCGTTGAAGGACAGTATTCTGTTAATTATAATCTATCAAAAACGTCTGAGGTTTTCTAATCAATCAAGGTGTAGCTTTCATTTACTGTTGACTTGCTTATCAAATTACGTACAATTCGAAAATGTTATTCCTCGTTACTTTCTAACACAACCGCGGAGACCAAGACAAAATGTTACAGAACATTCTGCGAATGGATGTAGGTAAAGAACGTCATTGCATCCATTGCATTAACACATTCATTTAGATCACTACTGTATCAATATTTTGTTGCGATTTAATTGTTTCTAAATATAATTAACCCATTTATGCCTGGCGTCCAATAAAATGGACATTGGCACACAGTGCGGACCCAGATCAGATGCCGCATTCTGCGGCATCTGATCAGGGTCTACACTGTTTGCATTTAATACAGAAAAAAATCTATAAAACAGTTAAGCTGGTCGAACAAGATACTCAGTTACAGAAACAAAACTGTGGTTGGTGCCAGATTTAGATTTTACGGACTTAATTTATGGATAGTGATTCGTATATCAAAGAAATGCACTGTCTGTGACCTTTGCTCAGGTAGGTAAAGTATACATTTGTTACTTCAATCATAGTTTGACATTGTAGAGTTGTAAACAAATGAGAATGGCATTGACTATATTACTACTACGTTCTTGTCGTATGCACTTGCCATTTCCTCGTCTATAACTACACCAAGCAGCCTTTATCGATGAACTGAAATAGACAAAAGATCACGTTTAAGTCTTTCGGTGCCAAATTTAAGACTTCATTTGTCGTTTGCTTTGTTGTTTTTTTTTAACAAACTATCGATTGGAAAGAAGTTTATATGTAATGCTGAAAGACTGAATGTCAAACAGCGTAGATCCATCCTGAAAACTCATCATGAGCCGTCTCATCTGGATCTACGCTGTTGCAATAGCCTATTATTATCGCATATGGCAGTAAAAGAGTAAATCAAACAAGTAACTAAATCCTTAGAGCGCAATTTAAAATTATAGCAGCTGACATTTTTCGAATATATATATATATATATATATATATATATATATATATATATATATATATATATATATATATATATATATATATATATATATGGCATGGTATTTCATACGAATCGTCTGCAGCTATACAGACAAGTCACATGAAATGCCAGGCCGCATTTCGGGAAACTATTATGAAAATCGTCTGCAGACGTTTCTCATGAAATGCCAAGCCTTATTTTCTCGGAAGGTTTAAAATTTCATACGAATCGTCTGCTACTATGCAAAAGTAAGCCAAATTTTCTTGGAAAAACAAAAGAATTAAAGATCGTCTACTTCTGTTATTGTTGTTTAATTTTACTTAATTTGGTTTAATTCTCACAAAGTCCAGTCGAATCCGATAACATTGCACGACCGTTAACACCGCGCACCTGGTATCCATAGGCTGCCTTTTAAATTATCTCGGTGTCCTGTATTTTCATATCATAAAAATGTTCATTTCGTTTTAGTCAATGTACATGTATTTAAACTGCAAATGCACGTGCCGAGTGGCCAGTTTTGTGCACTTTTATTATATTTGATGTTCCATGGAAAAGTCCGAAATATCCGAATGAATATCTGAATATCGCTTGTGCTTTTTGCTACATTATGCTGTTTAAATTGTTTAAATGTCCTTAAGATACTCGAGGTATAGTAAGAAAGCTTACAACTTTATATACAACATAACGTTGTGTTCAGAATTTGCTCTGCGCAATGTTCGGCGACGAAATTCACAAAGAATTTCGGCAGGGAAACCAGATTCAAACCGTTATTGTTGCAAATAACAATAGAGTTTTATGATTTGTTATTACTTTTGCATGGGCACTTCACTATTTAGCATTTGGAAATAACTTCTATATTTCAATTTAAAGAACAACAAAAATACCTTAAGTGCGCAATATTTCCAGTCTACACCGTATATTGTAAAAACATCATTGCAACAGTATCGTGATCTGATGTCTTTCATCATGCCTCACGGATGTGATCAAAAGCCTGTAATCTGAGAACAGCGACTTGAAGTGATACAGAGCGTCAGTAATAGTAATAGTGAACATTTATAATCGATCATGTTTGTCTTGCATAAGGATAACATAATTACTAATAGATAGGAGGGTGTGTCAATAAGTAACCAGCCTAACTTATTTTCGGTTGAGATCCACCTCTTCTTTTTCGATGTAATTGTCCTCTAGTGTGATGCACTTAGACCAACGGTGTTCAAGTGCCATCAGCCCAGAACTGAAAAAGTCAGGGTCCTTTCCATTGACCCACTCCTCAGTTGCCGTCACGACTTCTTCATCAGACCGGAAATGAAGTTCAGGGATATCCTTTTTCAATTTTGGGAATAGGAAGAAGTCGCTAGGAGCTAGGTCAGGCGAATAGGCAGGATGTGGTTTTAATTCATACCCGTTTCGCTCTACAGCATCCATTGCAACTTTGCAAGTGTGGACTCTCGCGTTGTCCTGTTGCAGCAAAACTCCTATAGAGTTTACCTCGGCGTTTTTCACGGATGGCGGTTCTCAGCTGGTCTAACAAGTTTGCATAGTACATTCCAGTTATTGTACTTCGCTTGGGTAAAAAGTCCATCATAATAATGCCTTTTGCGTCCCATAATACTGTGGCCATCACCTTGCCAGCAGATGGTTGCGTCTTGAACTTCTTTGGCCTCGGGGACCTAGGCCCTACCCACTGACGACTGAGCTTTATTCTCTGGCCCATAATAATGAACCCAAGTCTCATCTACAGTCACCAGACGCAAAAGAAAATCATCTTTTGACCTAAAACGCTTCAACAAGGCACTGCATACTGATGCTCTGGTTGCCATTTGCTCATCGCTAAGGGATTTGGGGACCCAACGGGCTGTTAGCTTGCGCATACCTAAACGATCATGTAAGATTGTTGCAACGCTACCACGTGAAATGCCTAATGCCTGCGCTATTTCTTCCACCTGAATTCGCCTATCAGAGTATACCAGATCCCGAACTTTCTTACACATTTCTTCATCGGTGGCATCAAGTGGGCGTCCAGACCTGGCTTCATCTTCTAAAGACGTTCTACCGCGTTTGAATTCCCCTACCTAGAATTTAACCTGAGCATAAGATGGTGCAGAAGACCCATAAACATTGCTAACTCGCCGTGTATTTCCTTGCCTGTTTTACCTTTTAAATACAAGTACCGAATTACAGCACGGTACTCAACTTTAGATGAAAAGAATGCCTTTGCATCACTAGCCATATTTGACATTCAATATCTTACTAAAGAATGACTCGATACGTGTGCAATTTTGTACCCATGTATAAAACTATTATTGAAACAAAGCATGAAAATCGTGACCGTCTCGGTCCATTGGAAATGGGATAGGCTGGTTATTTATTAACACGTCCTCGTATCAGGCACTAGTTTGCATCCTGACAAATTTACAGATGGAGATTTTGTAATATATAACGCCATGGGCACTGCTAGTACTATCAGTATAAAGAGGCATTACATCTTATCAGCCTTTAAAGTAAACAATGTCAAACTACGATTAAAGTTACGAATATAGTTCAATATCTATATCTACATGAAGAGTTTCAAAATAATATTCCCAGCAGCATTTTATTCAGCCGAGCGGAACCATTTTAGTAATTTTGGTAAAGGGACATAAGGGGAAAGATTCTGTGAAATTATTTGGAAATCGGACCACTGCATGCGAAGGAGATATCGTTTAATGTTTTTTTTTCTATTTTTAGCGCTGGCGGCCATTATTTTTCGGCCGAGTGGAACCATTTTAGCAATTTTCGTAGAGGGCCATAAGAGGAGCATTTCTTTGAAAATATTTTGAAATCGGGCCACTGGCCAAGGAGGAGATGTTGTTTAAAGATGTTTTAGCTCTGGCGGCCATCTTGTTCAATGGAGCGGAACTGTTTTAGCAATTTTGGTAAAGGGGCCAAAGAGAAACATTTGTGTGATTTTTTTTTGAAATTGGCCGAGTGGTTTAGGAAGGGCTGCGGTTTGTGATTGTGGCCTTCCCTGGACTTTTACCTTTTTTGGGAGGAGATGCCATTTGAAGAAATTGTTGACGGCGAACGTCAGACGACGAACGACTGACGACGTACGACAGACACAGGGCGATCACAGTAGCTCACCCTGAGCACAAGTGCTCAGATCAGTTAAAAAGCAACAATATTAAAAATGAAAGCCTAGTTCAGAGATGCACACTCTGATTTTGGTCCTTGCTGTTAGCATATAAACTATGGATTGTTACTGCATGACACTGATCCCGTAATGGCAATCGGGGATCTAGGACAGCATTTAAGCTATGCATAGACTGATCCGCATCTTTATATTTTCATAAATTACAATGCCGAACATTGCCACGCACAATTTTGTTTCGTTCACTTGAAATGATTTGTTTAGAACATCTGTTTCCTTTCGTGCTAGCGCACTGTACGAAATGCGGAAATCAGTCAATCTGTAAATAATACTTCACGGAAATCCAGCCAAATCTAATGCAGTTTTGCCTGTTTTAAGACGAAAACACGGCACAAAATGCTTCTTTTTCTTTGTTCTTGGTTCGCACATCTTGTTACCAAACACACACATAATTAACACCAGGTATGTGTATTAAAGCGTAAAATTGGCGCATACAAGCAACGAGAGGTCTAATGTCCTCGATCAGTTCACTTATAGTATCCATCGGTACGGCCCTTAGACCCGGACATCCGTGCTACAATGAATTAAAAACGGCCAGTCAAAACGGCTGACAACCAAAACGACCGAAAACACCATTTATGTAAATGGTGAAAAAAAAATGTGCCAGATGGAGGATATTATGGTGTTTTCAGAGAAAAAAAGACGTCCCCACCGTGAATTTTCAGTTTTTCTTAGGTCAAGTTCACCAAAATCTAATCAGCTCGTTATGTCATAATTATATATTCATGAAAAGTTTGTAAGAATCCAACCACTGGTTCACAAGATATTGTGCTGACAAGAAAGTGACGCCGACGCCAACGTCAACGGGATTAGCACCAAATCTATATGTTCCCCCTCCCTGTCGTGGGGGACATAATTCGTTAATCAAGCAATTAGCCTTATTAATTAAATTAATAAAATATAGATAATCATTATCAAACATTATAGTCAAATATTAATTTTAAAATGCTCGGCCTGTTTGGCAGTGGTCCATTTTGACTAAGAAAGAAGTGGACCGTTCTGGTACTTGACCATTTTGGCCTCGTCCGTTTCGATCATGAGCTTTTTTGACTGTAATTAAGCTATACAAGACTCTCTGGAATGCCTTTGAATGCTGAAACTTTCTTCAGAACAGATTTGAAACAGACGAGTGTTCCAACCCCAACTGGCAACCTCTCACAAAGAGTAAAAGTTGAATCGGGAATACTGTAGAAGCTGAGCAACTACAAAGCGGATGTAGCAGGTCAGCCCCACCCCACCCCAATCCACCACCCTCAAATGACAATGTCATATCCTGCATTCCTCGGTATCCGGTAGTGTAAACATTTTGTAAAGCTTGGTACCAGTTGATCGAGCGCCCGACGAGCGCATGTGCTGTTGTACTCGCCTCGGGTCTTTTCACCTCTGTGTCGTTCCACGTTCTTCTGGTCGTATCGTCCTGCTATTTGAGTCTGCACAGTAGAGAAATGTTTTTATCAAAAATATTTTTTCGCTTGCTCCGTATTTTAGACCAATAAATCAATTAGGTGTGGGCTAAGCGATTATAGTACTCGGGAAGTTTGTTTTCAACAAACGATTGTCTCCGCCAATATTAAACATGTGACTGGTAAAGGTTAATATGAAAAATCATAACCAAACAAAGCTTGTGGAATTAAAAACAAACAGTGATTGCTACCTTGCAAAGAGATACGGCGGTTCGGGCCTCAGGCCCAATGACGGCCTCTTCGTAAAACTTTAACCAGTGGGTTGGGGCTTGACGATATGTCTTTGGCTTGGCCCGCCGTGGTTCAACGATTGGTTTTGATTTACTCTGAATTAGCCATGAGTACTCGTCTTTGTTTATTATAGTGATTAATTTGATTTTTTTTTTTTTTTTTTTTTTTTTTTTTTTTTTCGCTTTGATGCACTGACTGAGTTGGGAGCCTTTATGCAAACCGAATTTTTATGTGTTTCTGTATTAAGAGTAGCATCGGGACCCAGGGTGAAGTTAGCTAGCTGTAAAAGTGCTTTAAACCCCCGGTGGTTTACTCTACTGACCGTTCTAAGGCGGTGGTCCCGGTGTTAGTCTTACTCTTTGTTGCTTTATGGTTTATTCTACGAGGCGATTTGTTGTATGTCTTTCCATGTGTCATTTTGTTCTTGTGTTTTTTAGTCCTTTTAGTATTGCGATTACCTCGCTTGGGGAAGAGAGAGCTAATCTTGGTGCTTTTCGTACGTATGTTCGGTTTGTGCTTGTTTGGATTTGTCGGTTTCCTCTTCCTCTTGGGGTCTGGCAAGGGATGCGGTTTGTGATTGTGCCACTCCCTGGACTTTTCTCTTACCTTTTTTTTTTTTTTTTTTTTTTTTTTTTTTTTTTTTTTTTTTTTCATACGTAGCCACGCGCACACGCAATATCACGAAAACGTTCCTATACAATTTTTACCCTCTTAAATCCCACTTTTTTTATATAGTAAAACTGGAGTTTACAGGGGTATACATTATGTTTTCTAATTTCTGCTCAAAAACATAGATTGTGGGTATTCGTAAGAACCGCCTCGTCGAGGCGAATCTAACGAGTACCCACAATCTATGCTTTCAGCAGAAATACGAAAAATATCAGACTTCTTTTATCTGAAAATTTTCATTTTTGGTGGTAAATTTCTCAGTATATTTGAATAGGCATGTTTTCGTAATGATGTACAAACAGCATCGTTACAAAAGCTTGAGCTTGTACCTATTTAGAAAATAAGAATTAACTTCTCAGCACCCTAACAGCGATTATAATAAATGATCATAATTTAGCCTTTACCAGTCTGTGCTAATTGAGCCGATGACTAATTTATGATATTTTTTCTCAATTTTCCTAGAAAATAGACTTTGGCATTCTAATTAAATTGTCTCTAAAGGAGACCATTTGCAAGGAATGTCAAAGTCAGTTTTCTGGGAAAAATAAGAAAAGTATTTCAAAATGTCGTCTATCGAAATTTCTATCCAGCATACTTAGCGTTAAATAGCTCCCCCTGCTATGTACAATTACGCTCGGCGCCAAGTTGTCGATAGGTGGCGTGAAAGAATCATTTGAAAAACAAAGATAAGTAAAAAAAACTAGATTAGTATCTAATAGCTTCAAATGGAACTCTCTTGGAAATCTTCTGTACAATTTCTAACTCTTCAGGTTCCTTCAAAATTAAATGTCCTTCCATGACAAATGGATAGCTAATACGTAGATATATGAAAATGATTGCAAAGCCAATAAATCAAGTTATAAAAACGATGCTTTTTTAATGTTTTATACACTAGAAAATAATTAAGAATGATCTATCTTTTTATCTTAAGAGCGCATTTTGTAGATGTTCAAGAGAGTAAATGAGAGACAGTTTCGGAATATTAATATGTAAAACGTCAAAGTAAATATTGATTCAGAGATATGCAGCTAAGAAGTCTCATAATTTAGCCTGAATTACAAGGACTTTTCATGAAAATTTGGTATTCGGTACTGTGCCTAACATGGACTGAAAACCTAGAAATATTAGTTTCCTTTCCTTACTTCATTTTATTTAGAAGGTGGCTGATGACCTCGTGTTTGGCGGCTGGTATTATCATGTAGTCGACATGGCAACCGGTAACTTCTGCGTGCTTACAATGGCAAAATTGTTTGAATGGCATCTTTTCGCACAACATCACGAAAACATGCCTATATAAAGTTGACCCTCTGAAACCCCACTTTTATACAGTAAGACTGTGGTTTACAAGGGTATACGTTATTTTTCTTATTTCTGCTCAAAACATAGATTGTGGGTACTCGTTTTAACCGCCTCGCCGAGGCGGTTCTAACGATTATCCACAATCTATGTTTTAAGCAGAAATATGAAACATATCAGAATTTTTTATCCGAAAATTTTCATTCTTTGGTGGTAAAGTTTTCAGTATATTTGAATAGGCTTGTTTTCGTAATGAAATAACTAGAACAGTTTCAGATAAAAACAGATCTTTCGCATTAAAGCAACAAGAAATGTTTGAGAGAAAAAAAAAACAACAAATTTCCCTCCCCAGGCCCCCTCCTAACTACGACGAGATTCCTATGCTGAACTTAAAAATACTGCTTAGTTCACTAAAATGTAAACAATTTTAGTCTCTCCCCAACATCCTCATTACTTATAGCATATTTATGTCCAGTTTTATGTATATAGTTCATAAAGTTCAGAGACACGCGTGTAAAATAAATAAATAAGAAAATAATAGATCAAAGGCCAATTAATGGCCAATTATTGAGTTCTTACCGAGCAGTAATGCAACCTGGAACACTGCGCTCGCCTCCTAGCCCATGTTGAGAGACATTCTGTTTTCGAAAATATCCAAATGCGCTCAGTGATCCCAAATGACCAGAAAGTATTGACTACACAAAAGTGAAGTACGAGGAGAATGTTTACGGCCGCCACACGGCACTTAACACCAGCTGAAGTGAAGATAAATAACTTTTGGAAAGACGGATCTTCTCACCATTTTCCTAAAAGTCCAGTTGCAGCAAGAAAGCTTACACACACTTTTGTCTTTGGCAGAAATCATAAAATAAGAATTGTAAAAGAGTACCATGTAGACAACTGTACTGTAAACTCGCTTATCAACAATATCAAAGAATCTCATCAGTACCAAATACCTCCATAAGGTATTAGCTGCTGTTGACGAATGAATGCTATAAAACTACCATAAATCATATTATAAGAAAACTACCTACATAATTTCAAATAAAACCAGTCCCGATCAAGGTCGACTGCTGTTGAACGCAGTACTTTAACAAGCTAAAATGGACACAATCAGTGTCTATATTTTGTGAATATGGTAAACTGTCAAAAATAGCCAAATATAAAAATTCAGAGTGGCATGCACATATTCAGGCCATTGGCAGAAACTCTACATTTCAAAAGAATCCAGTGAAACATGTAGAAGAGTGAACATGCGGCAACAAGCTTTGCTGATGGATACTGTAAAGTTAATAAGTGAAGTCGGGAGCTGATACAATCAGATCCACATCAAGCCCCCAACACCAAAGTGGAATTCAAATACAATTCAGCAGCCACAAAATGAACAAGTGGCAAGCAGATTATCAATTCTTTCAACTCTTTTACCAAACCTTAACTGAATATATCTTAAACTTACATAATTGTTAAAAGAAAAACATTAGAAAGTGAAACACTACATAACAATTTACAAAACGTACCACAATGAAAGTACCGCCTTGGAACGGACAGTAATAAATCACTGCGGGTATGTGTGTGTATGTGTGTGTGTTTGTGTGTGTGTGTCGGTTGGGGAGGGGGGTGGGGCCTTAAGCTAGCTTTACGAGATCCGAACTCTCGCTCTCAGCTTCCATAGTGATATATATTTGTTCGGTCCATGTGAATGGGCTTCCAACTCATCCACGAATCATTACGGACAAGAAATAAATCACATATACAGCCTATAATGAAGCATAACTGAGGACTCAACAGGAAGCAACGTGAGGAGACACTTGTCAAACAACAACACTGGAATACTGGAGCAAAAGAAAACGACCAGTTGAACCCCGGTGAGCCGAGAACAGACATAAAAAGTTCCGGCCTAGACCATCTTATGAATAGTTTTTAAGTCGGGGTCATGATAGAGTCTGAACCCCGACCCACCAGCGTGCAATTAAAGAGCTAAGCAAAGTGGTCAACCGTGATTGGATTAACCGCTAAGCAAGCAGACTGTTTTATGACTACAATGTTATACCCTTTCGTTTATAACATATGAAACTTTTAGTAAAATGATCAGAAAATTCAGGTGTTCATACAAGTTTTCTGAACTTATATACTAAATCACCATAAAGTTCAGGTTTCGACATTGCCTTGTAGCAGAAGTGGTTTAGTTCGGTATCGTATTTAGAGACAAATTCGTAATGTCGCCGGTAAAACTTAGATAAAGCTTTCCTTTGTTTATGATACCGATACCCCTGTTGGAAAAGTTGGCAGTCAAAGTTTTGTTGCGAGCATTGAAGTCAGCCAAATGACTAGACACTCATGCAAACCGAATAAGTTGATAAATGTAAACACCACACGAGGGGACACGAGGAACGCCAACATCCAAAAACGAAAAATAAACAATGTCAAAATCAAAATCATCGCGTTTGTCATAAATTTTAGATGAAACAAAAACGTTAGAAATTAATAAATGCCAACCGAAATATGCGGCTTCGGTATCAGTAGAATTAATTGGCTTTGTTCAATTACAACTGTGTAGGATAAATTTGAAAGACCATTCCAAAGTAAGTATTGTCGATATTCAAAAGGTCGTCCAAATACCTAGACGTTGTTTTAAAAGCTTCCATAGTATCTGCTTGTGTATCATTAGGAAGACACATCATAAAATCTCTTCCATAACAAAACAAACACAAATCTGCTTCAAGCGGAGCACAATAAGTACCCATCGGAATTCCCTCAATTTGTCTATGTACCTTATTGCCAAATGTAATGAAGATGTTTTTTAAAAGGTATGATAATGCGTCACAGACGTTCTTGACAAGATAACCGTTTTTGGTCATCAGAAGTAAAGAATGCATTACTTTCATTACAAGCAAGATGAAGAGGGCCTTCCCTTTGAAAAGTACTCAATTAGGTCTGTAAGTCTTTTTTTTTTTCTGTGATTAAATTATGGGACAAAGTTGTATAAAGCGTAGAAAACTCATATGTTGACAAACTGGACGCGAGAAATCCTTTTGATTTTAGTTTATTAAGTACCTCATCAGACTTTTAAATCGGTCAATACAAATTCCTGTAAGTCCAGAGAGCAGTACCTCTGTTGATATTAGCTAAATCACAAAAACGTCCATGCAGAGCTTCACAACATAGCGAGCGAATCGGTAGCTTTCCATTGAATGTGATGAAAGATTTAGTACAGGTTGCATACTCAAGATCCGGAATGCACATTTCTCGGCCTGGAAGGGTCCTAATTCTAACAATTTGCGTGGAAATCCCTTCACCAGGTGCCTTTTTCACATGATAGTAAGAAAATTTGTCATCTAAAGAGGTCGATGACATATGTTGGTTGCAAGCTGTTTTGAAAGGCCTTTGTCCGAAAAGGCAATAACCAAATACCCAAAATACTAATTGAAAATTCAAATATACATCTTCACGTCATAACAAGAAATTCCAAATTTAAAAAAAAAAGGAAAAAAAAAAGGTAAGAGAAAACATCCTAGTAGAGATGTAGAAGCCGCGGACACACGCTGCTCTGATGGGAATTCTAAGAACAAAAGGGTTGTAATACTGTTAAAAGTAGCCTAATCGAAAATACAAATTCAGGTGAAATATCTACATATCCTAGGAAGAAACCTTAAAATATTGAAAAAGAAACTAAGAAGGATATAGTTGCAATTACCAGTTGCTCTCATAGAAATTTTAAGACGGAAAGGGCCGTAACTCTGTAAGAAGTAGCCGCATCCGAAATACAAATCCGGTGCACACCTCCATAATATCATAAGAAAATCAATTTTCTTTGTATTTGCAGGTTCGAGGGTTGCAAAGAAAAAAAAACAACAAATCAGTAAGGGTGTTAATCCAGTACGTAAACAGTAAGAGTGGAGTTTCTTACATATGACCCATCGACCTGATCTGATACAAATTACTGTCACACTTTAGTAATATATTCCAAAGCGTTTCAGAGTTACAAAGCAAACAAATTATAGTAATGGGTGCTAATTAAGTAAACACATTAATTAGGTGCTACTATTTTGCTTTTTATTAGACTTCCTCTAACGCTATGTGATATAACTACTGATACTTACGTTATCACGATAAACATGTCCAAATCTGAAAAAAAAAACACGAGAATACTCGCACACCGAGAAAAACAAAAGCTATTATTCGCGAAACGTTGCAGTCGTGGACACAGAATGAAGATGTTCACAGCATTGAGTATCGTGACGGAAACAAAATAACTCAAAACAAAGGAAGCCTAAACCACTTAAAATAACTTCATCTGCGCGGTTTTATAACGACAAGTATAGCCATTTGAATGGCATGAAACAGCTGCCTAATATCTACCAAAATAAAAACCTCAGACAGAAACATATGAAATCTGCCCATTTTTCTGAGAATTCTAAGAACTTCTCTCATTCCACCCTAATAAAATATTTGGTATCATTGTAAAGGGGAATCTTTTCCAAAGAATGTAACCTAGGTATATGATATAATATGCACTAAGGTGGTTATAATGTGTTAATAAAGAGGGGAGGGTGGTAATTTGTTAAAACAAAATCGCTAGAATTCTTCATATATTGTACTGTACATATACATTTATTTTCGAGAAATAGTATACGAGCCATAATTTTCAACATATACTGTAGCCTCATCTAATAATACCTAAACAGTACGTTGCATATACTTAACATACATACTTTATTGAAGTCATAGCTTATATATGCGTGTTGTGCAAGTACATTACAAAAAAGACATCGTACAGAGACAGACATATGCTGAATGGAGATGCATACATATATAGTATATCTGTCAATTAAATGCGTGGCTGTCTGTGTTTCTGAAACCAGTATTCTCTGTTCTTCACGCATCAGGAAAGTGAACAGAAAAATTCAATTCGTTCAAACAATTTTTTGCACGCCTTAAACATACTGTCTCAAAGTCAAACGTCTTGTTGTTAAATCTGAAGGAGAATCTGTTTGTCTGAAGGCTGAGACAGCAGGAAAGACAGTCAAAATGTATTTTGAGTAAAAAGAAAGTTGAGAAGGGTATTTGCAGAAAGATAGCAATAGAAACTCGGCTTGATCTTCTGCTATGTTTCAGTGAATTTGCTGACTCTATAAACAGGATATGTGTCAACCATCTGTATGGTCATCGTATAGATGGTTCATTAGTATGGGATACTAGTAAAGATTCCTCTGAAACCAGTCTGCCATGTGACCAAGCTTCTGAGACCACTGACAGTTTTGCTGAAATGGCCAGAAATGCGACATTATCATTTACTTTTAATGAAAATGATCCTTTTTGACACAGACGACGACAACTTAATCTGGACTTGTTGGACAAAATCATGTTTCAGACTATGTTAGATTGTTTGCAAGTAACGAGGGATACATTTAACAGGGACAAAAGCACTGCGTTATTCATATTTTAGATAAAGCTGAAAATTGTTCTGTCATTTCGATAGATTGCTTCTTGTTAAATAAATAAGAACAATGACGCTGGCCTGAAAATGGTATCAAGGGCATTCCAATCAGTTACATTTGACTTGGTGAAAACTTCGCTTCTTAATACACTGGTACGAGTCACATATCCAGCGAAAATGCTTTGACATATCATATGACTACATACTCTTCCGTTCTGTATGATGGTAAACTGTGCATCGTTTGGGATGGTAAAAGCAGTTACTATTAACTTGAACGACATACATATTCAGATCAGAAGCACAGACCGCTTCTGAAGTTCATGTGTCTGGTTTTACCAGACGGTTATGTCCTTGACAGTACTGGCCCCTGCCTAGCAGATAGTAAGAATAATGATCCTGATATAGAAAGGCATATATTAAGCTTACATGGGGAAGAGGGTGATGTGTGTGTCTGTCGTTGACAGAGGATTTATAGACGTTCTTGAGGTGTTTGAAGAGTTAGGCTTTCGAAATCTTATCTCAGACACAGTGCCTTGGTAGAAAAATATAACGTCGGTCTGAAAACACTTCTGCAACGAAGTATATCGGAATCAGAATTTTACGGTGACGTAGTGTACAGATTAAGAAAAATTGTGGGAAAATCTAACTTTTCGGAGCAATTAAGAAAACTAATTAACCGTTATAAAAATTGTCTATAGTCTGGATATTATGCGGCAGACTGTATGCCTAGTTATTAACCAAATCATTGTTGATGGCTATTACTCTTTAATTGCTCAACGGCGGTTCTGGCCTCAAAACGTTAACTAGTGTGTTGGGGCTTGACGATATGTCTTTGACTTGGCCCGCCGTGGTTCAACTATTAGTTTTTATTTACTCTGGCACTCAGCAGAATTAGCCATGAGTACTCGTCTTTATTTATCATAGTGATTAATTTGATTTTTATGTTTTCGCTTTGATGCGTTGACTGTGTTGGAGCCTTTAAGCGAACCGATTTTTTTATGTATTTCTGTATTAAGAGTAGCACCGGGACCCAGGGTGAAGTTGGCTAGCTGTAAAAATGCTTTAAACCCCCACCCGCGGTAATTTATTCTACTGACCGTTCTAAGTCGGTGGTCCCGGTGTTAGTCTTACTCTGTGTTGCTTTGTGGGTCATTCTACGAGGCTTTTTGTTTTAAGTTTTGCCTTATGTTATTTTGTTCTTGTGTTTTTCGGTCATTTTAGCATTGCCATTACCTCGCTTGGGGAAGAGAGAGCTAATCTTAGTGCTTTTCATACGTTTGTTCAATTTGCGCTTGTTTGGTTTTTGTCTGTTGCCTCTTCCTCATAGTGTCTGGTAAGGGCTGCGGCTTGTGATTGTGGCATTGCCTGGACTTTTCTCTTACTTTTTTTTTTAAAAAAGTGCCAGTATTCCTAAAGCAAGGTGCATCACAGCACACAGCTGAGGAAGCAGCACACAGCTGAGGAAGCAACCCAGTCACGCTTAGTTACTGAAGTACGATGGGCTATTGAAGCGTATCATGGGCGTATGAAAAAGTTTTTTTTTTTTTCTTTTTTTTTTTTTTTTTTTTTTTTTTTTTTTGACAAAGTGATTCAACAGGATTTTAATGACATAATTGGTTATTTTTTTAATAGCCGAGCAAGATGAGGCTTATGAGATTCAGAGGATGCAGTCTTAGACTTCTTTTTGCTATCATCGGGATATCTACAGATCCGGACATTTGGTACCTATCAGATGAAACATTTATCAGAAGAGGGAGAATATAATATTGCACTACAAAACGGGCACCTGGCCTCCTTCTGGCCCGTATTCAGTCTAGACATATTAATATCAAGCGGTACTTTACATGGATTGAACATGCAAAAGAATCTGCTGAAGAACCAGTAGCATTTAGGTTTACCCGTGTAATGCAGGTCAAAGAACGGTTGGTTGCTGTGCACATGTTGTTTCTGAGATACGCACGCCATCAAAACCATTTTCACCCAATGAAAGTCAAAGACAGGAATGTAATAAACGGTGAAGATAATTAAACTCTGTGTTAAGCTATTTGTTGACACTTTATACATTTTAATGATCCTAGCACGACATGGAACAAGGTAATGACGCATCAAATAAATCTTGGTGCATTTGGCCATTGCCATAAAGCAAATATAATCGAACAGGCTTACCAGTTTTCAAGATAATAGCTCAAATCCGTTTTGCGACATCTTGCTAAAAAGATTTTATTATCATTTTTTACAACAAGCGTTATAATATAATAACGCCATAATTCTTTTTCGGATTCTTTTTTTTTTTTTTTTTCAAAAATAAATCAGATAATCTACACATTATCTCCAATATGCTCATATTTCAAGGCCCTAACTGAAGTAGTTGTCGAGAGATCTCTCAGACAGTTTCATTATCTTTTTACTACAAGCGGTATAACTATGGAAATATGGAAAATCGATTTTTTTTTTCAAAAGTTAATCAGGTAATGTACTCATCATCTCCAATAAGCACACCAACTTTCAAAGGCCCTACCTCAAGTAATTATCGAGATTCCTGCTGACAATATTTCATTATATTTTACAAGTGGCATAACTCCGGGAAAATGTTTTCTCTTTTTTTTTTTTTTTTTTTTTTTTTTTTTAATAATCAGATTATCTATTTATCATACCCAATCAGCATACCAAGTTCCAAGGCCCTAGTTGAAATACGTTTCGAGATGTCGTGCTGACAGTATTTCATTAATATGAACATAGGCAATGTCTATAGGCGAGCTCGCACTGCATTATCCTTTGAAATACCACATTTTGCAGTTACAGTGCAAATGGATAATATTACAGCAGTTGCATCTATAGCATTATAGCATGATATTCATGCAGTGTGATCAGCACCTAGGCACTAAGATGCTTGGATACTAGAATGTCTGAAGCTACTTAACACCCACATCCATGTCTATGAGCATCCTGAGAGACTGGAGTGTTCTCTTACCTGGTAGCAAACCTTCGTACATAGACAGGGTTTCTTATAACACAAACCATTCAATAATCAATTACCTAATCAGACAACTATATAACAATACTGTCTATTGATGTCACTGCATGGGTGGAGTAGAAAATCTAACTACCTTTAAAACGTCAGTTGATATATATATATATATATAATATTATATATATATAATATATATAATATATAATATATATATATATATATATATATATATATATATATATATATATATATATATATATATATATATATATATATATATATATATATATAATTTGGCATGTAAATGACCAAGAAATTTCAAATCATGCATTAGAGAGTATGCGGGCCAAAAATCGTCCAAAAATCAAAGTATACATATCAAGCTATACCGTTAAAATTTTGGTACCGGATTCTGGTACTGGATTTTCCCAGTTGGTCCCGGCCAATACAAATAGATCTGCCACATAAATTGAGAACCCGACAAACTGCAAACAGAATGTTTATTTCCGGTTTGGTTTGACGACAAAGAAACGTGCCCATGATTTTTCTTCCTTGGTAAGGGATTATAAAGGATATATATATATACATATATATTGTTTTTTTGTTTTGTTTTGTTTTGTTGTTGTTCGACATAGTAAGACCCGGCTAATAAATTTATACTTCCGTTATTTTTCGACAACATAAACAAACACAAATTGTAAACACGTTAGAAATTCATTTAAAACAATATGTCTCAAGCATGTAGTGTAAGCTTCTCGTTGAATTTCATGTTGCGTGTGCTGTACCATACAGCTTGCCTGCGCAGGCCACATGCGACAGCGAGCTCGCTTTTATTATATTACAAGGGGCATAATTCAGGGAATAACGGATTTTTTTTCAAAAAGTAATCAAGTAATCTACTCATCATCCCAAATCAGCGTACCAAGTTACAACGTTCTAGCCTAAACATTTTTGGAGGTATCTTGCTGACAAGATTCCATTATGTCCATCGAAATAGGGACATAACTCTGGAACTACGTGTCCGTCGGAAAAATATGGGTGAACTTATTTTCCATACTGATTTCAAGTATAAAATTTCAAAGTCCTATTTCTGCAAAGTGCGACAAACGAATGAATGGACGAACACACGACCCAAACGCAATATGCTTCTCTACTTTCTTCGAAGTTTGGGCCATTTAAAACAGAGGTCTTCCACTTTCGAAGTCATCCTATATTGTGCATACAGCTTCAAAGGAATATAACTAAAAATGCACATCCAAGAAATATGGTTATTGTACTTTAAACGTCATCCAATGTTGGTTTATATGAAGATAGCCTGATGAAGTTTCATGAACATATTCTGAACGGTTTTAAAGTTATGCAGCAGACACGACTTTGTCACAGAAATGTCGTTTAATTTTGGTTAATATTTCTTGAAGTTTCATATATTTAAACCGTTTTTATACGCCCGTTTTGAAAAAAAATGGCAAGAAAAAACAACGAAAAAAAAAAAAAAAACCGGGCGTATTAAATTTTGCCGTTCTCAGGCATAAACAACTATTGTGTGCGCCATAACTAGGTAACGGTAAAGAATATTTTGCTGAAACTTTATAGCAGTGTGTATGAGGTCAAGATGGCGTGTCGGGTAGTAAAATGATTGCTCTTCCTTTCTTAGTTTCTGAGTTATTTTCCTTTGATTAGTTTTTTTTTTTTTTTTTTTTTTTTTTTTTTTTCAGACTATCCTTGTGAGCACCATAACTCTGAAAGAAACTTCATAGCAATGTGTATGAGGTCAAGACAGCGTGGCGCGTGCAAAAATGATTGCTCTCCCTATCTCAATTACTGAGTTGCTCCACTTTGATTAAAGTTTGACGGACCTTGTATGTACCATAATTAGGTAACCGTATGGAATATCTTGATGACACTTTATAGCAATGTATCAGAGGTTAAGACGGTGTGTCACGTATCAAGAGGTTCATCTCCTTTTTTTCAGTTTCCCAGTTACTCCCATTTGATTATTTTTTCTTCACACTATCCTTATGCATGCCATAACTAGGTAACCATATGGAATATCTTGAATCTTAATAGCTATGTGTATGAGGTCGACGGCGTGACGTGTATAAAAAAAAAAAAAAAAAAAAAAAAAAAGATTGCTCACCCCTTCTTAATATCTGAGTTACTTCCCTTGGATAAGATTTTTTTCTCTCCGACTATCCTTATGCGCACCATAACTCCGTAACCGTATGTAATATCTGACTGAAACTTCATAGGTATGTTCATGAGGTCAAGACGGCGTGTCGCGAGCAAGAATGATTGTTATCCCTATCTTACTTTCTGAGTTACTTTCCTTTGATAAGATTTTTTTATACTATTCTTGTGCGCGCCATAACTAAGTAATTAAGTAACCATATAAAATATCTTAATGAAACCTTATAGCAATGTGTATGACGTTAGGACGGTGCGTCGCGTACAAAAACGATTGATCTTCCTTTCTCAATTTCTGAGTAACTTTTCTTTGATTAAATTTTTGACTGACGTTGTGCGTACCATAAGTAGGTGACCGTTTGGAATATCTTGATTAGACTTTATAGCAATATGTATGAGGTTAAGACGGTGTGTCACGTACAAAAAAAGATTGCTCACCCTTTCTTAGTTTTCGAAGTACTTCCCTTTGGTAAGATTTTTCACACTATCCTTATGCGTGCCATAACTAGGTAACCGTATGGAATATCTTGATGAAACTTTATATATACAGTAGAATCTCGATAATTCAAACTCCAATAATTCAAAATTCTCAATAATTCAAAATCATTTTGAAGCCCCGACTTATATATATATGTATGCATTTTAACCGTCAATTATTCAAAGTCTCAATAATTCAAACAAAACTCTTTGGTCCCTTGGACTTTGAATTATCGAGATTCCACTGTATGTGTAGGAGGTTAAGATGGCGTGACATTAAAGAAAACCCCGATTGCTCAGCCTTTCTTAGTTTACGAGTTACTTCCCTTGCATTAGCTTTTGTTCACACTATCCTTATGCCTGCCATAACTAGGTAACCATAAGAAATATCATCATGAAACTTTATAGCAATATGTATGAGGTTAAGACATTGTGTCGCCTAAAAAATGATTGCTCTCCATCTCTGTTTCTGAGTTGTTTCCCTTTGACTATTTTTTCAGACTATACTTCTTCACGCCATAAGTAGGTACCCATATGGCAACATAACAAGCGTATCATCACGAAAACACGCCTATATAATTTTGACCCCCTTAAACCCCACTTTTATATAGTAAAACTTGGGTTTACAGGGATATACATTATTTTTCTTATTTCTGTTCAAAACATAGATTGTAGGTACTCGTTAGAACCGCCTCGGCCAGGCGGTTCTAACGAGTACCCACAATCTATGTTTTGAGCAGGAATATGAAAAATATCAGAATTTTTTACCTGAAAATTTTCCTTTGTTGGTTGTAGAATTTTCAATATATTTGATTAGGCGTGTTTTCGTAATGCATTTGTAAAAGTCCACATATTTACGCCTTTGTCCAGCTATATAGAGTACCCTTGTAAAATGGCAAATGGGCGCATATTGCTCCGATTCGCGATGCTCTTGTTAAGTTATAGAGCGGGCACGATATTGTCAGAGAAAATCCTACTTACAAGGTTCAAAGGGGCATGACAAAAATATAATCAAGAGGTACGGTTCTTGTGCTCTGCATGTCGTCCAATGTTGATTAATATTTCTATGAAGCTTTATGAAAATATCTAGAACGGTTTTAAGTAACAGAGCGGATACGATTTTGTGACGGACAGACAGGAGGACGGACAGAGAGACAGGACAGATGCCTGTGGAAAAAACAATATGTCTCCCAGCTCTGAAGATAGAAGGCATATCAAAAAGAGAACTACAGTATAATAAGCTCACTTTTTCCTGTCCGACCTACGGCAACTACTTCAGAGCAAATCGGTTGTCATCATATCAGGATATCTTAACTTGGCAGGAAGCTTAATGCTTCACTAAAACTTGCGTCAGAACTATGGCGTGAGTCTACTCAGCCATATTATCCCGATATTCGGCCAGATGCTCAGGCCGATCTGGGCTTCCGTTGTCCGCATTTAAATGAAACACACCTTTAGTGTAATCCAACGCAGCAGGTAGAAAAGGGGTCTTCTGGACATTTTCAGGCAGTAAAAATCCATATTAGCCTGTGCATATGTTCAGTCTGAACAAAGCCTTCGCTTCTGACCTACAGAATATTTTCACACTGTAGGTGATATCAACTGACAGCAAAAGCCCTGATGAGTGTGCGGTTGAGCTGAATTTGCGCATTTCGTTGTTGCTCGAATGGACCTTTTTGCTTGACATGGCCAATATCATTCATCACGAAAACATGCTTATACAGTTTTGACCCCCTTAAACCCCACTTTTATATCGGATAACTGGGGTTTACAGGGGTATACATTATTTTTTTCTTATTTTGCTAAAAAACATAGATTGTGGGTACCCGTTAGAACCGCCTCGCCAAGGCGGTTCTAACGAGTACCCAAAATCTATGTTTTTAGCATAAAGATGAAAAATATCAGATTTTTTTAACTGAAAATTTTCCTTTTTATGGTTGTGAAATTTTCAATTTATTTGAATAGGCGTGTTTTCGTAATGGAATGATGTAAAGCGGAGCATGAACGCCCTCACAGGTCTGCGATTTACAGGCAGCAGCAGGCCTCTGTTTATACGCGCTGCACACAGGTCCCAAGACCCCTTTTCGCATGACACAGTTTAAATGTATTTATCCGAGTTCACCTTCATTTGCTACACTTCAGGCATAAGTATTTTCTTTTGTATAATACAGTAGCTTTCGAAACATTACTTTACAGAATCAAGAAATTTATTTGTGAATTTGTGAAATTAACCCGTATTTATGCACCAAAACACAGCCAGATGGACCACCAAATGGACAATTTAACTTACCTGCATGATAAAAGCTATGATGAAGCATAACAACTTCTGCAGTTTCACTGAATAATTGTTCTCTTTTTTTTTTTTTTTTTTTTTTTTTTTTTTTTTTTTTCTTTTTTTTTTTTTTGAATATTTTGCATATTCGAATATTATGCATATTCCGAGACAAAAGAATACCAGTTTTTCATCTCTACAACATCACCGCCCACACAAACACCCCAACCCCCTTTCCTCAGGTAGCAACTTACATACATGATATAACATATGTAAATAAAATACATATATATGCAAAAAGATTTCCTGAGGCACGGATGGGGAACGATACTGTATAAAAGCTTTATTTAGAAGAAAACATTTATAATAACTGTATTAATGGTCCACAGTGAAAAAAAAACTTTTTTATTAAAATAAAAGTCAACAGGATTGCCTTTGGAAACGAAGAACACACTACAGGTTAGAAAATGGGAGTCTCGGTTTTATTCAGACGCTTCCTAAGCAGTAATGAAGTTTGCAACACTGCTTACGCCCTCTAGCGTATGCATAAACAGAACTCCATTCTCAAATATACCATATTGGGCCCCATGATCCCAAAGGAAATGAAATATAATTCTATTTTCTGCCATTTGGTAGGCAAATTAACATTGCTGCTGTCAGAGATCCTTTAAGACACTCTCTGAAATTCTTAAATTGAGAATATTCCAAATTCATATACTGCTTTCGTACAGTAGCTAAATGAAACTTTCGTGTTAATGAACAAATGTTCAAATAAAATATGGGAATAGCCAGGAAATGCCACAATCACAGAACAAGGCACTCCCAAGGCACCGGTTAACCCTTGTCCTGCTGAATAAATTAAGATGCCACGCCCACTTCTAATTTTCAGCCAATCAGATTACTTGTTCCGCATTGTTGCTATAAATTCACATACTTTATGGCAAACAGTGCAGATCCAGATCAGAAGCCAACTGATCTGGATCTACACTGTTTGCAAAAGAAGGGTATATCCGGGCTCAGCAGGACAGGGGTTAAGTGTCGAATGGCATGAAATAACACCATAAAACATTACTTCGACGAAGACAGAACGAATAAATGAAAAAGAACTGCATCAAAAATACCACTTGGAAACAGTCACTAGCAACTGTTGTGGGAGAGTTTCATTATGTTTACACATCTACGTGAAAGGCATCCCAGCAGGCACACAACGTTGAAACAACGTCGATTCAACGTCAGGACGTTGGATCCGCGTTGTTTCAACGTTTTGTGCCTGCTGGGTATACGTTTATGCTATCACTCTAGATAAGAACTTTTTCAACCATATTATATTGATAGTTTCCTTATTTCTCCATGAAAACATATTGGGTGGGTACTTATCAGAAGCGCCTCGCGCATGCGCCTCCAGTAAGTATTCACAGCATGTTTTCATAGAAAAAGCAGAAAAACACGGTGTGGATACTCAGTAGAAGAACCTTATCGAGGCCGAATTAATGTCCCGGGGATATAAAACTTTTTTCATGCTCAACTCAGCTGAGAATGCAATTTGTTCTGCTAACAAATCTCAAATTACTAATAATTGCAAATTCTCTCTTGCTGAATATAGCTGAGCATGAAAATTTCTCTGCCAATAAATATGAAAATGCCAACTATTGTTGGCATTTTCATATTTACTAGCAGAGAAAATTTCATGCTCAGCTGAGTTGAGCATGAAAAAAGTTGTATAACCTCAGGCCAATAACCCTAACGACGATACTCATGACCTTATTGACGACATAGCGTTTACATCTATGTGTATCAAAGTGGTTTGTTCAAAACGCGCGTCACTTTCTGGCTCCCGGGGATACAACCAACTATCTCATACCGAATGTAGGACAGACTGGCTATTTGATAATACTGCATTGCCTAACAAACCGCAAGCCAATGGTGCGCACGCATTTTCGATATTACTATATGGATTGCAAATGGCTTCTGTATGTGTTAAACGCTCTGGAAATTTTGGGAGGGTAACAGCTAAAAGATTGTGAATATAACTTTTGGGGGACCGTATTTACCATAATTACTCGGACAGAAGGGGTTTGTGCAAACAATGTGATCACGTATCATATGTCGCAGATCTGGGTCTACACTGTTTGCCTCTTATCCATCAGTTTTATACGCATCAACAGGGAATTATATGTACCATGTCCAATTTTAGGAGAAGTATGTTAAGGAGTTAAGCTGTCTGAATTGTCTGTATATCATGTTTGCCTACTTTATGAGACTTCATCATATATATACTAAATTGTGGGGCCTAGATACACTTGGCAGATTTTCCGCGATTTTGTTCAAGGGAGACCACTCTTGTGACTTGTTTGCTTTCCTGCATACCAATCTCACCCTGAAAAGGAAATTAATCAAAAAGGAAAGACTTTGCTCTCCTTGTGAGCATTTTATTTTTACCTTTTAAAGTTGATCCCTTTTCAGGAGCGAAAGAACAATTCAGAGAGAGTTGCGGTCCCTGAAAGTGTATCCACCCCCTTAATTTGTCTGCACTGAGAATATTCAGAACCATATCGCAAAATGCATTCGTCTACTAGACGAATGCATTTTGCGATATGGTTCTGAAGACTACAATGACGCTTAAATTACATGTAAATACCGAAATATAGAATTATTTAATTAACATCTAAATAGCGAATATGTCGAGCTATTTACATGTAAATACCGAAATTGTCGAGTTATTTTCATGTAAATATCAAATTGTCAAGTTGTTACATTATTTCGTTACAATATCAGGATTTTGCTTAGAGAAGGTTGCTCACTAAAAAAAATGTTGTCAGAGGGTAATCAAAACCCCAGTACCTGCTTCAAAACTCAAAAAAAAAAAAAAAAAAAAAAAAAAAAAAACTAGGGAGGACATCACGATGCCGTCGATATGACTGTTTCCACATCACGAAAACATACTTATATAATTTTGACCCCCTTAAACCCCACTTTTATATAGAAAAACTGGGGTTTACAGGGGTATACATTATTTTTTTTATTTCTGCTCAAAACATTGATTATGGGTACTCATTAGAACCGCCTCGGCGAGGCGGTTCTAATGAGTACCCACAATCTATGTTTTGAGCAGAAATATGAAAAATATCAGAGATTTTTATCTGAAAATTTTCAGTTTTTGGAGGTGAAATTTTCTACATATTTGAATAGGCGTGTTTTCGTAATGATAACAGCTGTTTATGTGACAGCTGCTCATGCGCGTTAACTATAATTTCCGTCACCAGGATAGACATCCCCGTTCTTTCGTCACATATTTTGATGGATGGGATTGGCGGATGTAGTATGTATAGGTGATGCTTACCTCTCGTGAGCACATGATCTTGTCTCTGTCATAGTTATACATGTTTGTTCATCTAAATCGAATTTATCAACCCATAGATTTTGATTTACGGCTTTTGTTGAAACAGGTGAGATGGGAGTAAAGCATTACATAATACATATTACTTGAAACCAGCAGTAAGATGAGCTGTCCTGCAGTTTGGTAAGAATTTTCACTATTCGTAAAAATAATTCAAAATGTCTCAAATTCGCTAGGTGAATAATGAAATACACTAGCGAACTCCGTGTATCTGGCCAGCGACACGTATCTCATTTTGTTTCAGGGCGATTTTCCTCTATCACGCGTCAATAGACAAACTGAAATAACGGCATAATGGCAAAGAAAAACAATTTTCTTCTTGGAAAAGTGAACGATTGCTACTAATAGTCTGATAGCCGTTATCTCCTTGATGGACGTACTGAAATGTTCCTACTGGAGGAAAACGAATGCAGATTTTGATTTTCGGTGAACATTCGGGTTAGTCAGCGGTGCTATGTATTAAGATAAGGACAATTTGCATCAATCATACGTTCACCAAACGAACACAAACATAAAACGACCGGAAGAGGATATGCGATAGTTTCGAAACCCATAATGAAATTACTATTATTAACGCTGGGCAGGCTGGGTAAAAATTGCAGCAGACGCCATTTTGAAATATTTTTCAATTTTTTTCCAGCAAATAGGATTTGACATTTTATGCAAACAGTCTCTTTTCAAGACAATGTGCATGAAATGCCTAATCCTATTTTCTGGGATATAGGAAATTTATCATCAAATTGTCGTCTGCTGAATGTGCCCATAGACTGGTAAAGGTTAATTCAGTATTTTGGTAATTGATTGAGTTCCTAGAGGAATCTGATATTATCAGAAACTGTTCTCGCAAGAACTTCAATTTCTTCATTACACACTGCAGGAAATTAAATCCGAAGGTTGTCTATTTTGTCTTAATTTTGCCCTATCGCTCGTGTTTACGTCAATTTCTTGGACAAAATGTGCCATTTGTGTGAGTAAGTGGACAATAAGCATCAATTATTGAAAGAATCAACAAATCAGCGGAGATAAGCGCTTCATTCAGACGCGCAAAGGATCAGACATTAGGAGTTGAAATCGGACAGTGTGTATAAATACTATAAATAGTGCACAAACATGGTCTGTAACACTCCACATGCACTTTAAGTTAATGTTGAAATGGATTCTGAAAGGAATAACTGAACACACTAGCAAAACTGAAAACAGCTAAAGTGCAAGTACACTGGGTCAGACTAAGTACTTTCGGCCATCAGTGACCCTCATACAAAGTTTCAAAACTATTCAAGAATGGACCAGTTAAGTACGGGGAGACGTTTTTACTGCCGCCACACGGGACTAACACCAGCTGTAAAACAAACAGAGACGTGGGGAAGAAGTAATACAAGGGTCTGAATTTCCGGAATATTAGTTTGAGCACCGGTTAACTGAATGTTTGTGCAAACATAATCCAGTGTAGAAAAAAATATATTCACGTTATTGTCTCAAAACGGTAAACAAAGTGAATATGAGGTGAACACAAATTCCATTGGTCAACTTTACACTGATCACAATATAAGTATCTGGCTGCTTGGTTTAAACATATTTTATTTCAAAATTACAATGGGTAGGGGAGGTAAAATGGAAGCCTTGCCCTTAACTCTTGACGTGCTGAGCCCGGATAAACCCTAACTTTGCAAACAGTGTAGATCCAGATCAGTTGGCTTCTGAAGAAGCCACCCGATCTAGATCTACACAGTTTGTCATTAAGTGTGAATCTGTGTCAACAATCTGGATCAAACAATCTGATTGGCTGACAATAAGTGTGCATGGCATCTTAATTTATTCAGCAAAGATGTTTTCGTTCCACGTTGGGTTTTATATCTCAGTAGTGAAATGTCACAGAAAACACACACACACACACACACACACACACACACACACACACACACACACAAGAAAAGATGAACACACCTAATAACAAATCCATGACGAAACAAAATGGCTCAATGACGATCTTAAAAATACAAATGAGGTTACTCAGAAAGGCCACAATCAGAAAGCACAGGTTTCTCATGGAACGGAAAGGCGAAAAATAAACAATTACAAGATACAACAGTTGCAATAACCGACATGCAGACAACGAAGAAATGCAAGAGAGGAACCGCCTTCGAATGGTCAGCAGAAGCAACTAGTGAGAGGTGCTTAACCCATTGTAGACTGAATAGACTATATATTGGAAGACAGTTTCAATTTTAGGTATTTCAGGCTATGTGATTGAGCTATTCCTAGAGAAAAATGACTGAACTACTTGCAAACAGTGGAGACCCAGATCAGACGCCGCGATCTGCGGCGTCTGATCTGGGTCTGCACTATTTGCCAACTACCCTTTTAGGGGTCTCCAGACTACAATGGGTTAAACTAGTTTTACTCGATCGAACTCATCCTGCTCCTCTTAATTCTGATGCAGCTCAAAACAGTCAAATTCCGCTATTATAAAACCACATTTGGGACTTTCTTAAGGTGGTCTTTTTAAAAATTACTGATAAAATATGGAACAACAAAGAATTTGTATGGCATATATTTTGCCCAGCACTGTGTGATAGAACGGACTTAATTGATAAAAAAATGAATTAACATTGTCTACCATCCTAATTTCAACCAAGCGAAAGAACTTGAGATTTACCGAAAAAGAAAAACGAGCAAAACTATCCAAGAAGGAACCACAATATTGGCAGGAACACAATATTTGAGTTTCAAGACCACCTTTAATTTATTTTCACTCATAACGGGTTGAAAAAAAATCAAGAGGAAAGGTGGGGAAAACGTTTTTGTTAAATTTGCAGTGTAAATCAGTGCAGGTAGGCACACATAACCATTAGTTACCTAACGCGGCGCATCATTAACTTCACGCAATAAGGTTAACGTGTCAGCAAAATTGTCGCATTGAGTCAAACCACACGATGCGTTAGTTAACTCCTTCGTCACCGCAAGAAGTAACTTTTTCGCGATAAGTCACTCAAGTAACCTAATGCGACAACGTTACAAAATGCGGTACTACACTCCTGTCAGACATACAGAAGGAGTCTGCACTCAGCGACGATGACTATTAAATGTAGATGTAATGGTAAGTCCGTTTTGTTGTGGTTGTTGATTTTATTTTCCAGTTTTGTAAAACAAAACATTCGTAGATGCTACGTTAATGGTGGCTGCCACTCCACACCACAAATAAACCTCTGTTTCATTTTTATTTACTTTTTAAATGGACAAAACCGCGGTAAACTTGTCCTAGCACAGGTCAACCTGTTTATGAGCAGTCGGATCAGAGTTTTATAGCTATTTACGAAAACATGCCTATTCAAATATATTGAAAATTTAAACACCAAAAAACTGAAAGTTTTCAGATAAAAAATTCTGATATTTTTCATATTTCTGCTCAAAACATAGATTGTGGGTACTCGTTAGAACCGCCTCGGCGAGGCGGTTCTAACGAGTACCCACAATCTATGTTTTTGAGAAGAAATAAGAAAAGTAATGTATACCCCTGCAAACCCCAATTTTACTATATAAAAGTGGGGTTTAAGGGGGTCAAAACTATATAGGCATGTTTTCGTGATGTATTCGACAATAAATTGATTTCATAACTAATGACGATATAAGCTAACAGCAATGGCCCTAAACAAATGGCTTGGATGCATAGACTGATCAGGGTCTTTGCTTCCCACATCTGGTATGAATATCCGTTTTCCCTTGGGAAGTTTAATGGGCTGACTTGAACGAAGAGAGGTAATTCTTTATCTCTTAATACAAATGTCTTCGATACAGTTAAAGTTCTTTACGGTCATATTTTAATATTTTCTACTCTCTGGTCTAATTCAACAGGCGACAAACTGATGATATTTTTCTTTTTTTCCGGATAAAAAAAGCTTTGGCATTTCATGAAAAACAGCCTCCTCAGGACTCAGGAGACTTTTAGCATGAAATGTCAAGGCCTATTTTCTAAGAAAAAAAAAAAGAAATATATTGCAAAATGTCGCCTACTGAAATATTTACCCAGCATGCAGAGAGCGTCAAAGCGCCACACAAAAAGTGCAGCAGAATACCCTCTTTTTTTCTATTTTACAGAGAAAATAAGGCTTGACATTTCATGTGAATAGTCTGCCTTGACGATTCATATAAAATATCAAATCTTATTTTCTTTAAAAAAAAATGTATACATCCGAATGGCACCTTCTGCGTTAACCCATTTATGCCTGGAGTTCCATACAAAGGACATTGGCAAACACCATAACGCGACACCTGATCAGGGTTTACACTGTTTGCATTACCTTTAGAAATTCCTACAAAACAATATAATAATAATAACTAACCTGACACCCCTTATGTAGGAAACGGGCCAGTCCAAAGAGTTAAGGTCGGAGAGTCCACTCGGCATAAATGGGTTAAGGATTGGCGTTTTACGGGTTAACGGCAAGAACAGTCAGTATTTCAAATTATATGGAATCTTCTGCCAAATAGAGGGGAAGATTGATCGACTAATTTGAGGTTTTACCCATTATAGTAATGTTGAGCCGGTCAGTTTACCTAACCACACTTGTCCTCATAAGGCTTAGTCCTCTAAGCGGTTAACCAGTATTAGTGCACAATCTTTCGCCAGAAACTGACAACTGACCTTGAATCAGCAGAAGGGAGAAAATCACTGTAGAAAATATTCAATGATCAATCTCTGTGAAAGAATGTTACCGAACCTGGCTCGGATCGACATCGCGACCTCACAATCACCAGTCAGACGCGCACCCGACTGAGCCACCGAGGCCGGCTGGAAAGAGAAATGGTATTTGGAAAAAAAAAAGCACCACCCCGCATTCTGTTTCAAATACAACGGGATTACCTTTATATTGGTGGAAGGGCGCACAATCACATCGTAGATATAGTGCCCCAAACCGCCCACTAGCCATCCAGTGTCCAGCTGTTTTGAAGAATTACATACTATTAGAAAAGGGTCGCCTGCAATAATTAGTATTACAATACTAATTGTATTCCCAGCAGGAAGACGTTGAATCAACGTTGAAACGATGTGCGCGCTGGCTTGATTCTTAGCCATCAGCTTCCTAAATACTGTTTCATGTCGCACTGAATTTATTTGCTTAGAGTGAGATAATTCATTACAGAATCTGATTTGCTGATACCGTGATACAAAAATTGCTAGAAATGCACACGGAACCATAAAATAGACGGTATTTCCTGCATTAAAATCATCCGTCAAAAAATATAAACGAAGATACCCAGGGAAGGTCACAGTCACGAAGCCTTCCCAAACACCAACTGAAGAGTTATGGAAGAAACCATTACAAAACAAACCCAGTGGGCACACAACGTTAAAATGACGTCGTATCAACGTCGATGCGACGTGATCACGTCGCATCGACGTTGATACGACGTCATTTTGATGTTGTGTGCCTGCTGGGAAGCAACACCCATACGATAAAAAATGAATAGATGTATTACATGCTATGACCTGCTTTGTATATTTCTCTGTAAGGATTTATACAAATAAAATACTGTTCAAACCAACAAAGATGACTGAAGACAGTTAAATGTAAGGGAAACGATAAGTTCACAAACTACCGTCGGTCTTCAGTTCGATTGTCTTCCTTTGATAAACTTTACAATGTTCAATACAGCAAACAGGGAAAGGTCTGTTACAAGGGAATCTTTATGAAACCTCTTGTATCAATACTAACATTTCGTAATAATTACTACACAACAGTATTTTACTAGTTTAGGGCAATTTTGTTGGCTGTATATAAAATCCCCTGATTACCGCCTGTGGACCGAAAGAGTTATGATGACGTTAATGTTTTAATTATCGTAAACTCTAGAAATGTTTTATTCCATAACCTAATAAGTACTTATTTGCAAATAATTTTTATATACTCTTAAACAAGAAAACCATAATAGTCCTATATCGCTCACCTCAGCAAACAGATTTGCATACTTAATACTGAAGTTTTAACCAAGTTCACTGCTTGAAGATTTTTGTATAAACTTTACGTTCAAGACTGGAGTGATTGTCCTATTGAATGGAGTAGCAATGCCGTACATGGCAAGCAGAGCTTCATTTTTTTTTAAATCTTATTTTCAAAATATCTTTAAGGGAAAATTAGCTCCGTCCCATGGGGGCCATGTTTTTTGACGCATCATGATGGCTTGAACAATCTTTGTAGAGGGTCAGCAAAGAAACAGTTCTAATAAATTAAATTCAAACAAATATATGGTTGCCCCTGGCGACCAATTTTTTGACGAACCATGATTGCTTGAACAATTTGGTAGATGATTACCAAAGAAACATTTCTGCAAATATATTAAAACTTGTCCAGTGGGTTCTGACAAGAAGATTTTTAAAGTTTTCTATATAAATATAAAGGCAAAATAAGCCCCGCCCCCTGGCAGCCAAGTTTTTTGCCGAAATTATGGCTTGAACAACCTTGGTAGTGGGTCAGTAAAGGAACATTTCTGACGAATAATATTGAAATCGGTCCAGTGGGTTCTAACAAGAAGACTTTTCAAGCTTTCAAAATAGATGGGTATAGGGAAAATAAGCCCCACTCCCCTGGCGGCCATGTTTTTTGACTAATCATGATGGCTTAAATAATCTTGGTAGAGGGTCACCAAAGAGACATTTCTGCCAAGTAATATTGAAATCAGTCCAGTGGTTTTTGACAAGAAGATTTTTCAGGCGAACTGAATTTTTATGTATTTCTGTATTAAGTGTAGCATCGGGACCCATGGGTGAAGTTAGCTAGCTGTAAAAGTGCTTTAAACCCCACGTTGGTTTGCTCTACCGACCGTTCTAAGTCGGTGGTCCCGGTGTTAGTCTTACTCTTTGTTGCTTTGTGGTTTATTCTACGAGGCGATTTGTTGTATGTCTTTCCGTGTGTCATTTTGTTCTTGTGTTTTTCAGTCCTTTTAATATTGCGATTACCTCGCTTGGGGAAGAGTGAGGTAATCTTAGTGCTTTTCGTACGTTTGTTCGGTTTGTGCTTGTTTAAATTTGTCGGTTTCCTCTTCCTCTTGGGGTCTGGGAAGGGCTGCGGTTTGTGATTGTGGCACTCCATGGACTTTTCTCTTAACTTTTGTCTATATAGATATATTGAGAAAACAAGCCCCGCCCCTGGCGGTCATTTTTTTTTTTTTTTTTTTTTTTTTTTTTTTTCGACGAATCACGATGGCTTAAATAATCTCGGTAGAGGGTCACGAAACAAACATTTCTGCCAATTTATATTGAAATCGGTCCATTGGTTTCCGACAAGAAGATTTTTTTTAGTTTTCAAAACAGATATATACGGAAAATAAGCCACGCGGCCAAGTTTTTGACCAATCTAGACGGCTTGAACAATCTTGGTAGAGGGTCACCAAGAGAGCATTTCTGCCAAGTTATACGGAAATCGGCCCAGTGGTTTCTGATAAGAAGATTTTTAAATTTTCTGTATAGCCATTTGGCGGCCATATTTTTTGACAAATCGTCATGGCGTTAACAATTCTGGTAGAGGATCACCGAAGGTACATTTCTGCAAAATTATAATGAAATTGGTCCAGTGGTTTCTGTCAATAAGATTTTTTTTTCTTTTTTTCTTTTAGTGGCCATGACACCAGAATCCTACACGGATTCCAAATCTTTTGAACAATTTTCAGTCAGTATCACCCAAGGATCAATCCTGTGAAATTTGGTTAAAATTGGCTCAGTAGTTTAGGATGTTGTTTAACTGTGGACGGACGGACGGACGACGACGGACGGTGAGTGATCACAATAGCTCTCCTTGAGCCTTCGGCTCAGGTGAACTAAAAATCTTAAAATTTAAAATAACTTTTCTTTCTTTAAAAGTTCGTCTACAGGTTCCCTACCTACAACATATTATTGTGATGTAAAACGCAGCGGCTTCAAGTATTCCAGTACATGTTATTTATTTTGCTATGTCATGGAAAGTGGGTAAGATCGGCAACTGAAGTTGCTTTGAATAAGTATTTACATGCATTTCTGAGAAATATTTACGCTAATGTTGGCTCATAGCTAAAACATTATGCAAACAAGCCTATTCAAATATACTGAAAATTTTACCACCAAAAGATGAAAATTCTGATATTTTTCATATTTCTGCTCAAAACATAGATTGTGGGTACTCGTTAGAACCGCCTCGGTGGTCCCACGGTTCGGGTGCAAACTGTTTCCGTGTGATAATTTGTTGATGCGCACCATTTACAGGATGTTTACATAATCGTTAAGGTAACTCGGAAGTCTGTAAATCATATCGGCAAGCTTTTGGAAGAAAGTGACAAGTTTACTGGTGAGTAATTTGTTTATTTTATATTAATTCAATAAAACTATTTTTTTCCTCGCTTACCCCACCCCTGTCTCCAAAAAGCCCCTTAGTTTTAATAAAAACTGGATTTTTTTTTCTGCTGCCATAGTTCGTCGCTCGTCTACTATGTAAAGTCACATGATTACCATATTTGGAAACGTTTCCCAGAAAGCAAAAGTATGGGAAGCAGTTATGATCAAAATGATATATAATGGCTTTTTTTCTGAAATCGCTCATTTTCACTCATGTGCAGTGTCTGGTCTGAATGAAATAAGACTTTGGTGATAATGAATAGTATATTTCCTAATGTTTAATGAAAAATGTTAAACATATTTGAAATCCTGACAACGATGATTTCTTGGGAAAAAGAAGTACATGTATGTTCCTAGCTGTTACAATCAGTGGAACAACTAGCAAAATGCAGTTGCCCCACGAACCATACGTAGGCAGAATGAGCCATTTGTAAGTATCCCTCCTTTTTTATATCTTCAGGGTCCCCAGATAAAGAAAAGGAAGTTACAATATGATAGGACTAATCAGCAGAAAGCGTATGCAGCCACACAAAGAGGGTTATCGGTATACAGGGCAGCAAGGCAGTTTTCTGTTCCTGAATCAACTTCAAGAGGTCGAACTCTCGGACTTGTTGATTTAAATGTGACAACTGGTTTTGAATCTATTTTCAACAAAGAGAAAGAACAGAAACTTGTCCAGCATATCACATACATGGCCCAAATAGGTTACGGGTATAGTAAATCATCAATTCAGTACATGGCCAAAGGCTACTCTGAGCCATTTTGGAAGACAGTTAAAGCCAAGCAGTCGTTAAGTAACAACTGGTTTTATGGTTTCATAAAGCGATGGCCCAGTCTTGAAGTTGTAAAGCCTCAAAAATTGTCCATCTCTAGAGCAAAGTCTGTCTCTCGTGAAACCATCAACAACTATTATAAAGAATTATGGACAATACTAACTACGAATAAATTGGAAGTTAACCCACAAAATTTCTATAACATTGACGAGACTGGTGTGAACTCTAAACATTCACCCACTAAGATTGTCTGTGACAAAAATACTGTGCCACAGAACATAACATGATCAAGGTCATCAACAGTAACTATAATTGCTGGCGGTAACACAGCTGGTAGCAACATTCCACCTTATTACATATTTCGTGGGCAGCGCTGGAGTGATGATTTGTTGAATGGTGCATGTCCAGGTTCAGCTGGTGAGATGACAAAAACAGGATGGTCTAATTCACAAATATTTCAAAATTACTTGACCAAACACTTTGTAAAATTTGTTAAGTTTTCAGGAAGTCCAATTCTCATATTGTATGACGGCCACAGGTCGCACATTTCACTAACTGAATGGGCAAAAAGAAATAATGTGATAGTCTTCGTTCTACCGCCCCAATTCAAGCTATAAAACACAGCCTCTAGATGCTGGAGTATTTGGACCCTTCAAAACAATATATTACTCAGAGTGCCAGATTTACATGAAAAAACACCCAGGCATGAATATAACTAAATATAATATTGCTGAACTTACGTCAAGACCTTACCTAAAAGCCTTGTCTCGTGATAATCTTATATCAGCATTTCGCAAGACAGAAATTCACCCATTCAACAGCCAGGCTATTACTTAAACCCAAATTGCACCTTCAGTCATTTATTCCAAAGAAAATGATGAAGAACCAGGACAAAAACAGCCTAGCGGTGATCCAGAAAAAGAAGTTGCTGAACATGACCCAACAATGACTGATAATCAACCAGATCCTGACCAAGAAGAAGCACATCTAAGTAACGGTCATGTAGAACACCCCGCCCCCCCCCCCCCGCCCCTCGCCCCCAAACCGCGCCCAGAAATCACTTGACTTTTTTCAGTCCCGTACTATAACAAAAGCTATCGTAAAAAAGCCAAAAGCAAAGTTCGTGCACCCTTTCTTGGCAGGAAATCTCCTGAAGAAGTCAAATACTGATATATTGAATGCTTCAAAAGAGAATAAAGTACAACAGGCAAAGTCAGTATCAAATATCAAACAATCTACAAAGACGACACTTACAGAGAAGACACTTACGAAGTCACAGACAACAAAAAAATCCCCTGTCGAACAGACATCAGCCAAAACGTTAATGAAAGACATAGTATCCTCAACAAAAGTCGATGATCTACAGCCAAGTACCTCCAGTTTGAACAAAAGAGGGAGGCCGTTAAATTTGACACCAGAAGACCAAGAAGACAGTGATTCTGAAATTGACATAGCTAAAAGTGAAAATGTTGTGTATGTCACAGATGGGAGTCAGCTATTTTGAAGGATTGCATCTATGTTGGGTTAGTGAATGTTACTTTTGTCAGCACTGGACTCATTTGAAATTCTGAACAGATTTAGGGTATTGCGTCGGGACAGTGTGTTTACGTGTCCACACTGTCTCCAAAAAAATTTCCAAACCAAACTCTGAGGCAAACACCAAATGTAAATGCGTTATTCACAAGTTCAAATTGATCACCATCGGGTTCGAGCTATTGAGGTGCAAACTGTAATTGGACCTAGCGGCAACTATACATATTGCGTCTCCAGTATAGAGCAAACGATTAAGACAGTAGTATTGGGAACGTATCCAGCGTGGAGCGGGCCGGCAGTGTTGTTATGCATGTAGCGTCTCCAGTATAGAGAAAGCGACTATACCAGTAGCACTGGGAACGTGTCCCGTATGGTGTGGGCCGGCAATGGCTGTTAAACATGCAGAGTCTCCCAGTATAGAGAAAGCGAGCATACTAGTAGTTTTGGGAGCGCGAAGCGGGTCGGCAATGCTTGTTATACATGAAGCGTCTCCAGTATAGAGCAAGCGACTGTACAAGTAGCAATGAGAGCGTATCCAGTGTGGAGCGGAACGGCAGTGGTTTTTATAGATGCAGCGTCTCCACTACAGAGCAAGCGGCTATACCAGTACCTTTGGGAACGTGTCCAGCGTGTTGAACTTACCGTAAAAACATGAAAAGAAATCTTATGCTCCTTAAATCTAATAGTAGCGAATACGGTCGCGCTAATATAAAACAAATAAAACAATTGGTAATTATATTTATCATGTTGCTCTAACAAAATTAACGTTATATTTATATCAGTCATTATAAATGGTCAAGTGAGGCCGGTGCCGCATAACTGATGTTATATTCGTAATACGCTAATGAAAAAAACCTAGAACGTTTAAAACAACACTTTAGAAAAGAAAATTGTTTGTTCATATTCCTTATTCTTTTACAGACAAAAGCACACATTACTAAAAATAAAACACAAGCGATGGCTGTTTTCTTCTTATAGTACCATTTCTCTTGTTGTCACACTTGCAAAAGGTTACACAAGTAATACTTTCTCATGTATTGTTGCATAAAAAGCAGTGTCTCACGTTATTAACAGCCGTGCATTAACCGGCGAAAAGCCGTGTATTAACAAGGCAATTCACGCGCAGTTAATGCACGGCTACGCAACTTCCACAGATTTGCTGCCGCCACAGATTTGCTGCCGTTACGAGATGCCTACTGCCCGGCCCTAGAACGAGCATAGTCCGTGGAAATTACGTTCGCGAAACATCTGTGAAAAGGCGAAATAAAATAGTGCAAGAAATAACGCAAAATGTAGCAAATGTTTTCAGTTTTTATGCAATAATAGCGATCGAATATGGTTTTTCAATGCATTAACATTCACCAGGTCCCTTGGGAGATGTTGAAAACGCGGCCTTCGGCCTCGGTTTTCAACACCTCCCACGGGACCTGGCGAATGTTAATGCACGAAAAAAACATGTTTGATCCTTATATTAAGTTTTCCCAAATGAGGACGACTATGCTCAAAACTTGATAGTACTAAGGATGCATGCTCCATATGTGGTCTTCATTCGTATTTCTGTTAATTACAACATTCAGAGCTTAAATACGCAATTATAAGCAATTAATGCTTCTCTAGAAATTATTTGAATTTAAGGAGTGAAACGAACTGCGAAAATTCACCAAAGGAACCAGACTAAGTCTATCTGCAACTGTAGGGAAAGAGTGTGTCCTCGGTGGAGTGACCGTTCTGAGCGTGGAGGAGTCTAGCATGGAGCGCCGGCATTATAGCCTGTTCAAAAAAAAAGGTAAGAGAAAAGTCCAGGGAGTGCCACAATCACAAATCGCAGCCCCTCCCAGACCCCAAGAGGAAGAGGAAACCAACAAATCTAAACAAGCACAAACCGAACAAACGTACGAAAAGCACCAAGATTAGCTCTCTCTTCCCCAAGCGAGGTAATCGCAATACTAAAAGGACTGAAAACACAAGAACAAAATGACACACGGAAAGACATACAACAAATCGCCTCGTAGAACCGGAACCACCGCCTTAGAACGGTCAGTAGAGCAAACCACCGGTGGGTTTAAAGCACTTTTACAGCCAGCCAACTTCACCCTGGGTCCCGATGCTACTCCTAATACAGAAATACATAAAAATTCGGTTCGCATAAAGGCTCCCAACTCAGTCAATGCATCAAAGCGAAAACATAAAAATCAAATTAATCACTTTAATAAACAAAGACGAGTACTCATGGCTAATTCTACTGTATGCCAGAGTAAATGAAAACCAGTAGTTGAACCACGGCGGGCCAAGCCAAAGACATATCGTCAAGCCCCAACCCACTGGTTAAAGTTTTACGAAGAGACCGTCATTGAGTCTGAGGCCCGAACCGCCGTCGTGCAATTAAAGAGTGAAGCATAGCCATCAACAATGACTGGGTTGACAACTAGGCATGCAGTCTGCCGCATAATATCCAGGCTATAGCCAATTCTTTTATAATGGGTAATAAGTTTTCTGAATTGCTCCGATGAGTTAGATTTACCTACAAGTTTTCTAAATCTGTACACTAAGTCACCGTAAAATTCTGGTTCCGATGTACCTTGTTGCAGAAATGTTTTCAGACTGACGCTATATTTTTCTAACAAGGCACTGTGTCTGCGATAAAATTTCGAAAACGCCTTACGAAGTTTAAAATAACGACAGCCCTGCCTAAGAAGTTTGGCAGTAAGGGCTTTATTGCGGTAGTTTAAGTCATTAAGATTTGAAGAAGCTCTGGCAAATCTAATAAGTTGAGATATGTGAACACTTATTCTTAAGCTGCGGGATAACTTTGGCTTACAGAACGTAAGTATAATTGCAACTACCCAAGTTTGTTAGCATTAATTAAAGTTCATATTTTGAAATATGCACAGATAAATTACATTTGGATACTACTATAGATGTCTTTGAAGTCTCTGTACTATTGAGAATATGATATGATGATAATAAAAATCATAATATACAAACTTACACCTATTCTAGGACAGCAAAGTAACATACATGTTGAAAATAACATCATAACAGCAGTGGGTACTCTCATTGAACATATCAGTATCATTTTTAAGTAGCACGAACTATTCTTGTTCTCGAACTGGATCAAAAATAAAATGATTTTTATCGTATCTTTGAATTAATGTTGGCAACATTAATTCAGCGATGCGATAAAAAAACCCATTTCATTTCAAGAACGAGAGACTAACTGAAATTTTACAGGCTGTCAGGTGCCACATTTTATGATCGTATTAATACCATATTATTAATTTATTAACCCTTTCCCGAATTAAAAAAATGTCTATTTTTGAGGACTATGGAACCTTTAGTCAGCCCATTTTCAATATGGGATTTATAAACTGGGGCATAAAGAAACTAGCGTGCTTGCATATAATAAAAAGATTTTTTTTTTTCATGAACATGACTTCGCCACTCATGAAATATTAAACAGTGTTAAATATTTTTTTTTCATTTCACACCATGAAATAAAAGTCGTATTCATGGAAAAAATTAAATATCCTCTATACATATGTACAAGGCTAACTTTTCATAGGCTTGTTTTGAATGCATATAAATTTACAAATCTAAGAGCAGACTGTGACTCTCCAAGATATGCACATGGTACACAAATGGACATGTGGGCAACCTGGGCCTGGTTGTTCAAAGCGTCGTTAGCTTAACGAGCTCGTTAAGGGTCATTTCGTTAACTGTTTTAGTGGTGTCAATACACATTATTCTGATATTTTTTGCTGAAAAAATGTGAGTAGCTTTTGAACTGCAAAAGCTACTCACATTTTTTCAGCAAAAAAATTCAGCATATCTGCGTATCTCTCGATGTAAATTTTAACGAATCGTTAACTAACGATGTCGTTAGCTTTGAACAACTGGGCCCTGATCTTTCATGAGAGAAACAAGTGGACAATGCCGAAATCTCTAGAAGATGGTTAATTGACACTTTCACTTTTTTTTTTTTTTTTTTTTTCAAACATCAAGTATGGAAGAAGCTGGTATATTAACGACTTTCCATATCCGGTGGAAAGAACAGCAAAGGCGCCTGGATGGTTCAGCAAATTTTCTAAACATAGAAGATTCTTTGGTTTTACGTTTAAATTTAATTGCAATTTTCTTAAGACTTTATTTACTTTTTTGTCCAAGATGCACGCCATGTTGTTTGACCTGATTTGCTTTGTGGAGCGCTGTGGTGCAGTGGTAAAGCGTCGGACTCGAGATCGAGAGGTACCGGGTTCGATCCCCACTAACTGCAAGTGTTGTTTCCTTGAGCAAGAGACTTTATCCACATTGCTTAGTACTGGTTTCTACCCAGGAAAAAAGAGGGCCTCATGGAAGATTAGTACTAGATTACTAAATGTGTTACCCTCTATAAATAAAGTCGATTATTATTATTATTATTATTATTAACCAATCAGCGCTTTTACCAGAATTTCGGTAAGCCTCCTTTTGAATTTAAAATGAAATTCTATGGAACGTTACAAGACGTTCGTCGTGATCATGATGTTGATCTGGATCACCAGAACGACTTGGTGAACAAGACTACGGTATATTCTGCCATATACTGTCGGAAACCCGGTGTCATGACGTAACGTCGCTTTTCATTGGCTGGCATTTTGGTTTTACGCAGCCCAAAGCGCTTGCCGCTTTGTGCAAATACAATGTAGTACATTTTTTTAAACAAAACAAATGAATAAATACATTAGTTTAGAGGTTCCTTAGGGGTTTTAAAGCTGACGAAGTGCGTTAGAATTGGTATAATCATAATAATGTTTTTCATTTGGGTAGGTATATCGTCGGTTTAACGGTCTGAAATTTCGTTTTACGGCGACGCGTCACAATACAGTTATCCCCTAATTGTTTTCATGGAAAACAGTCCCTTTTTGCGGACGCTAGACATTAATTGGTTAACTGATTCCTTACAAAATTGATCCGGGCCACAGCAATAACTACAATTGTACATATACGCCCGTCGAAGATTCAGATCAGTCTGCGCAACCGCGCAGTCTGAACAGTCTTTCCTGCCCACAGGAAGATAATTAAAGTTCTTAGCTATCCATAGAACGAACCACGAGGACTCTTATCAGACTGCGCAGATGCGCAGGCTGATCTGAGTCTTCGCTGGGCGTACAAGCAACCTTGTTTGAAATGCTGTGCCCCGGCTCAGTTGAAGTCGGGATGATACATTTAGTTGACAAACAAATGCAGCCAAACTCACCATAGTAACAACCGTTAATCAATGACAGCCAATCGATGATCCTTTTTAATTAATTGTTTAAGTGGCGTATCCTAAACGTTATTAAAAGCGATCTATGGGCCGTTTAAAACTTAGCAGTGGAAAAATACTTCCACTTCTGTTTAGATGATCAACCATTAGTATGCGTCACGTTAACATGTATGTGTAATGTCTACCCGATGTTCCCCAATTATACAGACAACCCTCTTTATACTGACACTCGATACAACGACAAAAATCGTTATAATGACAATTTGACGGTCATGAAAACTTCAGTGAAGAGGTAACAATTAGTCACAAATTATGCAAGAACATTGTATTTAATACTTAAAAGAAACATATGTTTTGAATATTTGTTAGAATCGCCTCGGTAAGGCGATTCTAACATATAGCCAAAAACGTGTGTTCTATAAGGTAATAGGAACAAAACAAGACATTTCTTACATATCAATCTGCTCATTAAGGATTCTTTACAACAGCAAATTCATTTTAATGGCAACGTCTTTGGGAACAAATGCTGTTATTGTAACGAGGGTTCACTATACATAGTGAAAACTGGGGTGTGGATGGGGTCTAAATCCTTGGAGGGTTTTTCAGGATGTTGCAGTTTTTAAACCAGCTTTTCAATTCGATACTTCTAGTAATCTTTTACGGCATAAATCTGTCTTACTGTATCGTCCTTATTTTTTTCCATATTGTATAGTGAAAATACTGCGACTTACACAGCTGTAGGTATAAAAGGAATGAAGATCTATTTTTTATCATTACTTTTCCACAAAAGCATATGTAGCAGGTTATCTGCTATTATTTATTAAATACAGTAAATCCTCGTTACAACGACAGCATTTGTCCCAAAAGATGTTGCCGTTAAAATGAATTTGCTGCTGTAAAGAATCCTTAAAAGCAGCAGAATGATACATAAGAAAGGGGTTGTCTTATTCGTATCTCTTCACAGAACATATGATTCGGATATTTATTAGAATCGCCTCACTAAGGCGATTCTAACTAATATCCAAATCATATATTTCTTGAGTTATAAAATACATTACTTTACATAGCGAAGGTTTCCTTTCGGTCAAATTATCATTATAATGTATTTTGTCGTTGTATCGAGTATCGGTATAAAGAGGGTTGGCTGTATATCGAAAACGTCGAAATACGTTGAAAAATGGTGATGTACATTCAAGTTTAAGAGGAACTGCCTTTTTCCGATTATTTGTTGAAAATATTACGATTTTAGATTAACATATGCTTTTTACGGCTGACTTTATGATTCCTGAGATTTCTTTATATACTTGTTAGATCAGGAAATAGGGGTTGGTGAGTTTTCACATTGCGTGCACGCGCGCGCATGTGTGTTTGTGTTGTCAAATCTTTGTGGGACTTCTAGATTACTTATAACTTTTGAGTACAAGAAAAGGGCTAAATTCAAACGAAAACAACTACATGTACTAGTATGATTACCACAGTTACACTAAGTGTGGCGCCTGATCAATGTCTATACTGTTGTGTCTAAATTGTTTACCAAGTCCTGTCTGACCAAATACTTAGGGTAAATACGATATTTGAACTGTTAGAGCTGGTAACACTTCTTCTTTCGTATGTAATTTTAATTTTTACCATTTTTTATATTTTCTCCGACAATAGGATGTATTCAAAAATAGGATGTATTCAAACGTGGCTGAACCTTTTTCAGTCTCAGCAACGTTTTAAACGACCCTTCCAGGTTCTGCGTGAAATTACAAGTACTCTGAAATATAGCCAATAAAGGCGCTGTTATGATCTAGTGTAACATGATTGCAACTGTCAGTGACATACTTGTGTCTACGAAACCAGCTATTGTTATGTTAATGACCACCGACGAAATTCTGAAACGGTTCAAAAACTACTAAAGTCAAATTTATAAGTGAGCAATGCATTTTATTCATGGGAATGTGATTATGATGTGATTTTGTTTTCAACGTACCAGTGCACACGCTTGCACGTGAAGTTCAAATGGAATTTGTTAGGAAAGGAATACACAGAGAAAGAAGTAACATCGAAATGAGCATTTAGTTACATTTGTTTGTGCATTCATGAACCATGACGGTGTACAAAATTAGATTATTGGACACAAGTTTTCAAAAAGGCAAAACAGAAACATTTTGAAAATCCCTGGAAAGCAACCATCAAAAGAACGATTTTCCGCAATGATTCTAGTCTTCACAGTTCTTGTATGGAGTATGAGCGACTATTTACCTGGTTGGTATATGAGTAGGGGTGAAGCGGGGACTTTTAGCTTGGTTGGCATATGAGCCGCTCCTTAAGGAAGGGGGCTGTTTAAGGGGACAGGGACCAGTTTCAGCGGAAGGTGAATTAGTCAAAATATATTTTGTCTCCCTTCGGAAACGGGGTCTACTCTAAAAGGAAAAAAGTAGGACCCTGTACAAGAGTGGCTCGGTATGCAGGAACGCAAATCGAAAATCACAAAGTTGTTTCCCTTGTAAAAGATGGTTGTACATCTACCAGGTGTATAAAAGTTGCCTTTCTTGTAAACATAATGTAACACTCTATCAGGGCCCAGTTGTTCAGAACATCGTTAGCTTCACGAACTTGTTAATGACAAACTCGTTAACTGTTGCAGTGCAAAAGCTATTCACATTTTTTTCAGTAAAAATATCAATGCACATATTTCAAGATAGAAATTTTAACGTCACGTTAGCTAACAACTTCGTTAAGTTCGAACAACTGGGTTCTGGTGTATCCTGTCCCCTAAAAGCGACTGGATATACTTGGTAAATATTCCTGCATTTCGTGACAGGGAAATAATTAAAATGACTTCCTACTTGCTTTCTTTTGAAAGGGATCTATCCTGAAAGGAAAGTATGTGCTCCTAAGGGGAGCCAATTCTTTCATTTTAGAGTACACCCTTTTTCAGAAGGGAGACAAATCAGTTTTACAGGTTTACCTCTCCTGAAAGTGTAACAATTTCTCTTAACTCTTTCTAACGCCAAATTAATGGACGACATTTGTCGTCTGCTTGCCTGTGGCAGTGAAAGAGTTCATCCTTACCGTCATCCTTATCTAAAGTGAATCCTTCTATAGTTCAGTTTGCACAGGTCCATTATTTCGAAAAGGGGTGTTTGACAAACCTCAAAGACTGAATGACACACTACAGCTCCTCCTGAACCGTTAAATCTGGATCTACATGGTTTGCAAACTTTTTTGTGGGGTTGTTCCCACAGATCTAAGCACACGTTTTTGCAAACAGACTATATCCAACAGAATCAGCGCTGTTAAGCTTTCTGTCAAACACCTGTTTTCGAGATAATTACTTTGCCGAAATTCAAATTCCAGGACTGACACGTGTGCTTTGGATACATTTATACAGTTTGGCATATATGACTGAGAGGATCCTGATTGTCCTGTTCATCCGCACATTCTCGTCAGGCTCTGTGTTTTCTACAAGGTTTCTGTAACCAAATCTGACATCATAACACATAAGAACGACCTCAGAAAGGGACAAAACAATTCTGGAACTCCTTATTATGGAACTACCTTCGAATAGAATCATATATATGTAACACTTAACATTTAGTAGTCTATGACCGCAGCCAACAACAGAAAGGATCGAAGTACTTACAAGCAAATTTAAGCTGAATAATTCATTTATTTAAATATTTTATTTTTATTTTTTTTATTTATTTATATTTATTTATTTATTTTATTTTATCTTTTATGGGGGAGTGTTACATATTGTTTTTAGTGCGGATCCTATCGACGTCGGCGTCCTTGTCGGAGTCGGCGTAGCCTCTTGCTTGCACTCTATCTCCTTAATGAATTGATGGATTTTGGTCAAACTTGCACAAATTTATCATTGGGTGGGGAAAAATGCTGATTAGATTTTGGTAACATTGACCCCATTTTTAAGGTCACACGAGGGCTTAGATTGTTGGAAAAGTCTGGAAAATGGCTTGTCTTCATCCTTTCTTCTAAAGGAACAAATGGATTTTGACCAAACTTGCACATCTAAATTGCTGGGACATGTAAAAAAAACTGATTAGATTTTGGTGACCTTGTCTCCATTCTAAGGTCACATAATGTCTTAGATGGTTGGAAAATGGCTTGTCTGCACCCTATCTCTTGAATGAATGGATGGATTTTTACCAGACTTGTACATCTATATTGTTGAGACATGGAAAAGAATTGATTAGATTTTGGTGACCTTTACTCCATTTTCAAGGTCATACTAAGGCTTAGATTGTTCGAAAATGGCTTGTCTGCACCCTGTCTCCTGAAAGAATGGATGGATTTTTACCAAATTTGTACATGTATATTTTTCTGGACAAGGTAAAGAACTTATTAGATTTTGATGACCTTGACCCCATTTTCAAGGTCACACGATGGCTGAGATTGTTGGAAACTGGCTTCTCTGCACACTATACCATGAAGGAATTGATGGAGTTTGACAAAACTTGTACAACTATATTGTTGTGTCATGATAAAGAACTGATAAGATTTTTGTGACCTTGACCCATTTTCAATGTCACAGTAGGGCTCAGATTGTTGGAAAATTGCTTTTCTGCACCCTCTCTCCAGAATGAATGGATGGATTTTGCCCAAACTTGTACAGCTATATTATTGAGACAGGGACAAGAACTGATTAGATTTTGGTGACCTTGACCCCGTTTCAAGGTCACACGAGGGCTTAGATTTTGAAAAATGGCCCTCATCGACCACACACACACATACATACACACACACACTCACACACACACACACACACACACACACACACACACACACACACACACACACAAAAGAAATTATAGATACAATCTTTTTCAAACATAGGTCTGTTCAAACTGGTGGAGGATATGTTTTACTCTGAAAACACTGTTCTAGTTATCGTATGTTGTTTGGCTAGCACAATCAGAGAAATGTAGCCTAAAAAGCAGCAAAGTAGGTTCGGACGTTTAGTACGTTGTGTTTACTGTGCCCCTTCATACCGAAAGGTGGTGAAAAAAAATGACCTAGATCTACTGTACTTTCGACATCCTTCGGAAAGACGGTTTTTATTCGGCGCTTTATTCTAAGTGGAAATTGCTTGTGATTGACAATAACTCATCAGAAACAATTTGTCTATATTGTTCCTGTGCTTTGTTTTCAAATATTTACTGAAAAATTAATTTTATGGCCAAAACTGCGTCAGGACTAGTCAATTTCTATAGATCTAGTTTAATATTGACGCTTGTTGTTATTCATTGTATAATAATAACCTGAATTTTTTTTTGAGACCTAATACTGAACCCCCAGCATTAAACTCGGCTGGAATGATCCAGGATGTTACGTATTGGCCCTCATCAAATCAGATTCACTCACGGTGTCCTGCGGGTGACTCTTCCATCTTTGAATTTGGACATGTCCATTAATGCAAATAGGGAAGTCAGTAAAAAATATATAAAAAGAAAACTTGAATGACAAACAGCTCGAACGAGCCATCTCATGTGGATCTACACTGTTTGCAAAGTTGTCTATTTTGGTCTGCAGGGTTAAAGTGTTAATGAGCAATGGGGAAAGGCGTCTTCGGGGAATGTATGAACACGAATGGTTCAGATAAAGCATCGCATTACGAAAACAAGCCTATTCAAGTATATTGAAAATTTTACAACCAAAAAATAAAAATTTTCAGATAAAAAAAATTCTGATATTTTTCATATTTCTGCTCAAAACATAGATTGTGAGTACTCGTTAGAACCGCCTCGGCGAGGCGGTTCTAACAAGTACTCATAATCTATGTTTTGAGCAGAAGTAAGAAAAGTAACGTATACCCCTGTAAACCCAGTTTTACTGTATAAAAGTGGGGTTTAAAGGGGTCAAAATTATATAGGCATGTTTTCGTGATGATCTGTTTTAGGAAATTGATACCTTTCAGGTGTAGGCACCCCTGTCAAAACATTTTGTTCCCTTCGAAAATGGGGATTGTTCTTAAAGAAAAGAATGGGGGAGCAAAGCGTTTCCTTTAAGAGAAGACCCCTTTTTAGAAGGTGTTTATTATGCAGGAAGGAAACAGGAAATCGCAAAAGTTGTCTCTCGCTTTAAAAATGGTGGAAAAATGTATCAAGCGCCTATAGTTTCCTTAACTTGTTTAGGGCTTTCCTATACATAAAGCGGACAGCCAAATGGACCTGTTTCCGCTGTTTGCTTAGGCCGCCTGACCCCACATAACATGTAGTAGTCGGCTAACTACTTGGGTACACACTGATTTAGATATTGAACTAAAGGAGCAGTTTGACCAGGTCTAATACCGTTTTCCATTCCGTCAGAACAGTTTAGACCCCTCACCAAGCAGAGAGGACGTGTTTTAGTGTGCGAATGGTGAGAACCATGTTGGATAAATAATTGGATAGTAGAGTGAAGTTACGGGCCTGTTCTACATCCAGCATGTGTTGGTGGGACATGTTGGCGTTTCTCCTGTTTCTGCACTGTCATTCGCTTTTACCTTCATCCTTCACTATTCCCTGTCCTTTCCTGAGAAATTGAATGCGATTCATAAGTTGTTATAAAAATATGTTCCCCTAGACCCAAGTTCTCATTCATATATATTATGTAAGTATGTCTTCTCCACCAAAGGGCAGCTTTGGTCTAGGGACGGTGGGAGGGGACATATTTTGTATAACAACTTTTATGAAACACATTCAATTTTGTATTTAAACCGAAAATGAGAAACAGAATTCAAGTCAGATATACCAGATTTGCACACTGACAATAATTTCTATTCAGTGTTGTGTTCCTGTCATTCTGATGCAAGAAATATTTCCCAAAGGAAAGCTAACTAAATGTAATCCCATCGTTTTGAAAATAGTATTAATTTAGGAGTTTTGGGATGGAGTAAACAGGACTTAATTATTTTACCCGTAAAAATAAGCCAGAATCATATTTTTTCCTTTCTGCCATGATTCAGACATCTAGCTACCGGAATATGTCAAAAAAATTAGAACACTGTAAATTCTGAAATCTGGTCGTCAATACCTGAGCCAATTAGGGAAAATCCTTGCCTTACTGCAATATCTCCTTTATATCACATTTCATGTGATATAAAATTTCTTTACTTTTTTCAGTTGTCCGACTGACTTCAGCGGGTACAACCGTTTCTACAAGCACAACGAGTGGTGTTAATATCAGTTCGCTGGCTTGTTATGATTGCTCCGAATCTTTCAAGTATGTCTGGGATCCATACACAGAGTGTCAGGCCTTTCCTAGAAATGCGCCTTTGAGAGAGTGTTTAGAGACTGAGAGATATTGCAAGGTAAGACTACCTGAGAATACAACCAGCAGTGAAAAAAGTAAACAGTCGAATTAGGGTCGTCTCTATTAATCCGCACACCGATTATCGATAATTGTATTAGCTCACCTGAGTGGACACGATGCACTTTCTGGGGAGGCAACTCTGTAATAAGTGTTTTACCACCCTTCGGAAAGCTTTTAGAGTAAAAGCATTTTTAGATAGGCAAAAGCACACAGGAAGTCATACGACATCACGAAAACACGCCTATATAATTTTGACCCCCTTAAACACCACTTTTATACTGTAAAATTGGGGTTACAGGGATATATATTTATTTTCTTATTTCTGCTCAAAAACATAGTTTGTGGGTACTCGTTAGAACCGCCTCGCCGAGGCAGTTATAACGAGTATCCACAATCTATGTTTAGAGCAGAAATATGAGAACAGCCAGAATTTTTCATCTGAAAGTGTTCCTACCTATGCGTGAGCAATTTAAACGTCAGCTTTATCTAATCATACGACAGCCATTATCTTGCTTAATTAACCCTTTCGCTGCCAAGCTAATTCCTAATGTGCACGACGTCGACGTCTTCGATAATCACCTTCTAACGTTAACATATACCTTTTGAGACGTTAACGTCAATAAACATTACTCCGAATTTCATTCGTAATCGCACCACTTCTGAGAGCGATGTGCACAAGCAATAACAAAAAACGGCTGAAAACGCGTTGGCAGCATTGTTAATTTTGCATACACGTAACATGTCAGTGTTTCTTTGTCAGTCAGTGTAGCTTTCAATCAACCGGTGTAACTATCAAACATACCTAAAACACATGTTCAGTGGCGGTTTGCTGCAGCGATTTGATCGCTCTTTTCAACTTTACGGTCAAAGCATCCGTTTTGTAACAAATGCCTTCAACACATAGCCCATATAAATTGCAAGTATTTTTCTTGATTTTGGTTCATGCCTGGCTGAGAAAGAAAATTTCGGCCTAGTTTTTTTTTTTTTTTTTTTCCAATTGAAATCGATAATGATAATTTTTATTCAATTGAAATAGATAATGGAAATGAATAAAGATAATAATGATAATAATTATAATAATAACAATAACAAGTCCAAGTAATGAACACCCTTGGTAACCCCACTTTATTTAGTGAAATGTGGGGTTTACAAGGGTAGAGATTATTTCGTTTTATGCCTGTTTCAAAACATAGATTGTGGGTACTTGTCAGAACCGCCTCGTTGAGACAGTTTTATCGAGCACACACAATCTATGTTTTGAGCAGAAATAACAAAAATATCACAAATTTTCATCGGACAATGGACCGTCCCAAGGCGGCTATTCTCTTGCAGTTTCTCGTACGTTTGTCGGTTTGGTACTGTTAGTACACTAGCAGCTTCGATTGTGTGTGTACCGTCGTCTCATCTTATTTTCTTTGGTGGTTTGCGATATTTGTGGCTTTTCTGAGCAACCCTTTCTCACTATTCTGAATGTTGATCTTATTTTGCCTCATCACGTGAACAAGCCCATGCAATTAAGACCTTGTAAACCCCATTTTATATAGAGGAAAGTGGGTTTACCTGGGTATATAATATCACAAAATATCATCCGAAAAAAAGCCGTTTTTAGCCGTAAAATATTGCTTTATTACCCTAATGAATAGTTTGGCTAATCCTTCCGAAATAACAAACAATATCATACTCACCTGACGAATAGTCGTAGAGAAAGTTATCAAATAAAACAGACCATGGCATAAATTGACAATTTTTCTCCTTTGGGAACAAATATATACACTAGAAAACTCGAAAATACAATAACAGGTCCAAACATCTCTCTTTCTCTCTCTCTCTCTCTCTCATAGTACTCTTTCTATCTCATTCCATTCCTTCCTCTCTCACTTTTCTCCTCTCCCACTCCTAACTTTTCTCTTATACAACTCTCTGTCCTCTCCTCTCTCTATTTTTCTACTCTCTATCTTATCCTTATCTGTTATACCGCATGTAACCAACTTACCTAGAATAATTGCCAAGGCGATTATAGGTTGTTGCCGTCCGCGGTTGCCACTTGGCTGTCTTTGTCTTTGTCTGAGATGCTCCTCTGCAAGCTTCTGAACCATATCCCTACAGAACCGTAGTCTAGATTCCATCGGTACGTCTCATCACGAAAACATGCCTATGTAATGTTGACCCTCTTACACCCCACTTTCATATAGTAAAACTGGGGTTTACAGGGGTTTACATTTTTTTCTTATTTCTGCTCAAAAACATAGATTGTGGGTACTCGTTAGAACCGCCTCGTCGAGGCGGTTCTAACGAATACCCACAATCTATGTTTTGAGCAGAAATATGAAAAATATCAGTGTTTTATCTCAAAATTTTCATTTTTTGGTGGTAAAATTTTCAGTAAATGTGAATAGGCGTGTTTTCATAATGTAATGTATTCTTTCTATAAAGATGTATAAATTTAACAAAACGCTATGAATACTCTTTTCCAGACCTTTATCGTCTTTCTCTTGGTTTCATAGAAAGAAATCATCATAGCCCAAACTACACCTCCCATATGCTGGTTGTAAATCTTGACTGCTTTTGGCTTTTGCTGGTCATTGGCTGCATTACAGTAAGTTGACAATAATCTTACCGGTTTTTGTGACCCTTCAGCGTTTTTATAAGCAAGTAGAAGAATTCTTCCTTGCCGCAGATAATATGAATCATCTGCTTGAACTGTAGGGTACTTGATGGACCTTGGAAGGTTCTATTGAATCTTAAGGTTCCTGTAAGATGCGTATGTTTATCCAAAAGTTTTCTTGCCAGATTAATGCTTGTAAGAAATTGTCAGTAACTATATGGTAGAATTTGTTCAGCGATTCGCACAAGTTGAGCAATTTCATCACTACATTTGTGCCCTGCAATTCTCCTGCAGGTGTAGGTTGAAAACGTCGCCCTAAATACCACTCCGTATGAAGAATGTACCGAGTTGCACTCTCAGCGAGAACACAAAATTTTACACCATACTTCGCAACTTTCGTTGGTATGTATTGTCACATGGCCGTTATTCCCCTGCTTGCATTACGAAAACACGCCTATTCAAATATATAGAAAATTTCACCTCCAAAAACTGAAAATTTTCACATAAAAAAACTCTGCTATTGTTCACATTTCTGCTCAAAACATAGATTGTGGGTACTCGTTAGAACCGCCTCTGCGAGGCGGTTCTAACGATTTCCCACAATCTATGTTTTTGAGCAGAAATAAGAAAAATAATGTATACCCCTGTAAACCCCAGTTTTACTATATAAAAGTGGGGTTTAAGGGACGTCAAAATTATATAGATGTATTTTCGTGATGCAATGAACGTCTCATCAATGGACAGATCTCTTCTAGGTTTGTAATGGTATTTAAACAGCCTGTTAATAATATCAAGGAATGGTTTATATTTTCCGTCTGACCTGAAATCAGAAAACGAGAGGAACATGATGGTAATATACCATACATATGTTCCTTCTGACCAGGGACTATAAATATTTTCAGTAGTCTATAAATCAGATGTAAAATTTTTAGAATTCTACCAGGAGTTTATGCCATCACTTATTATTTAAACGTCTCAGAAAAGTCACATGAATGTCAAATCTGTCAACAGTCCGATAGGCTGTATTTCAAAATCGTCCGATAATTTATTCTTTTACTTAAAGTAAATAATTGTAAGGTTCCGATAAATTAAAATAAAACTGAAGGCACTTTGCTTGTCACAATTTTGTTTTTGTACAGTCTAGGCTACTTGAGCTTATCCGAACTTTTACCAGTTCTTGAGCTTACTGCCATTGATGTATTTGAAAAACGCTCTGTCCCAGTTCTAAGATAAACTGCCCTTGAAATCAAGTGACTATAAGGAGCACGAGTCACGTGTACACAGGCTAATCCATATCCGGTGCCAGGCGGAATGTACCCAAAACGAATTGGTCGTTACCAACACAGCGACAATTACAGCTTTGACAGGATCAAACCCCAAAAATGGCAAGATGCAACTTTTTTTTATTGACTGAGGCCAAGTCGAGGATAGAATTTCACGTTTTCACAATTTTGTCATCGACCTAGCCTCGGTAAACAAAAACTGGCATGTGACAAGCTGTATGGCTAGATCTTATGTATCTTATACGTATAGGTCCATATGCAAAACTGTACGGTTAATAATTACAGCCAGTTTCGCTAACTGACCACGAACGACAGACTGACTCACATTGTGTTTATTTTACACACACTCCGAAACTCGGCCTTGCATTGGCCCCTCAGTCGGGTCGTGCAATGAGTGCAGTATCTTAAGTATGAATGCATTTTTTTTTTCAGTTTTTTCCCATTGCAAGTCAACAGCGAGTTGCTACAGCAACCAAAGATGAATCCGGATTTTTATTACCTCCCCCCCCCTACCCCATCCATCCCCCCCCCCCCCACACCCCGGAAAAAAAAAAAAAAAAAAAAAAAAAAAAAAAAAAAAAAAAAAAAAACTTTAATTCCCCACTCCAAAGATCTGGCCCGACTTGACCAAGTTGCTTTGGAGAAGATGTCGTCTGGAAGTTTGGTACAGCCTGCAAAACGGAGTGGGGTTTAGGGGGGGGGGGGGGGGGGGGACTGTTTTAACAATTTTGGCCCCGGCTTAGCCTCGGTAAATGTAAACTAGCATTTGACAAGCATTTGATTAGTACTTCAGTATTCTTGTATAGCTGGCTTCCTTACCAGACCCATGTTGATAACTCTTGCCAAAAACCTCTTCAGCTCAGTCAGTTTTAAGCCACCTCGCTGCAACCACTGTCTCGCACGGGAATGTCTCCTCAAATTGGCTGTTGCAAGGAACCTCCTTGCATACCTAAAGGGTATGGAAAACAATGAAATGAGCCAGCCCATTCGCGCAGTCTCGTTAGAACCTTTGCTGTTGGCAGAAAAGTAGTGTGGAGCTAGAGGAAGCTTCAGGCAATGCCCTATTTGGTGGCTGCGCGTGCGTATTTGTAGAATGAAACATTGGACAACCGTAAGGGCCCGTTTTTCATGGTTGGCTCAAATTCAGATGCAAAACGTCGCGATTACATATCATATAGTGAAACATGAATATTTTCCAGAAGTGAGAACATTTCAATGAAATCATTCGGGCTCCTTGGATAATAACCAATCATTTGTTTTTCAGATACATTCAGAGCTTTGACTTTGCATATGTTGTACTAATTTAGCCAATGTTTTATAAATACGTCGAAAATAAGGATATATAGAGGATATTCAAATGTTTGGAGTGAATATGACTTTTATTTCATCGAGTGAAGTGAAAAAATGTATATTTCATGAGTGCCGAAGGCACGAATGAAATATACATTTTTTCACTTCACGAGATGAAATAAAAGTCATATTCACGACAAACATTTGAATTTTCTTTTTATTATATACATGACTTTCGATAGAAGAGATGCAAATCTTGCATTTGCAAGGGAAAGTCTGACACGCAGTTTTGTCCCTTGGCGCCATGACGTTCATGTTTTGTTTTGTTTGGTGACGTTAGATATGACGTCAGAAACGCGCATTGGCGTGTAAAAATAAAATAAAAAGAAAATTTACTCTTTTTCAGTGAATACCATAAAAATTTTCATCTAGTGTAGTGAAAACATTAATGTAAATAAGAAAAAAGTAGATCCAGATCTTATATTTTTCACTGCTCAGAGGAGTGAAAATATAAGTTTTATATTTTCACTAGTGAAAATATAAAACTTATATTTCACTAGTGAAAATATGCATTTTATTTCATTAATAATTCTCTATATTTCATTACTTTGTATATAATAAATGGACAGGCTACCCAGAAATTGCAACATAACTTTATTTGAGGATCATATGCAGACTGGCACTGAAAGAAAAAGAACCGTGGTCCTTGAACATCCCGTACTTTCTACTGTGATGTCAAACTGTATTTCTAATAGTATATTGTGCATATATGTAAATGTACTCGAAAAGCCGCGAAAAGCGCTATAAAAATCTTCTACAAAGAAAACACGAAGACAAATATTCTAAACTGCTCAAATTAACGGCGCGCGACGTTACGCGCGACCTGACGTAACGTCCAGCTGCTGCTAATGACGTAATGTCAGGCACGCGGGAAAACAACACAGTCAACTATAAAAATGCACTGAGGTACCTGTTTGATCTTATCACGCTCATACAAGCATATATATAGCCCACTTTTGAAGGATTTATCTGGTCAAAAGCGAATAACATTGAGAATTGTGCCTCGCAGATATATTTCAATCTTTATTAAAACTATTGGCCCAAAATTGGCCCGCTGGCACTGAATGTAGTTACACCTGTGGCCCAAAATTGGTCCTGTGGCACTATAATGGTTAAAAAACCTTTAAACAGGTTGTAGCTTTAAACGACATCGTATACAAGTAAGAAATACAACGATTTTATGATACTTTGGACTTTTCGATGATACATTTAACTGACGTCTTATACAAATGATGCAACAAGAGCGATCCCACATATTTCTTCCATTGCATTAAATTTGGCCGGATCCCTCAGAATATATTTGAACCCTCGTCCTGCGTTTTCATGTTCATGCAACTTAACCGGAATCAGGCAAATGTTAATACAGCCGAACCTCAATGGCTCAATGGCTCGAACATCTTTGGGGCCATGGATTTCTTTTTCTAGATATTGATAGTTCGAGCCACTGAGGATTAATCATAGCAACAGGTAAGGAGATAAATGGGAATACTATATGGCTGTCTCTTCGATCTTCAATAAACTAATGGTATGTTGTGTGTACTCATTAGAATCGCCTCGAGGCAATTCTAATGAGTACACACAACATACATTTTCATGATAAAATATAAAAAAAAAATCCTTAAATATTCCTAGATATATGTTCTCTTGAGGTATCGGATGATTTTTTCGGGACTCAAACACGAGTTCGAATTTGCCACGGTAAGTGAGTCATCGGTGTTCGAGTCATTGAGGTTTTGCTGTAGATTTAAAGAAAGTGTGATCATCTATTATGATACAGATCTTCAGTATTTGCAAAAGTATCTGTTTTGGTTTCCAGGGCTAAAAGAAATAATGGTTCATATAATTTCAGGTTGAACGGACCACTTACCGCTCGATGACAGTGAGCATCACACGGAGTTGTACAGAAAAATGTTGGTACGGTTGCCATGCTTCCGGATTTGGACTTACAAAACTAAAGTGCACCTCCTGTTGTCAGGGTCGGGCTTGTAATACGGACAATCTTGCAGCAGCTTTAGACTATAGACTGGAACTTATTTTGTTACAGCTGTTCACTATTATGGTGTTATTGTCGCACCTGCATTAACATGGGCGAACTAGACTTGCATTAGCATGGGCAACTTGGAGTCGCATTAGAATGCCCATTATGAGCGACTTAGTCGTGCAAGTTTCCGTACGTCCGCCCGTTCGCTTGTCCGTGTACTAACGTGTACCCTAGCGTCCACCCTGGCGACCGCCCTAAATGACGTCTACAAATTGTAGAACTCAACAGTACGTTTCACTTCACTGATTGTTTTATGTCACTGGATGACAACTCTCATTCTTCTGGTGCGTCTTTTCACATTTAAGTACGCAGGTGCACGTAAATTTCATCGAAATTCTTTCTATCTTCATTTCAACCATTTTGTATTAGATGATACAGTTGTGTTTTAGTGCCGTAAATGCTGTTTGAAATCCAAGAATAAATCCAGTACACCAAGTAACACAGGACATGGTGTTATGTAATAAAAATAGTGAAACGGATAATAAAAATCTTCCTGGTTTCCCATATTATTTGGTGAAAATGACATATGGGTTTTATAGCTTTAGATAAAAAGGACTACCTCTTATTTTCCCACAAACCATATGTTGTTGGACCCATTAGAAGCGCCTCGCAGAGGCGCTTCTAATGAGTTCCACAACATATGTTTAAGAGGAGAACTGAGTAAATGTGACAATATTTTACTTAAAATACTGGCTTATCCCGAGTTATTACTAAAATGAAAACATATTAATTAGATGTGATAATGTTATGTTATAAGTCTGTCTTGCATTTGCGTGACATGGTCCCTTTTACGTACAGGAGTGTCAATTCTAGATGCATTTCACTGGTAACTTTTATTATCATTAAAAGAAGTGTGCTGAGACCTGAAACATTTAACTAGTATCTCATGAGGACTTTGCCGAACACATAACATAAATGTGTTGGGTACTATTCCATGCCCTGTTGTCCCGTTTAGATTTTGGGCTTTGTCACATCCAGGTGCATTTTGATCTAATGTTTTGGTTTTCGAAAAGAGTTGTTAGGAAACTTTAAACACGTGTCTGCTATCTCAAGAGGTATCAGTAAAAGAAGCTATGAAGCTGTGTTATGCATTTTTGTATGGGTAAAGCCACTTTTCATAGTAAGGAAATTGTTTCATCCAGATCTATTTTGATAAATAATCTATCGTCTCCTAGAAGGGATTAGTTCTTATTGTTTATTGATTATGTTGAAATTAAATGACTCGCCAACCCTTGTGGGTCATTTCGTGTCGTCTCCCAGAGGATAGAAGAGATAGTAGAGGAGATGAAAGAGAGGGACAGGGAAGAAAGAGGAACAGGAATGAAAGTGAAGAAACAGAAGAAATAAAAACATTCCCCCTCTACCCTTACCTGCTGCCGATAGCAGGCCTTGCCCAACTGTAAGCCAATATCAGTTGGACGCCCCAGTGACGGAAGATACACGACATCTCCACACCCGACAACCCCCTACTTATTGTTTAAAGGGCATTTGTGGAAAATAGTGACGTTATTGTGTGTGTGTGTGTGTGTGTGTGTGTGTGTTGGTGTGTGTGTGTGTGTGTGTGTGTGTGTGTGTGTGTGTGTGTGTGTGTGTGTGTCCTTTTGAATTTAGAAAACTGACTAATGCATGTTTTTCTCCGCTTTACCAGTGCTAAGAAGCTGTAACTTAACGTATTGTGTTGCACATCAAATGCCAAGTCTTTTTTCTCTAAAAGAATAATAAAATAAAATGTCGTCTGCTTCAATTTTGCTTAGGGCTCTTTCTCTATCACAGGCGATAATAATAGGCTTTTGCAAATATAATGAGCCGTCTCATCTGGATCTACGCTGTTTGACATTCAGTCTTTCAGCTTTACATATAAACTTTCCAATCGATAGTTTGTTAAAAAAAATAATAAAAGCAATGCAGGCGACAAATGTAGTCTGAAATTTTGCGCCGAAAGATTTAAGGGTTAATATAAGTATTTCAACATCAACTATGAACTCCCTTTACAATGATCTATATTTCTCGCTTGACTGTCTTTGTTACATTTACAGTCGACTCTCGTTATCTCGAAGTCCAAGGAACTCTTAAATACTTGGAGATACCCGTACCTCGACATATTAGAGTTTTGCAGACTTGAGGAAAAAATAAATCGAACAACCACATTTTACAAATGAATACGTAATTTGACTCCTGAAATTAGAGATATATTGAAAAGAGAAGCAGTTTCAACAATATTTTGTTATATACGAGTAGTTGTAAGATTTCCATGTTAAAACAAGGACCAATTTTTCACTTCGAGTTAAGCGGTTATTCGAAATAAGCGAAGTCGAGATAACGAGAGTCGACTATATTTTCTCGTTCAAACTGGCTATTGCGCTGTGTAGGGGCATTTGTGTACTGTAGACACAGCTCTAGTATTGGAATATGTGAACGCAAATGCGACACGGGAGATAATCAAAATGAGGAATTTCTGACTTCATTTGTTATTGTAAATTCCCTTCAAATATGTTTATAACACAGAATCTTACTGCAGGTGACTGTTCCGAGACAGATAACTTATAAGTTTGATTAAGTTTATTCAAATTATTATGTCCTTGAAGGATTGGTTTGCAACATGAAAGAGATAGTAATACTTGTTCTCAAACATGGCACTTGCTGAACCTACATGTATTATGGCTTCTTTTGAACCTAGAAAACTGACAAGCTTCACTACATACATCATGTCTTAGTATAAGTATTACAACATCAGTTTGTTTTTTTACTTTTACCTCAGCCTTTTATTATGATCTATAGTTTTTACTAAATTTATTTTTTCATTCATAACGGCATCGCGGGGAAGGGGTATTTGTGCTCTATTAGTGTAAAAAATGCGATACGGGAGATAATCCAAATGAAGAATTTCTGACTTTATTTGCTATTGTAGATTCCCTTGAAATAGATTATGCTGTACAGAATCTAATTGCAGGTGACAATAAGTTTATTCACATCATTAATATTAAAACGGGGAGGAAAGGTTCTTATTAATGGGCGTGTTGTTTTATGTTGTTTTTTTCCTTATTTCTGCTGAAAAGCTAATTTTGTGTACCTCTTCCTGTATCTTGTATATCAACGACCTGGGCCCAGTTGTTCAAAAAACGATGTCGTTAGTTAACGATTCGTTAAAATTTACATCAAGTGATACGCAAATATGCTGAAATTTTTAGCTGAAAAAATGTGAGTGCAAAAGCTACTCACATTTTCTCAGCAAAAAATATCAGAATATTGTATATTGAATCCGCTAAAACAGTTAACGAAATGACCCTTAACGAGCTCGTTAAGCTAACGACGCTTTGAACAACCGGGCCCTGGTAAACTGGAAAAGTCCTACCAAGTGTATGCAGCCCCGCTACTTTGAGGAGAGGGAGGGCGGGGGGGGGGGGGGGGGGGGGTGGGCAATTGTTCTCTGGTCTGAGTTCTCCTTCTGAGGTGCATCCAAGCACCGTAATTTTTCCGGCGATGAAGTAGGTCGTCACCATCACGAAAACATGCCTATATAATGTTGACCCCCTTAAACCTCACCTTTATATAGTAAAACTGGGGTTTATAGGGGTATACATTATTTTTCTTATTTTTGCTCAAAACATAGATTGTGGGTACTCGTTAGAACCGCCTCGCCGAGGCGGTTCTAACGAGTACCCACAATCTATGTTTTTAACAAAAATATGAAAAATGTCAGTTTTTATCTGAAAATTTTCAGTTTTTGGAGGTGAAATTTTCTATATATTTGATAGGCCTGTTTTCGTAATGACCGTGACCAAACCCAACCCCTGGTATCTGGCTTTTCTTCTATGAATTAATTGCTCACCTGAGCTATGCTCAGGATGAGCTATAGTGATCACTTTTTTTCTGTCGTCCGTCCGTCCTTACACACGATAAGGTAGATAGGTGGCAAATAATTTGGATATTTTGCCACTTAAGTAGTCAGTCATTAGTAAAAATGTGATTTATTCCCTAAAAATTGAATTTAAGGCCACTACTGACACCTGGTGCAACTTTTTGTCCCAATAATATATTTTCTTTAAATTCTAAATTTTGCTTTCCCATTTAATTGTTAAAGTTATAAAGAATAAAGCTGGTCACAACCTGGTATCAGAGTTCTGGTGCTTCAAATATGTATCCCCTTAGGCATTTTCTTCAAAGTTGTTCTAGGCCCTAGTAGTACTGAGAAAATCATTTTAACCCAGCAATTAATACCTATGAGATACCTTCATTTATTGCAAATGAATTGCATTCGAATGAGCAAAATGCAGAAAAGCCTTAAAGATGTAAAGCAAACTTTAATATACTTAGTAATGAACATTTTTGTCCATCCAAATGGTGAAGATTTACTGTAGTTTTAACAAATATTACTAAATGTTCAACTATTAAAGATACTTCCGAACCATAAATTTTCATTAAACTTTCAAATAATGATCACTACTTATTTTGTAGTATTATTCTGAAATGACTTAAAATTTCACCATCTGTGAAACGAGATGATGCTTGATAATTAACCCTACCCTCGAAATATCAAAATTCTATTTTTCTAAATAATTGAAGATTTTGATAAATTCAATTGATTTCAAAATGTCAGTATTGCTTTACATTACGAAAACATGCCTATTCAAATATACTGAAAATTTTGCCACCAAAAAATGAAAATTTTCAGATAAAAAAAAAAATGATATTTTTCATATTTCTGCTCAAAACATAGATTGTTGGTACTCGTTAGAACCGCCTCGACGAGGCGGTTCAAACGAGTACCCACAATCTATGTTTTTGAGCAGAAATAAGGAATATAATATATACCCCTGTAAACCCCACTTTTACTTTATAAAAGTGGGGTTTAAGGGGGTCAAAATTACATAGGCTTGTTTTCGTGATGAAAATAGCATGGTGGCATATTCTAGATAAAAAGAGACAATCTGAATAATAATGGACACCAAAATGATAATTTGTGTTAGCTAATAGTTATGATTTGTTACCCACTCCCTGTTTTCGAGAACATACACTCACCATGATAAAATGTAATCAAAATGGTTCAAATAGCCAAATACATCTAATTCTTATTTGTAATAAATACATCATATTGTAGGATTCGTCAAATAAGTGAAAATTTATACTGAATTATATGCATTCGTTGCACATTTGGAAGACTGGATGAGTTTAAAGTGCGTATTTTGGTAATTTTACCACCTAAAATTGCTAATCAAGGGCATTGGCTCGTGTGATACACACTGTTTTATGTAAACTTGTGTACTACTTGTGAGGATTTATCAAATGGATACTACCATACAAATTTTAATGTAACCTTATCTCCAGTAGGAAAATTATTAAATTAAAACATGGATAGTAGTATAGGGTGCCACTATAGTGGCTATACTACTATGGAATTTACCCTTTTTTTCCACATAAATGTTAAAATTCAGGGGCAATAACTCCTGCAATGATAAATACAATATATGTCAGAAGCACCTATGGTGTGTAGTCTGTCATAACAAAGTTTCAAAATAAGTTTCATCTTATCTTAGAAATAGATCATTAAAAAATGCATTATTGCTAACTTAAATACAATTTTCCCATACAGAAGCACAACAGTAAAATAGTAATCAGGGACAATAACCCATGTTAAAACGAAAACATTTTTTCTTAGTATAATTGCTCTTCAAGTGTCAAGTCAATATATATGTGCAAGTTTCAGATGAATAGGGTAATAAATACCCAAGCTATAAGGCAAACTGTGATTTTGTCTTGCAAGAGTTATCGTAACTCGTACCCATCACGAAAACATGCCTATATAATTTTGACCCCCTTAAACCCCACTTTTATATAGTGAAACTGGGGTTTACAGGGGTATACATTATTTTTCTTATTTCTGCTCAAAAACATATATTGTGGCTACTCGTTAGAACCGCCTCAGCGAGGCGGTTCTAACGAGTAGCCACAATCTATGTTTTGAGCAGAAATATGAAAAATATCAGAGATTTTTATCTGAAAATTTTCAGTTTTTTGGAGGTGAAATTTCTTATATATTTGAATAGGCGTGTTTTCGTAATGCATTAGTGACCTTAAGTAGCAAACATTTGATCTTCCGTGGCTTGCCACGTACGTAAGAGATTTTGCCACTTACATGTATATGTAATTTTAATGCTGATAATTAGCTAGTCCGTCTGTCCGTTAACACTTTCAAACGACAACTCCTCCAAAGCCACTGAAGCGATTTGTTCCTAATTTGGTAGGAACGTAGCTTTGATAAGGGAATATAAACATAGCTAAAATTATGGTGATCTGCCTTTTAGCTTTAATTGGTTGCTATGACAACCGAAAGGTCCCATAGACTTATAATAGGAAAATTGTTAGATTGCATTTTCTCCATAACCAGTGAAGGGGTGTGAACCATACTTGGCAGTTATGATCATTTGAGGAGTGTCTACACAGTTTATGTGTTTTATGACCAGTGGCCATGTTTGTAGTTGCCATGGCAACATTAAATTTTAAAATAGGCAACTCTTCCAAAACCACTGAAACAGGATGACCCTAAATTGGTAGAAATGTAGATTCATAATGGGAAAATGGTGGAATTGCATTTTCTCCGTAACCAGTAAAGGGATTTGAACCATATTTGGCAGTTGTGATTATTTGATGATTGTCTACCCAACTTGTGTGTTTTATGACCAGTGGCCATTTTGTTTGGTTGCCATCGCAGCATTAAATTTTGAAGTAGGAAATTTTAAAACGACAACTCCAAAACCACAGAAGCAGTATAACCCTAATTTGATATAAATGTTGCTTGGGTTAGGGCGATTCAAATTAGCTAAAAGTTTGCAAACCTACCTCTTGGATTGGTTGTCATGGCAACAGAAAGCTCCCATATACTTATAATGGGAAAGTTGTTAAATTGCGTTTGCTCCATAAGCAGTCAGGCTATAAGACTGAATCTTAGTTTATAGCATCAATGACTCAAGATCTTCCAATGTTAAAAAATCATTATTTTCAAAGCGTTTAAAGAGTAATAGTTGAAACTTTAAATACATGATTAAAGTAGTAAAATTTTCATTTACAATCAAACTTCTATCCCCCAGGGGGTTATCAGCCCTGCCCCGCCCACCCCCCACCCCCCTCCACCACCACCACCAACCAACTCCTGGGCTATATACATGTATTAAATCATGACATCTTTAAACAATTTCACCTCTGAAAGCACTTGGCCTAATTTTATATGGCCCTTTTTGTTTATGGAAGATTGGCAGATTGACGTTTTGTTCAAATGGTAACACTCTGTTGAACAAGATGTCTGTCGTGCCCATATAGGTTAAAAACACTTAAAATGTTTCTTTTTTAGAACCAAGAAAGCTTAGAGACCAAGTCTTGGTATATAGCATTGGGCTTGTGAGAGCTACCAAATTTGTTCAAATGATGATCTTAGAGTGACTTTCGACCTTTTTAGGGCAAGATCAAATTTGCTTCCCTATACATTTTATGGGGAAAAAGCTGAAAAGTTATTTTCTCAAAATGCATTGCGTACTAATGGTTGAACTTTACAATATATGATTAGAGTAGTAAAATCTTTTAGTTATAATAAAATCCCCTGAGGGTTATTAACCCTTGTTCCTGGACTGTATGCATGTACAAAATCATTAAATATTTAAATGTATTTCCTCTGAAATCACTGTCAGGGCCAATTTTCGCGAAATTTCATGTGGAGCCTTCTGTCAAAGGGATGGCTGCTATACCCATAGATTTTGAAAAGCATTTCAAAAGCTTCTTCAGAACCAAGAAAGCATTTGAAACATCACGAAAACATGCCTATATAATTTTGACCCCCTTAAACCCCACTTTTATATAGTAAACCTGGGGTTTAAAGGGGTATACATTATTTTTCTTATTTCTTCTAAAAAACATAGACTGTGGGTACCCGTTAGAACCGCCTCGGTGAGGCGGTTCTCACGAGTACCCACAATCTATGTTTTGAGCAGAAATATGAAAAAATATCCGAGTTTTTTATCCGAAAATTTTCATTTTATTGGTGGTAAAATGTTCAGTGTATTTGAATAGGCTTGTTTTCGTAATGTGCGTCTTAGTACAGAGCACTGTGGATGGGAAATCTACCAGCTTTGTTAATCCTAAGTTGACCTTTGACCTTTTTATGGCATAGTTAAATTGGATTCCCTATACGTATATATCTACGAAAAACTGATAGATGCAAATTTTGTTTTTAAAGACCATCCACTATTGCATGGCATCTGCAGATATACAATGGCTGTTTTATTCAGGTGATCGAATCGTGGCGCGTGGGCCTCTTGTTATGTTTACATACTACTTTAGACAGACGGAGGCTGATCCGGTCCTGCTTTTTCAGCATGTACCAAACGGTACCTTTTAACTTGAAAACGTATGAGCTCAAACGTGAGAAAATGAAACGTTCGCATTATCTGTGCCCAGCGAATACTTAGATCAGCCTGCGTATACTGTGTAACTTGTCAGCAATTACGAAAACACGCCTATGCAAATATATAGAAAATTTCAACTCCAAAAACTGAAAATTTTCAGATAAAAAACTGATATTTTTTTCACATTTCTGCTCAAAACATAGATTGTGGGTACTCATTAGAACCGCCTCTGCGAGGCGGTTCTAACGAGTACCCACAATCTATGTTTTTGAGCAGAAATAAGAAAAATAATGTATACCCCTATAAACCCCAGTTTCACTATATAAAAGTGGGGTTTAAGGGGGTCAAAATTATATAGGTATGTTTTCGTGATGTCACAGTCTTTACTGTCGGCCTCAAGAAGCCTTGGGTCATTGACTAGCCACAAAAAGGCCAACAGAAACTCAGATCAGGCAGTGGATGCGTGGTCTGATCTGAGTCTTCGCTGGGCGCACATGCCAGAAGGCACCTTTTCTCACCTACATCATTTTTTATCACTTCAGGTTTTATATCTTTATATGAATGACACCGATAATACTTCGTCTAGCTAAGCTGCATAAATGCTTAAAAATAGGTCGTAACAATGAAAAATAGTACCTTATCGCAGATTCGAACTGCGCACGTCCAACTCTAAACTGGTTCCCGGATAAACACCAAAATATGCTGTAGCTATATCAGGCGAGCGATCCAATCTAGTCCTAAGCAGCTAATGCGTCGGCGTACTCTTACCAGCCCCGCATCCCAACCTACCCCACATTTCAGGTAAACACATTATGAGACTTTAGGACTTGTAAATTCTGATTTCTGTGCTTGGATGCCTGGGTCTATACAAATAACATACTTTAAGGTATATTTCTGCTTGACGTGTTTGAAAGCTGAGCCACTTCAAGCGAAAATGAATTTTCTGGTCAATTTAAAATATCCAGTTGGTATGCGCATGCGCACAACCCGACGTTCTTTATACTCATAGATATATTCTACAGTACCCAAGGGTCTATATGCGGACATCGAAGGCCCTGATCAAACTGCGCGCATGCGCAGGTTGATCTGGGCCTTCGATGTCCACGTGGCCCGAAGACGCATTTTCTCGCATGACGCAACCTATATTATAGCCATAAAGTTTAATCGCATTTTTATTTAATTTAGGAATAAAAACCCTAATCAGCCGGTAATGACTACTTAAATTTAAAGTAATGGGCTGATAAAGAGTCGATATATGATATACGGATATTGAAAACGCTTTCAGCAATTGATACGTTGGCATGGAAATTTGTCTAGATTCAAAGGACATCAAGTTTCAAAAGGTTGCGATAGCTCCCAGATTGTTGAAATAAAAAAAAAAAGTCAAAACCTGAGAAAAAAGGCCTTTGAGGCATATGCGGAGAGCGAAGGCCCTGATCAGGCTGCGCATCGGCGCAGCCTGATCCGGGCCCTCGCTCTCCGCCTACAGAATCATTTGAAATTGTAGAACATACTAGCTTACAACAAAAACCCGATCAGACTGCTTCCGTGCATTGGTTGACCCGGTTTTCCTTCCACTTGAAAATGTTCCCTTGAATCCTTCTTTCCTGTCGTAGCTTAAATGCCTGATTATAATGCGCAGTGCAGCAGAAATGAGAAAGTAAAACAATTATATGCATGGTAACACTTGCTATATTGCGATATAATTAATATCTGATACTTCGAGCGGGGGTGGGAAAGGGGAACAAACCTTTTTTGTACGTTCGAGTAATGACTAGACTACAATGGATCACAACGCGACTGATATTCCGGATTGTAAGCCACAGTAAATGTTGATACTTAGTCCATTCTTCATACATCCACATCATCAGACAAAGTTATACCTCTCCTGCCAGCGCTTGGCCAATTTTCAGAAACTTTCATGCGGAACTTAAAAACCATTGTCCGGAAAAGTAAAAATAAAATTAATTCAGACCAAACTTGGCGAGAATTATCGATTAGGACACCCATATTAGGTTTGTACGAACACTCCGATTGGTCATCTATGATGGCCGCCAATCGTCATTAAACTAGAACAAGTACATGAATACATTCATCTTTTACTTGAGAGAAATGTTTGAATATGTAACATTTCCAACTGACACTGAACTACATCGCCCCAGGGTACATAAGACACCAAGCAGCAGCTTAAACTCTTTCAGCCCGTTTAAACAAAACAGAAGCTTTCCAACTGTGTAGATCCAGATGAGACGTGAGCCACTCTCATCAGGATCTACTCTGTTTGCCATTCCGATTTCGATTTTTCAATGGCATGGCCTATTTGCAACAAAAGCCGTGTCCAAATCCAAAGATGGAAGAGTCCACATCAGAAATTCAGGGGTGAAAGGGTTAAAATGGTCAGAAATACTCACATACATACACGCGCACAGACACAGACACACACACACAAAAAACGCGCGCGCGTGTTGTGAGCGTGCGCGTCTGCCTGTCTGTATGCGTGTGTGATTTATTTATTTGATCCAATACGACAGACAACCATCGACTAAACGCAAATGCTTTAATCAATCTGTGTCTGTTTTCATAAAATAGAGTTCGTCCTCATGCTGAGAACTGTTAATGCCTGGAAGAAAGTCATTTAAAGATCTTCGAGCTGACAATTTCCTCCTAATTGATTCCACGAATCCTCTTTTACTCATTAATTGGAAATATTTAGATGTTCAAATTTGAGCTTTTAAGGCTTCTAAATGTCAGCTTATTCTTGGGAAATCCTTATACACTGATCAGATAGGCTAAATGTAATGTTTCAGCGGAATGGTTCCAGACTTTGTTATAACATCTCATAAATTAATAAAAAAAAATCTACTTTGTTCGGAATGAAAACGACTGTATCGCTCACGGGCTAAATCTGTATATGGGCCTCGCCAAGAGAAAAAGGTTCTTCGAATAAGCGCAAAATTCACAGATTCAGATTCATCCCACGCATGCGTTAAGTCTCATCCGGGCATTCGCTTTTCATTGATACATTCTATAGTATCCACTGAATCTGTCAGCAGACAGCGAATGTCCTGATCAGACTGCGCGGATGCGCAGCCTGATCTGGGCCTTCGCTGCCCGCATATGTCCGTTTTCTAATGACGTTTTCTAATGACACGGCCCATATAATGGTATCATTAGGAAAAAATCTCTATATCTGCCACCAGATTCTGTTTTCTAACAATTACTCAAACAAAAATACAAACGCAGTTAGTATTTTATTTTATGTACTGCATTGATTTGGTTTGGTCAGGAGTTTTATGGCCTAGTCAACACTGTTTAGCCCATTTTTTCCTGGACAGGCTTAGTCCCCATAAGTGGTTGACCAGTACTTTGTATACACTCGTATTTTTGCCAGTAACTACATGCAAATCAGCGGAAGGGGGAGAATGACAACAGAAATTTTGTTGATGACCAATCTCCACGAAAGTTTGATGGCTAAGTAGGATTCGAACTTTCAATCCCTGGATCTGCAGTCAGGCGCGCCGTCGTCTGCTTGACGTGCCGCTACTGCATTTGTAAAATTACTGGGGATATGAATAAGAAGGACGTTAACTCTTTCCCCACTAGTGGCGACTTCTGACGTCTGCTGCCAACATATGCAAACAGTGTGGACAGTGTGGACCCAGATCAGGCCCGACTAAACGTCGGGCCTGATCTGGATCCAAACTGTTTGACACTCTGATGGTATTCCCCACAGATGTTTTGAAAGTTATTTAAAAAAAAACCACAGACGACAAAAACGCATGCAAAATTACCCAGCATGCAAATACTTTAACTTTGGCTATTGATCTGGGGTTTGGGATCATACTATTTTCAATGGGTAACATTCAAATGACAATGCGGGTGCCATTTGAGCCGCGACGTCAGAAATCGTACTTTCGGAAAAATGAAATGCCGAGACTTATTTTCACTGAAAACAATATATAGATAAAAAAAATCAAGTTTCGTCTGCTGTAGATGAAACGTTATCTGATATAAGCAAACTTCAATAACAAGAATGTGCATGTGCCGGAACTTGGTAACATCTCAACTATTATTTTGACTGAAACGCGCTGCATGCTTTGTAAACTTTTTTACAGACGACATTCCGAAATACTTCTCCAGAAAATAGGGTTTGAACTATTTATGCAATCTTAAGGGAGAGAGTTTGTATGAAATGTTCATCCGTTTTTCTTTTTCTTTTTTTTTTTTTTTTTTTTTTTTTTTTTTTCGTAGGGGTTGGGGTGTAAAATAAGAAAACCTGTCGCCTGTTGAATTTGTCCAGAAAGTTCTTAAAGGCTCCATATTCCTTAAAATAGACATTTTTTTTTTTTTATCCAAGAAAGGTTTAATAATTTGATATATAGTATTAATAAGATCATAAAATGTGGCATCTTACAGCCTGTAAAATTTCATTTCGTCTCTGGTCTTTTAACTGGATCAAAAATGAAATGATTTTTATCACATCTCTGAATTAATGTTGGGAACATTTATTCAGAGATACGATAAAAATCATTTCATTTCAAGAATGAGAGACTGACTGAAATTTTACAGGCTGTCCGTTTCATTTTATGACTGTATTAATACCATATATCTATTTATTAAACCTTTCTTGGATAATAAAATGTCTATTTTTGAGGGATATGGGGCCTTTAAGTTTAAAATAAATTCTTAGTCAATCCACCAAACAAAGCCTGATACACTTTCAGTGGAGGTAACTCTGTCATAATTAATTTATTCCCTTCTAAAAAGGGGTCTAATTTAAAAGGAAATAATTAGCTCCACCTTAGGGAGTAATTTCCTTCCTTTTAGAGAAAACCGCTATTCAGAACAGAAAGTGAAAACAGTTGTCGCCATTGTAAAGGGCCGAAAAAACAAAACATCAGGTGTATCCAGTCCCCTTAATACGAGGGGCGGTCGGAAAATATTCGGACTTTTCATGTTCCTGTCTTTCCACGTGCAGCTACCTACACATACTTTACAGAAGCGAAAACTCCTATCCTTGGAGGATAAGTTGACAGTTACATCACTGATTGTTTTTATGATGTTAGACCAAGTCCACTTTAATAAATAGGTAAGCGCCACCCGAATAGCTACCTTCAATAAATATTGTAAGCAGCGGTAACCGTAAATCCACAATAGCCCAGTGGCAGCTTTCCTAGACTACAAGTATGGACATTATGGGTTCGAATCCTAGTGTTTTATTTATTTTTATTTATTTATTTTTTTTATTTTTTTTTTTCATACTTTTTAAGATTTAAATATAAAAGAAACATATGTTAAGAAAGAAAATGTATTTTGCAATTATCGATTATGGAATAGATTTAAAATACAGTAGAACCTCCATTATTCAAACTCCAATAATTCAAAATTCTCAATAATTCAAAATCATTTTGTAGTCCCGACTTAAATATATGTATGCATTTTAAACCTCAATTATTCAAAGTCGCAATAATTCAAACAAACCAGTTTGGTCCCTTAGACTTTGAATTATCGAGGTTCCACTAGTTAAACAAAGACAAGACGTAAATCGGTAAGTCTAGTTAACTTTTAGTTTGAATAATTTCCATGTGCTGACAATCCCTGCACATATATATAAGGACAAGAACGCTGGCAGCATGTCCTTTGTGTGAAAGTGTCAACGATGCCATAAGAATGTCCAATAATATATATTTAAAATAAAATATGTACCATACAAGAACCATAAGCGAATTAAAAGTAATAGAAACTAGAGCTGGTGTTTGTAAAACACTATGCTCCCAACTGCCTGACTCTAACACTGCTTGACTCAAACACTGCTTGCCTATGACGGTAACAACAGTCCAAATATACGAGATTTCAATGTTATTTTATTAAAAGTAAAATAACTCTACAATTAGAGATAATTCGGATAAGAAAAAGGTACGGGTCACCTATTTTTTCATGAGGAATCCATATATGAAATTTCAAAACAGTAGTGTACAGGGTTCTACAGTTATGATATACACAATAAAGCAACAACATTAAATGGCCAGAAATTGCAAAGGGCCATAACTCCAATAACATTTGGTTCAAAACTTAATCGGCTAATCCCCTCCTCAGTCCCAATCAGTACACCAAATATCAGGGCTCTAGCTACTTTTTGAGATATCTTGCTAACGTATTTCATTAAAAGGAAAATAACTCTCAAATGGGAGATAATTCGGATAAGAAAAACAAAATATGGGTCACCTATTTTTTCATGTGGAAACTATTTATGAAATTTCAAAATATTAGCATACCTGGTTCTAAGCTTATACTATGCACAATAAAGCAACAACATTAAATGGCCCAACAGTTCAAAGGGCCATAACTCCAACAACATTTCATTTAATTAGTTGAAAATGTAATCAGGTGGTCTCCAACACAGTCCCAATCAGTATTCTAAATATCAAGGCTCTAGCTTAAATACTTTTTGAGATATCTTGCTAACGAGATTTCAATGTTATTTCATCAAAAGGGAAATAACTCTAAAACGGGAGATAATTCGGATAAGAAAAAACAAAAGGGTCAGCTATTTTTTCATGAGGAATCCATATATGAAATTTCAAAACATTAGCATAGATGATTCTAAACTTATGCTATGCACAAAAAAGCAACAACATTAAGTGGCAAAAATTGCAAAGGGTCATAACTCCGACAGGCTTTCATATATTTAATTGAAAATTTAATCGGGTGATCTACTCCTCAGTCCCAATCAGTACACCAAATATTAAGGCTCTAGCTTAAATACTTTTTGAGATATCTTGCTAACGAGATTTCAATGTTATTTTATGAAACGGAAATAACTCTGAAAGTGGAGATAATTCGGATTCGAAAAACAAAACCTATTTTTCCTGAGGAATCTATATATGAAATTTCAAAACATTTCAAAACATTAGCATACATAATTCTAAACTTATGTAATGCACAATAAAGCAACAACAGTAAATGACCAAAAATTGCAAATGGCCATAACTCCAAAAACATTTTATTTAATTCGTTCAAAATTTAATCAGGTGATCTCCTTCTCAGTTCCAATCAGTATTCCAAATATCAAGGCTTTAGCTCAAATACTGTTTGAGATATCTAACTAACGAGATTTAAATGTTATTTTATTAAAAGGTAAATAACTCAAAAATGGGAGTTAATTCGGATAAGAAAAAAATAGGAGTCACCTTTTTTTCATGAGGAATCCATACATGAAATTTTAATACATTAGCATACATGGTTCTAAAGAATGATAAGCACAAGAAAGCAACAATATTAAATGGCCAAAATTGCAAAGGGCCATAACTCCAACAACATTTCATTACTTGGTTCAAAATTTAATCAGGTGATTTCCTCCTCAGTCCCAACAGTATACCAAATAACAAGGCTCTAGCTTAAATTCTTTTTGAGACATCTTGCTAACAAGATTTCAATATTATTTTATTAAAAGGGAAATAACTCTAAAATGGGAGATAATTCGGATAAGAAAAAAAAATCGGGTCACCTATTTTTTATGAGAAATCCATATATAAAATTTCAAAACATTAGTGTATATAGTTCTAAAGTTATGCAATGCACAATAAAGCATTAAATGGCCAGAAATTGCAAAGGGTCATAACTCCAACAACATTTCATTTAATTAGTTCAAAATTTAATCAGGTGATTTCCTCCTTAGTTCAAATCAGTACACCAAATATCAAGGCTCTAGCTCAAATACTTTTTGAGATATAGTGCTAACGAGATTTCACTATTATTTATTTAAAGGGAATTAACTCTAATATTGGAGATAATTCGGATAAGAAAAAAAAATATGGGTCATCACTTTTTTTTTATGAGGAATCCATATATGAACCTTAAAAACATTAGCATACATGATTCTAAACTTATACTACATACAAAAAAAAGCAACAACATTTAATGTCCATATATTGCGAAGGGCCATAACTCAAACAAGTTTTCATTTAATTGGTTAGAAAAAATATTCGGTTGATCTCCTCCTCAGTCCCAATCAGTATACCAAATATCAAGGCTCTAGCTTGAATTCTTTTTTAGATATCTTGCTAACGAGATGTCAATGTTATTTTATTTAAAATAACTCTAAAATAGGAGATAATTCGGATAAGAAAAAATTTAGGATCGCCTGTTTTTTCATGAGGAATCCATATATAAAATTTCAAAATATTAACATACATGATTCTAAACTTACGCTATGCACAATAAAGCAACAACATCAAATGGCCAAAAATTGCAAAGGGCAATAACTCCAACAAGACTTTATTTAATTGGTTCAAAATTTATTCGGATGATTTCCTCCTCAGTCCCAATCAGTATACCAAATATCAAGGCTCTAGCTCAAATACTTTTTGAGAAATCATGCTAACGAGATTTCAATGTTATTTTATTAAAAAGTACATAACTCTAAAATGGGAGATAATTCGGATAAGAAAGAAAATACGGGTCGCCTATTTTTTTCATGAGGAATGCATATATGAAATTTCAAAACATTAACATGCATGATTCTAAACTTATGCTATACACAATAAAGCAACAACATTAAATGGCCAAAACTTGCAAAGGGCCATAACTCCAATAACATTTCATTTAATTGGTTGAAAATTTAATCAGATGATCTCCTCAATCCCAGTCAGTATACGAAATATCAAGGCTCTAGCTCAAACACTTTTTTAGATATCTTGCTAACGAAATTTCAGTGTTATTTTATTAAAAGGTAAATAACTCTAAAACGGGAGATAATTCGGATAAGAAAAAAAAATATGGGTCACCTATTTTTTCATGAAGAATCTATATATGAAATTTCAAAACATTAGCATACATGGTTCTAAAGTTATGCTATGCTTAAAAAAGCAACAGCATTAAATGGCCAAAAATTGCAAAGGGCCATAACTCCAACAACATTTCATTTAATTGGTTCGAAATTCAATCAGATGAGTTCCTCCTCAATCCCAATCAGTACACTAAATATCAAGGCTCTAGCTCAAATGCTTTTTGAGATATCTTGCTAACGAGATTTGAATGTTATTTTATTAAAAGGGAAATAACTCTAAAATGGGAGATAATTCGGATAAGAAAAAATACAGGTCACCTATTTTTTCATGAGGAATCCACATATGAAATTTCAAAACATTAGCTTACATGGTTCATTAGTTATGCTATGCACAAGAAAGCGTGACGAACGAACGAACGTAACGAACGAACAAGCGAACGAACGAACAAACGAATGGACGGACAAGCCAGAAGCAATATCTCCCCACTTTTTTTTTCAAAATTGGGGGCGCTGGAGTCGTGCATTAAACAATAATCTAACCGTTCGTCCACAGCGCTCCGCTGTACTAACTACGCTGTTGCAACATACTAATGGAGTGGTTGGGTGATGCGATGGTGTCCTGTAGCTTTTGTCACCGGGGCGCCCAACTGATATTGGCTTACAGTTGGGCAAGGTCTGCTGTCCTTGCATCTGGTAAGGGTAGAGGGGGAATGTTGTTATTTTTTCTGTTCCCTTACTTTCCTCCATTTCCCTCTTTCTTCCCCATCACTCTTTCTTCCCCATCACTCTCTTTCTTCTCCTCTACTATCTCTCTATCTCTTTTCTCCCTTTCTCTGGTAGACGACACAAAAAGACCCACAAGGGTTGACGTGTCGTTAAATCCCTACACAATCAATCAATGCAACATTCTGAACTAAAACGCACTTATAGCAATAAGAATGTATACTACATAAAATTATTTGTAAAGTGTTCATGATAAGTCATGCGAAACCTGCTTTACCGAGATAGAGTGGTAGCTGCCGTTACGTAACTGTAATATTATCCTCCGAGCACTATACATTATATTATTGGTCAGTTTATTTTCAATGAGAAGTGTTTATACAGGAAGTTTTGAGCATTTAAGGTCACTTCTGGTACTAATAACCGCAACTCTTGAATGACAAGGGAGATAATTAGGGTGGTTTTCGATTAAACTATAGGAGCATTTTTTCTAGACCGGAGTATATAATTTCTAGTGTTATTTAAATCTGTTTCCGCATAGTATGACCCGTCAACTATGCATATACTAATGAAAACAAAACTGATAAATATTTTTCATCTGACCAAATAAAGGGAAAGAAAAAAAAAATATTCTAACGTTGAATTGATTCTAACGACGGACGCTCTGCTCAGAACATTCGGTGTAAACAAACACACAAAATTTATTCACGTTTTTTTTCGCGGGAAGTGTCACACGACAAACCGAGACTGTGAACACAGAAAACCAAAGTTGTTTTAGTGATATTTGAACGTGTTTCTCTCGATTTTTTTTATATATCTATTTTGATGAATTTTTATGACATGATAATTTATCTACTTTTCTACATAGTAATTGGATTACACTCAAAATGTCGGAAAGACTGAGGCAAGGAGGCAGGTTCAAGAGAAAGGGGGGCTCATCAAGTCATCTCATATAAAAGTAGGGAAATAGAATATTACAGGAGCTGTCTGTCTCAGGCCGAGGGATTAGCTGCATTCTTTTTATCATATACTTATTTGCGTAAAAGTGTTTATGATAAAAAAAAAAATCTTCTTAAATATAATGTAATGTAAGGTCTATATATTATACCCGGATAAAATGCAATGTGCTCTCGCTAGCCTAACCCTTTCTAGACCTTTCAAAAGAGCTTTATTCCCTGACAGTGTCAATTTATTGCAAAAAAAAAAAAAAAAAAAAAAAAAAAAAACTGATATAATAAAAGAGGACAGAAAAAATCAGACAGGAAATAAAATAATTTACCTTCAGTTTTTTTGTCCCAAATTGAAGAGGCTGATCAAGCACTCAAGTATACTATGATCTATATGGGTAGGTCATTAAATCCTTTGTTTGTCACTTTGCAAGAAAGGTTGAAAATCTTCATTAGAACTCGTTGAAATTCAGCATGTTGACATTATTTTGTTATCTATTGTAACACTTCACAGATTACGTCACAGTTGCATGTAATGACGTAGGCAGGCAGTTTTCTGAGGAGGGCCTCAGCAAGGTAATTAAAATAAACACTTATGAGGCCCTCCCAGAGGTTTTGGGGAACAGGGGAATAAGGCCCTTTATTTCAGGGGAACAAGGAGTCAAAAGTCTAAAACTGAAGGGAACAGCGGAACGAAGACGATTTTTGGGAACAAGGAACATAGATAATCGGATTTTTTGATTAGGGGGAACAAGGAAAAATGCCGATTTCTCAGGGAAACAAGGGAACAGGTACCCCCTCTGGGAGGGCGGCCGTGAATTTACAGTAAAGTTGAGGCAAAAATGCTTATTGACCCTGTTCCTTTATTTTCCCAAAGTTTTATTACTCTTTTGGTTTCAATGACGACAATGAAGTGGACGGGTCTTTTTTACACAATTTTTTTATATTTTATCAAGAACTAGACCTTTATTATGGTAATAAGCCATTATATTTAAGGCATATTCATGTTGCCATGGCAACAGACGTCTGAAATTAATTTTGTCAAAAAGTAACTTTTCATTTCTAACTGCGTATGGATATTGTACATGAGTTTTTGTAAAATTTTGTTTCATATTTTATGGCTGTCTTTAGAAATTAACTCTGCGTATGATGTAGCAGTTTGACTAACCGCCTATTGTATTTTCAAAAAAAAAAAAAAAAAAAAAAACAGGTCACGTGTGCCTTATTGTGTACAGGAGTAGTCAAGAAGCTAGCTATGATGTATTTATGTTCCAATGCGAGTGTTAACCGCAGGAAAAAAAAAAGCTTCTGAAGGCACAGAAAAGCCGTCGCTAAAAACATTTGATGATCCTGATCCTTTATTTCCAGATTATTAGTCTTTTGGTTTCCATGACAACAATCAAATGGACGGGTCTTTTGCACGAAATTCTTACATTTTATTGAGAACTACTCATGGAAACTTTATTGGTTAAATTTTGTTGAAACGTATTGAATAGTATGACCAAAAAGTCCTTTTTTTATGGTAATTTTCCATTATGTTTATTTTTTTTTTTTTTTTTTTTTTTTTTTTTTTGGTTGCCATGACAACAGAAGCTTAAAATTAATTTGGTCAACAAGAAATCTTTTGATTCATACTGCGCATAGATGTTGTATGTCAAATTTTGTAAAATTGTGTATAATATTTTCATAACTATCTTTAGAAATTACTGAGTATGATGAGGTGGGTGGGGTAACTTCCTATTGTATTATCAGAAATTTTTCAGGTCACATGTTTGTTACTGTGTACCGGAGAAGCCAATATGCTTAACATTGTTAAAGCATAGACTGGTCACAGAATATGCAGATTAAGAGAATCGTTATAAAATTTATATCCAAAATAATTATCATTTTCTCTATAATTGCTTTTTTTATGATTTAGAGGGTAGGGGTAAATAAAAGTTAATACTACTCAAACGACATGGTGGCTCACCTTTATACTCCGTCAGAATACAACTTATACATAGTTTGAGCTGTTGAAAAAGTTTAAAGAAAATCAATTATTAGGAATTATGTTACATATTAGTATCTTCAGTATATGCTTGTTAAAATTGATGTGATTTTGTCTGAATTTTCTTGTTTGAAAATGAGAAATAAAAAATATACACTTGTATTCGGTAAAACCTTTGTGTGTTTTGCTTTTGTTATTCCTCTGTGTTAAATCACTTACAGTAAAAAAAAAAAAAAGATTTAACCCTATATTAATGAAATAATAACAAATTTTAGCATGTTAGTAAAATTTGACTAAAATGGCCATAGCAGTAAATATAGTAGGGTTCTTTAAAGAGCTATAACTGGTAAACCAGATGGTAACATGGCTATTTTATTGAAATAAAATTGTCAAAATAAAACACAAAACTGAATAATAAAATATGAAAAAAATTTATTGTTGGGAAAAAAATAAGGGTCAGGTGTCAATAGTGACCTTAAACAAGATGAGTGTCTGCGCTACTTGGGACTCTAAGCTGGAGGCACAGAGATCTGTAATAAAATTCCTGCTTTTAGAGGGTGGATAACCTTGCCACATTTTTCAAAGGTTGCAGAAAAGTTTTACTAAAGCCTGCATATTCCGTTCAACCTTTTATAGCTGAATTTCACAGTTTAGGGAGAGCAGGACAACCGTGAGGGACAAGCCAGGGAGGACCGCTGAGGCAGTGACCGGTTATCCCAGTAAGCATTCTTTATAAATCTACAGCGCGCCATTATCGGCCCGTCAGCTACCCTGACGGGCCGATAACGGCCCGCTGTAGATTTATAAAGAATGCTAGCTGGGATGTCAACTAAGAGGAGGTAGCAGTAGCTGATCAGTTTAGCATCGGTAAAGCGTCGCCATATCAGATTTTACACGGAAAAATAGCTATAAAAAGGTAAGTGCTAGCTGGGTGCCAAAACAGCTGACAGAAGACCAAAAGGCGTCCAGTGTGACCATAGCAAAAGATTGTTTGGGGCGTTTTAACCATGATGAAATAAGGTTTTGAACTGTATGTCACTGAGGATGCAATGTGGTACATTATACCCAGTCAGCATTCTACGTAAATCTATATCGGGCCGTCATCGGCCCGTCAGGGTAGCTGACGGGCCGATGACGGCCCGATATAGATTTACGTAGAATGCTAGCTGGGTACTGAGTCAGAAACAAACACTTAGTCAAAGCAATGAAAACGAGCTGGTTCTCCACCTCCGAAGAAGTTTAAGCTTCCTCCATCTGCTAGCAAGGTTTATGTGGAATAATACTGGCTCATTTCATGCCAAAAGGTCGAACGAACTGTGACTGCTAGATACAATTCAGAAGTAATTTTGAAATACAATTCAAAGAAAGACTGAAAAAATTGCGTCCCAGGCTAGCCCAGAGAAATGTCCTTCTGCCTGACTCATACTCATACCAACTCTCATACTGCCTCATCTACAGTAGAATTTATCAAATCCTTCAAGTGGAAATCGTTGTCCAAGCCTCTGTAAAGCCCAGATTTTGCCCCCTGCGACTTTTATTTGTTTCCAGAACTGAAAAAAAAGGTTCGCTGGAAACAAACATGAGCCCAGGGCGGATTTGATTTCAGCTGTAAATCGGCAGCTCAGCAGTAGGTCTACTTCATGGTTTGCAGAGGAAATACAAAATACTTTACAAAAGAATTTTTGAAAAATATTTAACAGTTTTTGAGGAAGAGCACTTGGAAACTATGCATACTTGTTTTAAATCACGAAAACATACCTATATAATTTTGACCCCCTTAAACCCCACTTTCATATAGTAAAACTGGGGTTTACAGGGGTATACATTATTTTTCTTATTTCTGCTTAAAACATAGATTGTGGGTACTCGTTAGAACCGCCTCGTCGAGGCGGTTCTAACGAGTACCCACAATCTATGTTTAGAGCAGAAATATGAAAAATATCAGAAATTTTTAGCTGAAAATTTTCATTTTTTGGTAGTAAAATTTTCAGTATATTTGAATAGGCATGTTTTCGTAATGTATGGCCTGTAGATGTGCGTGTGGTTTTGGAGTGATCCTCCCATCATTTTTTACGTATCAACTTTTTCCATTTAAGTGTTTTGCCAGGTCCGATAAGTATTAGAATAGATACCTTGTTACCTTGTGGGCGCAACTCCTAAATTTTTATCTGCTTTTTCCACTTAGTTTTTTTCTGGCCTTATTACTATCAGAATACACAACGTGTTTGCAACTTCTATAGTTTTCCCATCGATTATTTTGAAATTTTGCAGGCTTATTATACATGCAAGATGTGAATTTACTTTTGGGGTTAGCCTCCCTTTATTTCATACCATTTTTTTTTTTCTTGAAGGACTATCAAAATGTTTAAAACTCACAACCCTTTACTAACAAAGCCATGACGTCGATGTACTCTTACCCACAATGGGCTTATATTTGTTTTTTGTTTGCATCACAAAAACGTACCTATATAATTTTGACCCCCTTAAACCCCACTTTTATGTAGTAAAACTGAGGTTTACAGGGAGATACATCATTTTTCTTATTTCTGCTCAAAAACATAGATTGTGGGTACTCGTTGGAACCATCTCGCCGAGGCAGTTCTAACGAGTACCCACAAGCTATGTTTTGAGCAGAAAATAGAAAAATAACAGAATTTTTATCTGAAAATTTTGAGTTTTTGGTGGTGAAATTTTCAATATATTTGAATAGGCGTGTTTTCGTAATGGCTGCGGGGCTTTTTCATGTTTTGTCTTGTTCGTTGTCTTATTTTTGTTTTTAATAGATCCAGTCTGGCATTGTGATCAACTTATTGTGAAATAAGGAGCTGGTTGTTTTTTCTTGTCTTTTGTTTGTGGCCAGAGCACTGTCTGTCATGGTTTGTTTTACTTCCTCTTATTGTCATGGGTACAATATTCTGTGACTCATTTTCTATACTATTGTTCAAGTTTTAGAACAAATATGGTGAGGAGTTGAGGTGTCCGAATATTTCAAGTAAATAGGATACTCTAAATGTAACAGCAACAACAAAAATGTTCAACACGTTTAATCAAGTCAAAACAACAAAATTTAATACTCAGTGTATGAAATGTATGAAAGTATAACAAAATAAAACGTTTGAGCTGGGCCTCAGCAAAACCAACAATAAGACGTGCAGTCTGGCCCAAAGGTTATAAAACATTTTTCATGCTCAACTCAGCTGAGCATGAAATTTTCTCTGCTAATAAATATGAAAATGCCAACAATAGTTAGCATTTTCATATCTAATAGCAGAGAAATTTTCATGCTCAGCTATGTTTAGCGAGAAAGAGTTTGCAATTGTTAGTTATTTGATATTTATAAGCATGAAAAATTTCATGCCCAGCTGAGTTGAGCATGAAAAAAGTTTTATAACCTCGGGGTCTGATCAGTCTTCGCAATTCGATGAATTAAGATTCCTAGAGTGAACAGTGAAGCCAAATCTGATTGTTCTGATGTGCAGGCTGATCTGAACCTCAGCTCTCCGCAAAGTGCCAAATAATGAGTTCGGCTGTGACCCGGCTCAGTGTATGAAATGTACGAAAGTATAACAAAATGAATAATGACATATTAAAAAGTCCTGTTTGAGAAAGAATTAACCTCTAGCATTTAGGCAAATTCAACGCTGGATACTGATGGCATTTCTTATTTATCCCTTGAACGTAGAGTTTGACATTTCATACAGCTATCTATTTAGGAAAGTATTTGCCTGAAATGTCAAATCCTATTTTCTTTGAAGATGAAAAAACATATTATTAACCAATTTATGCCTAATATCCAATAAATGTGACACTGGCAAATAGTATAGACCCAAATCAGACGCTGTAGATCTGGGTCTACACTGTTTGCATTTATTAGAGAATTTTCTACTATAAATTGCAATACTGAAAAATAAACCAGACATCCTATAACGCTTAGCAGGCTGGGTTTAAATTTCAGCAGACGACATTTTGAAATATTTTTCTTATTTTTCCTAGTAAATGGGGTCTGACACTTCATGAAAATTGTCTCCTTAGGAGACAATTTTCATGAAGTGTCAGATCCTATTTTCTAGGAAAAAAAATATGAAAAGTATCATCAATTTGTCGTCTGCTGAATTTGCCTATAGCATAGTAAGTGTTGAAATGAATCTGTTCAAAGAAAGTGGTAGACGAGTCTACTAGGCACAAATGGGTTAAACGGTTTCTGTTGAAGTTTTTACCCAGCATGCTAAGCGTTAAATGTGTCGAGAACTCCTCAAATAATTACAAAAATAAATACTTTTTGTCTAAAAAAAAAAACAAAAAAAAACACGACACATGGACAGTTTATATGTTTCACTGGAAAATGTATCTTATAATACAACGTGGAAACGTTCAGATCGGACTGCGCATTCACTGATTCTAATCAGTTTATTACTATTCAACTACACGCTGAACATCATGAAAACATGCCTATATAATATTGACCCCCTTAAACCCCACTTTTATAAAGTAAAACTGGGGTTTACAGGGGTATACATTATTTTCCTTATTTCTGCTCAAAAACATAGAATGTGGGTACTCGTTAGAACCGCCTCGCCGAGGCGGTTCTAACGAGTACCCACAATCTATGTTTTAAGCAGAAATATGAAAAATATCAGAGCTTTTTATCCGAAAATTTTCAGTTTTTGGAGGTGAAATTTTCTATATATTTGAATAGGCGTGTTTTCGTAATGATACACTGACCATTATGTGTTCAGTCTTATGAACAGTATTAGCACTCAGTAGGCTAAATAATCAGACAGCGATTTTTTTTTCCTTATTTTCTTTACAAAAACTAAGACTTGACATTTCATTCAAATTACAATTTGAATGAAATGTCAAATCTTATTTTCGGTGAAAAATAAAAACAATCCTGAATGCTGTATGCTATTATTCATAGACAGCAGGTTAAAGTTAAATCTTTCAACTTTGGAACATATTTAATGTGCTTGCGCAAAGTTAAGCTTGGTACCTATTCAGTGGGCAGTTAAATAAAACCAAATAGTATCATATACTATTTCTGAGGTATATCATAAAAAAGGGTAATCGGGGATTGGGGTTCAGAGATCCGAACAGTGATGGTCATGATCAGTTCATTTGTCTGGACGTCGCTATTTCTTAAATCTTTCGATGCACCAGGCGAAAATAAGAGGCCGGTGCAAACAGCGTACATCAATCGATAGTTGAGACGGCTCATAAGGACAATTCGTCTGTGAATTTTAGACATAAACCTAAAAATGAGGTTTATCTCATGATAAAACTACCCACAAAATAGATGTTCGCCCAGCGAAGATCAGCCTGGGCATACGCCCAGTCTGATCATAGTCTTCGCTGTGCGCTCAATGGGTTGCTAAGTGCTTTCTATATGTAGGCAGCTTTCTATATGCGGACAGCGAAGACTCTGATGACGGGGCGAATGCCCAGTGTGATCTGATTCTTCGCTGGGCGCACATGCCATTTTGTTAGTTTTGTCAGGAGGTGGATCAATTATTTCCAATAGATAGTTTGTTAAAAACATTGCAGACGACAACTGCCGCATAAACGTAGACGACAACTGCCGTCTGAAAATTGGAGCCAAAGACTTAATGTCGTGTTTAAAGTATGTCATTTTCATAACGCTAAATTAGTCTGTCTGGGTAAATTCAGCAGACGACAAACTGATGATATATATTTCTTGATTTATCTCAGAAATAGGGTTTAACATTTCATGCGATTACTTCAGGCGAATAAAGATTTGCATAAACCATCAATCCTGCTGCCAGCAGGTTAAATTTAAACTTTCAACTTCGGACATTCTCTAATGTGCTTGCACAAAGTTATGCTATGTCACTTTTAAACAGTATGGTTTCATAAATTATTTCTGAGCTTTTAAATGTAACCATAAAAAGAAATGCATTATGTATTCGAAATTAAGGTACGCAACCCAATTTGCCACTTTTTTATAGTAAACGGGGGATCGGGAGGAGTGGGGCGGCGAGGTGGGGGGCAAAGATTATGAGGAACTTCATAGGATGATACTGACAACAGTCCATGGCGAACTTGAGGGAAATGGATATACTTTCAAGGATTGTAAGTCTCTCAAAATGATTTTCGCCCCCCTTTTGAAAAGGGTCTACTCAGAAATAATGTATGAACTTTTTGGTTTTATTAAACCGTCACTGAAAAACGGCGGAGCCTAACTTTGTGCAAGCACATTAGAGAGGTTCCGCACATAAAAGCGTGAACTTTTTAGAGTAGACCCCCCACTTTTCGGAAGGGTCTTGGTTTCAGGAAGCTATACAGGAAGTCACAAATGTTATCACCTTTGTATACATCACGAAAACATGCCTATATAATTTTGACCCCCTTAAACCCCACTTTTATATAGTAAAACTGGGATTTACAGGGGTATAGATTATTTTTCTTATTTCTGCTCAAAAACATAGATTGTGGGTACTCGTTAGAACCGCCTCGTCGAGGCGGTTCTAACGAGTACCCACAATATATATTTTGAGCGGAATTAAAAAAAAAATATCAGAATTTTTTATCTGAAATATTTCATTTTTTGGTGGTAAAATTTTCAGTATATTTGAATAGGCATGTTTTCGTTATTAACTACCAGGAGTAGCATGCACTAGAATTATCCAAGGAGAAAAAAAAAAAAAAAAAAAAAAAAAAAAATGGTACATTCATATGCGAAACTTTAAAAGCGCAGATCGGCTCAGAACCTATAGACTTATTGAATAAGTAGCAAATTCGTGCGAACAGGTCAGTGACTTCATTGGTCGGGACTTCACTGTTCGCATTTTTGCGATACATGCATTTTTGTAGCGCAAAATTGCTGAAATCATCACAAATTATAATAGGATTTCATATCAAAGCGTAAATAAGATGTTCTGTCATGAATATTATTAAATTTCATTACAAAAGTAGACATAAGAAAAAGAAGATAATAAATTACTCAATCGAACAGAGGAAAAGTCATGTTATGATATTAATGTCTATTATGCATATTGTGAATATTAAGCACTTTAACGCTTGGCTCTCTGGGTAAAAAATCAGCAGACGACATTTTAAGATACTTTTTCTTATTTTTCCCAGAAAACATTTTAGACATTTCATGCAAATTGCTTCCAATGGAGACAATTAGGTTTTGACATTTCATGCTAATTGTTTCCAGTGGAGACAATTTGCATGAGATGCCAACTTCTGTTTGCTGTGAAAAATACGAAAAATATCATCAATTTGTCGTCTGCTGAATTAGCCCAGAGAGTGGTAATGGTCATTTTTTTGTTTACTACCCTATATACCCTAATTATTAGGATACATGTACCTTAACTTGTTTGTGTTGAGGTTTTACGGCCCAGTCAACCCAATGGGGTCATGTCGAGCGCGGTGGATACCTTAACTCCTTACCATACTTGTTCTAGAGTTGAACAAGTAGTTTTTTTTTGGATGTGGCAGTCGAAAATGGAGGATGAGTGGCAAACAGTGTAAACCCAGATCAGACGCCGCGGAATGTCATCACGAGAACATACCTATATTATTTTGACCCCCTTAAACCCCACTTTTATATAGTAAAACTGGGGTTTACATGAGTATACATTATTTTTCTTATTTCTGCTCAAAACATAGATTGTGGGTACTCGTTAGAACCGCCTCGACGAGGCGGTTCTAACGAGTACCCACAATCTATGTTTTGGGCAGAAATAAGAAAAAATATCAGAATTTTTTATCTGAAAATATTCATTTTTTGGGTGATAAAATTTTCAGTATGTTTGAATAGGCGTGTTTTCGTAATGGTGGCGTCTGATCTGGGTTTACACTGTTTGCTCAAGCCCGTCTGTCCTAATACTGAGAGTAAATATGGTATTTTACATATAAAAGCAATTAAATAATCTGGTATTTTTTTATGAAAAAGTCGGCGCAGCTTATGCATTGCAAAAGTTATTTCAATGATTTCATCAAAAACAACAGGATATTCTTTCATTCTTTTTTTAATTTAGGGAACTGGACAGAGACAAAGCGATATGCTCTAAAAGGAAAGGATTGTCTCCCGTTAGTTGATCCCTATTTAGTTGGAAGGCAAAACAGTTTTGAAGGAGTTGCCTTCCCCGTGAAAGTGTATAAATGAGAGAGATCAACATATCAAAATCGTATTTCGGAAAATCATAAAGTTGATATACACAAAGACAAAATTATGAATATCCAGACAGACATATATGGACCCAAAATAAATGGGATGTAATCAGGCGTCCATGGAAAATAAGCATTCCTTGGTAAGCATGCCTGTCAGCCTGAACAGAGATTTAGGAAAATAGGGAAATGGTAATATTCGGGGTTTAGAAAGTCTGTTTATGGCTTGGAAGCGGCAAAAAAAAAAAAAAAAAAAAAAAAAAAAAAAACAGATATAAGCATGGAAACAGCCACCTTGTAGGGATTGATAAAGTCATGATGCATCCCATTGAACTTCTAAAAGTAAGCCATTACGAAAACACACCTATTCAAATATATTGAAAATTTTACAACCAAAAAACGGAAAATTTTCAGATAAAAAATCTGATATTTTTTCATATTTCTGCTCAAAACATAGATTGTGGGTACTTGTTAGAACCGCCTCGCCGAGGCGGTTCTAACGAGTACCCGCAATCTATGTTTTTGAGCAGAAATAAGAAAAATAATTTATACCCCTGTAAACCCCAGTTTTACTATATAAAAGTGGGTTTGAAGGGGGTCAAAATTATATAGGCGTGTTTTCGTAATGAAACAATTCAAGTTTTAAGATTTCTTTTTTCAAAGACGCCACCATTCTGAATACTAAATAAAGTTCAAAAGGAAAACCATGAGCGGGATCTTAAACACATGACACAAAAATCGTCTGTGTGTCCGACGTTTCACCCAGAGTCAAAATTAGCAAGCACTGAAAAAAGAATCATATTAATAATCACATACCACATATCTTTCTTGCAAATACAAATTCACAAATACTACATTCAATGGACATACAGTTGAATTTTAATAGCTCGAACACCAATGGCTCGTTTACCATGTTTAATTCGAATTCGTTTTAGAGTCCCTACGAAATTCTTCCGATAGCTCATAAACACAAATATTGAGGGAACTTATCTTATTTTATCATAAAATTGCATGTTGTGTGTATTCTTAAGAATCGCCTCATCCAGACTATTCTAATAAGTACACTCAACATACAAAAAGATTTCCCTAAATAATCACTATTTGCTTCCTTACCTGGCGCCATGATTAACCCTCCGTGGCTCAAACTACCCATATCTCGAACAAAGTTCTATGGTCCCAAAGATGTTCGAGCCATTCAGGTTCGACTGTACTTATTTGCCACTTATAATACTATCAGAGTACATGCAGGCATTTTACAATAAAAAAAAAAAAAAAAAAAAAAAAAAAAAAAAATATGAAACTATATTCTCTTAAACGGCGACGTCATAAGGTGGCGAATAATAATGTCCATTGACTGTAGATGGACGTTTATGGGATTGTCACTGAGTGTATGTCTGTGCTTTTTCGTGTCCAATTGTCTGTCATTTCTGTAGCCAGATCAGTCTAATACCTTATTATCACGAACAATGTTTTCTTGTAGCACTGAAAACTTAAACAATTTTGGTAGTCCACAGAATTTCTTAACCTTTGCCATTCCCTAGGCTAATACAGCAGACGACAATTGGACGATATTTTTCCAGAAAACGGGATTTGACATTTTATGCAAATTGTCTCCATTGGAGACTTTGTTGTGTTGAGGTTTTACGGCCCAGTCAACCCAATGAGGTCATGTCGAGCGCGGTCAGTTTACCTAACCACACGTTTACTGGGCAGGCTTAGTCCTCCAAACGGTTAACCAGTATTGTGCACATTCTTTCGCCAGAACAGACAACTGCCCTTCTTGATTGGAGACAATTTGCATGAAATGTCAAAACCTTTTTTCTGGGAAAAATAAGAAAACTATTTCAAAATGTCGTCTTCTGAATTGTTTACCCAGCATGCAAAGTGTTGTCAGCCCACGTGTAAGAAAATGCACCTTATGACTGATGCCCCTAGCGAAGACTCAGAATATCCTGACACCAGCGCAGTCTGAACAGTCTTCGGTCCCCGTCCGAATAAGCCATACATTTTGTAGGTCCTTGGCTATCCACTGAGCGCCTCTGATCAGACTGGGCATCTGCGCTAGGCACATATAAGAGCCAGCGCACGAAACAACCTACAATAAGATCTGTGCGACCAGCAAAGACTCAGATCAGTCTGTACACCCCCAGTATGGAAAGGGTTCTCGTTTATTCCTCTTTGGATAACCTGGAGGCTGTAGAAGGCACATGCGATCAACGAGGACTGATCAGACAGCGCGGATGCGCAGACTGATCGGAGTCTTCACTGACCGCACAAATCTTACTGTTGGTTTTGTCGTGCGCTGGCTATTATATTAAGGAATATTTCCTCACAATAAAACTCCGATTAGTCGCGACATGTGAAAAGAAACTGAATTTGTGCAGCCTGGTCATGCCCTTCACTGTTCGCATATGCCCCATGCTAAAGCAAAAGTTATTCAAACCTGGTTCCTTAGCACAAAGCTATTTTACTTAGAGTTGTAATAAAAACTCCATTCCCCGTGGAGCCGATTGATTTGCAAGTCCGATGTCTTCTTTTTCATAACACAGCTTTAACAAATAAAACAAGCCTCAGCGTGTGAAAATGTATTTTACGTCCTGTGTATCCGGTGAAGACTCGTATCAATCTACGCAGTCCGTACAGTCTGGTCGGCGCCATCTCTGTTCACAAATAAATTCTACAGTATCCGTTGATTCCGCAAGCGGGCAACAAAGGCCCTGATCAGCCTGCACTACTGCGCAGGCTGATCAAGGCCTTCGTTGTCCGCATATGCGATGCGGACCATTTTCTCATATTGCGTCTCTTAAGTCACATGTTGTTATTTATCGACATAATTGTGAATAATTGCTTGACAAAAAGAGGGGGTCCCTAAATAATGAAGTTCCAAGTCTAACAGACCGGTTTTCTGTTCCATTCCCGTGTCCAGACGGGGTATCGTGGTAGAGAATGGGAACGCGGACCATTCTGTGCGCAGCCGCTGTGTGCGCCATATTGGCTGCCTCCAGTTCCGCAGCTAGTTGTCGCTTCCATTTGTTTCTTCGATTCTGAAACCAAATTTTCACTTGTGTCTCAGTTAATTGTAACGAGGCCGCGAGACCTGCTCTTTCTGAGCTTGACAAGTATCTTTTCATATCAAATGTTGATTCAAGTTGAAACACTTGGCTTCGAGAAAAGACCGTTCTTGTTTTCTTTTTGCGTCTATTTCTTTTCTCGTCATCACTTGACTCCATTAGAACCTCGTTCTGAGAACTGACGTCCATATTAGCCTCGTTTTCAAGATCAATAGCTGGCGATGAGCGATCAGCACTTTGAGATGATGCGGGTCGATTCTTCTCCTTATCTGGAGAGTCGTGAAAGTCCTCTTCAGATTTAATTGGGGACCCTGGCGAGGTTGATGTCATAATGCTTGAGGACACGTCCTGGCCGCCTCCTGAAACAGAAAACGGAAGTGAATCATGTACCGATTGAGCTATCTGGGTTAATTTTACAAGGAGGACAACTTTTTGTGACTTCCTGTTTGCTTTTCTGTTTACCAATACTATTTTTGGAAAAGGGGTCTACTACTGAATAAAGGAAAATAATTTGCTCACACCAAGAGCAAATACATTCCTTTTCGAGTAGATCCCTTTTCGAAAGGGGATAAATTTGACAGTTGTCTCCCTTCACAGTGAATCCATTCTTCTAATGCCAGTCTGTATTAATCTGTTTGTGTTTCCTTGTTAGCTTGAGAAACAATTTTATTGTTTGTGTGTCTTACTGGCTGGTAGCGGCAATACTGATATAACTTGAACTCAAAACGACTCATATTACAAAGACTGCAGACTACGGACCCACTAGCATTCCACTTAAATCTATATCGTACTGCTATCGGTCCGGCTGCAATCCCGTCGTGTCGATAACGGTCCGATATAAAGTAAAAGAATAGCTAAAATGAGACCAAAAGTGGTACCACTCACTAATGATTTCATTGCTCATATCTACAAGCTGTACAAAAGAGATCAAAGGCATGTCATACAGAGACAATTATGAGATTCTATCGTGGGGTGGGGTGGGGTGGGGTGGGGGTGTGGGGGGTCATTGTAAAGAGGCCTCCTGAAAGGTAATAAATTTTGTAGGACTATTGCTAAGCCCCGGCTTTTGTGATATTACCTGTGCAACAGATAGACAAGCTAATAGTAAATTCCCCTATTGGGCCTCTACCGGTCTATGGTTTATTGACAGTATACTGGGTTTTGTTGCGCCCAGTCTCTTACCAGTGATAAGACTAGTGACTAAGACACATCTTATTTTTATGTCTTTAAAAAAGACGCTGGCTGGGATTTGTGCACTATACGGGAGTTCTAAAATTTACAAAGTTCGAAGATAGTTTGTGCGAACTTAATCTGCATTTGCGCAGGCTGGCATGGGCATATGCAGTTTACATATACCCCAAAATAGATCTGCCATAAGGAGACTGACATTTTGTCGTGCATTCATTCGGCAGACATCATGAAACATTAATACAATTATAAACTCGAAATCAACGTTAAAAGCTTTGAATGGAATTTTTGCATTAGTATGGATTCGTATTTGAAAGTTTGCTTAAGCTGTCAGGACGTATTTAAATGAATAAAGTTATTAGATTTTAACGAAAATTCACAAAGAAATATAATCGGCCTTGCAAAGCAAAAATGTACCCTATTTCCTTCCGCAAACAGCACAGAACGGCAAATGCGAAGTTTTGCTCTGTGTTGCTTTTGTCGTTTTCCGTCATGCTGGCCAATTCCGAGAATCTGCTAAAATTGCTAAAAAAATTATATTTTCTCGCTGCATTTTTTACATTCCATCTCAATTAATTTGTGATTCCTTTGAGAAAGAAACCGTAACGTGAGGAAACGTACTTCTGACATATGCGCTAAGCGAAGATTCAGATCAGACTGCGCACTTGCGTAGTCTGATCAGATTCTTCACCGGGCGCATTTTGAATAGCCTATGATGCAACGTTTCTTCATGCGGATAACGAAGACTCTGGTCAGACTGCGCGCATGCGCAGTCTGATTTGAGTCTTCGTTGTGCGCACATATTAGAAGGTACGATTTCTGACGTTGCGGTTCAAATCATGTTGAAATTAACAGAAAAGTACTAGTTTGCAAGCCAAATTTAATTTTACTGATACAAATAATGCAGAACAAATGTGACTGTCATTAAAACGAAAGATGTCTTTCAACATAAAACGTCAGTTCATAATTATATTTTGCTATATTTTTTCTAAAACTTCAGGATGTGATTCAGAATTTACTTGTCATTCTGAAAATGTACTTGAATCGCGACGGGAGAAAAATGCCATGCTTCATGCGACAAGAGAATATCTAGGTCAGCTGAGCATACGCGCAGAGCCTAACCGCGCCGACCTGTTATACAAATGTAGAAATATTGATTCTGTCAATGTATACTAAATCAGTGGCCAGTCAAGGTCCTGATCAGAGGTTGTACGAATATTTTGGACCTTCACAATTCGAATGGCACAAGGGCATATTCCCCGCACGTTAGCATCACTTCAATACAGAAAAAGTAAAACATAAATAAATAAATAAATAAATAAATAAATAAATAAATAAATAAATAAATAAATAAATAAATACTAGAATTTGTTGTCTAGGTGAAAACGGATGTCTCCCTCTTTCGAGCACTGCTTTGTAAAATTAATCAGGGTTAATAAGCTAGCAGATTCAACTTAGCACTAGAGAAATGGGTATAAATTTGGGAAGAAAGTGCAGCACACCTGAAGGCAAAATGTGCTATTTACAATATTCAAAGGTTTGTAACTACACATCACGAAAACATGCCTATATAATATTGACCCCCTTAAACCCCGCTTTTATATAGTAAAACTGGGGTTTACAGGGGTATACATTATTTTTCTTATTTCTGCCCAAAACATAGATTGTGGGTACTCGTTAGAACCGCCTCGGCGAGGCGGTTCTAACAAGTACCCACAATCTATGTTTTGACCAGAAGTATGAGAAATATCCGAATTTTTATCTAAAAATTTTCAAATTTTTGGTGGTTAAAATGTTCAGATATTTGAATAAGCGTGTTTTCGTAATGAAATATTTATAGAGTTCTTGTTGTACATGAAAATATCTTAAAGGGTTTTCAAGTTAAAGAACGGACTCGAGTATATGACAGAACTAACTACATATATTTACAATATTCAAAGGCTTGTAACTCCAAAATATATAGAGAGTTCTTGTTCTTGAATATTAAACTTACATGAAAATATCTTAAAGGGTTTTCAAGTTAAAGAACGGACTCGAGTATATGACAGAAATCACTATTTACAATGTTCAAAGGGCTGTAACACCAAAAGTAGGTAAACAAGAGTTATGATATTTGTGTTCTGCATTTTGTCCCGTGATGATTTATATTTATGTAAAGCTTAATGAAAATATCACGAACGATTTTCAAGTTACAGAGTGGACACAAGTATATAACGGAAATCATTAACAATGTTCAAATTGCCAGAAATCCAAAAGTAGGTAAACAAGATTTATGCTTCTTGTGTTTTGCACGTTATTTCGTGGTGCTATATATTTGAGTAAAGTGTCATGAAAATATCTCTAAAGGCTTTCAAGTTGACTTGAATCACTATTTACAAGGTTCACAGGGCATAACTCTGAAAGTAGGAAAATCAGAGTTATGGTTCTTGTGTTCTGCAAGTCGTCTCATAGTGTTTTATAGTTCTGTTAAGTTTCATCAAGACATCTCAAATGGCTTTTAAGTTATGGAGCGGACATGATTTTATGACAGACATACGGACGGCCCGTGGGGAAAAACAAATGTCTCCCCAGTCTACAGTGGCGAGACATAATTAAACGCAAAAAATACAAGATGCTTAACCCATTATAGTCTGGAGACCCCTCAAAGGATAATTGGCAAACAGTGTAGACCCAGATCAGACGCCACAGAACTCGGCGTCTGATCAGGGTCTCCACTGTTTGCAAATAGTGCAACCAGTTTTCTTTTGGAATATCTAACTCATATAGCCTGACATACCTATAATCAAAATTAGAATCTTCCATTATATTGTGAGGGGGTGTCCATTCAGTCTACAATGGGTTAATTGAATACAGGTTGAAAATTGTAAACATTACGAAAACATGCCTATTCAAATATACTGAAAATTTTACCCCCAAAAAATGAAAATTTTCAGATAAAAAATTCTGATATTCTTCATATTTCTTCTCAAAGCATAGATTGTGATTACACGTTAGAACCGCCTCGGCGAGGCGGTTCTAACGAGTACCCACAATCTATGTTTTAGAACAGAAATAAGTAAAATAATGTGTACCCCTGTAAACCCCAGTTCTACTATGTAATAGTGGGGTTTAAGGGGGTCCAAATTATATATAGGCATGTTTTCGTGATGGAAGATAATCAGGAAGAACCACAATCACAGAAAATAGCTTATCGATGACACCAAGAAAACAAACCATGACAGTCACTGAACATGCTACAAACCAAAGAAAGTTAAAGTAACTACAGTCGACTCTCGTTATTTCGAAATCCAAGAGACTCTCTGAAATACTTCGAGATATCCATACTTCGACATCAAATTTGCAGATTTGAGGGGAAAAAATCGAACAACCATATCCTCAAATGAATATGTAATTTGACTCCAGAAATTAACAATTGTAGAAAAGAGAAGACATTGCTCCTTTGTGGCTATTTCTCCTCTTTCCCACAATATTTTGTTACCTGTTGTAATATTTCCATGATAAAACAGGGATCACTTCAAGGTAAGCGATTATTCGAGATGGGCGAAGTCGAGACAACGAGAGTCGACTGTAGTTCCCTGTTCCCCAGCGAAGTAAGCCTAGCTTGTCTAATCTTAATAAAAGTTAAAGGGATACATTTATACTACTTCAACGTATAGTAAAATTAACATATTCAAATTTCAGGACAAGTATGGTAAGGACTAATGGTGTCCGAGTATTTTGGCTAGATTAAGTATTACGATTTTTATATTCCAACGAAGATTGATGTCGAAACGCACATGCCTTCAACAGCTGACAAACTCCACAAAAGCCTGCTTATGTCCAATCTCTCCCATCGTGCAAGTCGGAATTTCCCGTTATTTTTTGTTTGCGTTGAGGTTTTACGGCCCAGTCAAGCCTATAGGGTCATGTTGAGCGTGGTCAGTTTACCTATCCACACTTTTTCCTGGGCAGGCTTAGTCCTCTAAGCGGTTAACCGGTCTTTGTGCACATTCTTTCGCCAGAAACTGACAACTGCCTTTCTTGAACCAGCGAAAGCGAGAGAATGACCGTAGAAAATGTTTCATAATTAATCTCCACAGTTGCTGGACCCGGCGGAGATCGAACCCGCGACCTCCTGATCACCAATCGGACGCGCATCCGACTGAGCCACCGAGTCCGGCTTTCCATTATCTACCTAACTCATTTAGGTAGAGTGGAATCTTCTACGTCGAGTCTTTGGACAGGTTTATTTACAATAGAAGGGGTGGCTGGTTAGTTTTTATTATTACCATGATTTATCGAGAATCCTGTAATTAATGCAAATGCAAATAGTGTAGACGCTGATCAGACGCTGTGTTCTGCGGCGACTAATCAGGGTCTGCACTGCGAAAGCTCCGCTTTTGAGATAGGGGAAGTTGAGCTAAGCATTTAACCTCAGCAGTAAAGAAATAACTAAATCACACCAGTATCGGAAGCAATAGACATGGAAACTTTCTGCAAGCTGCATAGAAATTTGAGCAATGTCTGACTTTTAAAGCCCATTCAGTTCGTTTAAATGACCTTCAGCGGAAAGGGCATGTGCATGTATTTAGGTGTATTTTTGTTGTTATTGTTGTTTTTATCAAGTTAGTTTTGCATTACGAAAACACGCCTATTCAAATATATTGAAAATTTTACAACCAAAAAATGAAAATATTCAGATAAAAAATTCTGATATTGTTCATGTTTCTGCGCAAAACATAGGTTGTGGGTACTCGTTAGAACCGCCTCGCCGAGGCGGTTCTAACGGGTATCCACAATCTTTGTTTTTTAATAAAATAATGTAAACCCCAGTTTTGCTATATAAAAGTGGGGTTTAAGGGAGGGATCCATTATGAGAACATGTCTATTCAAATATATGAAAAATTTTACAATCATAAAAGGAAAATTTTCAGGTAAAATAATCGGATATTTTTCATATTTCTTCTCAGAACATAGATTGTAGGTACTCGTTAGAACCGCCTCGGCGAGGCGGTTCTAACGAGTACCCACAATCTATGTTTTAAAGCAAAATAAGAAAAAAAATGTTTACCCCTGTAAACCCCAATTTTACTATATAAAATTGGGGTTGAGGGGGTCAAAATTATATAGGCGTGGTTTGGTGATGCAAAATTGTATAGGCGTGTTTTCGTGATGGTTGTTACTTGATGACCAGGTTGTTCTAGAGCCATACGCAAGTTTTTCAACTCCCCCAGGGCAAGATTCCTTATTGAGTTCCACATACTATCAAAGTAAACGTAATTGTTTGATGACCAGGTTAAACTTGGATCAGGCTGTGCAAATGCGTATGATTTCTGGTTTGGTTTGCATCCGGTCTTATTGAGCTTAGAGGTACTTGTCACTCATGGGAGGAAGTATATTAGTTGCTACTGGGCATGATGTGTATAAATCGAGGGAGTTTTGGGAGAGGAGAAAGTCATCTTCCCTGGCAAGATTCCTTATTGGTTTCCACATAATATCAATTGAGTATTGAAGTTGTTTGATGACAAGGTTAAGTCTAGGACCACATAAATATATTGCAATCTTGAATATATTGAAAAGCGTCAGAGGCCACTTGACAGCGTAGATTCACTTTTCAAAATATGGAAAACTGTCATATTGTTCGCCATTTCAGTACTATACTAGTACATGCTTTTTTATATGTATACCTATAGAGCTCAGGGGCCATTATGACCTGTGTTCTAAAATAAAATTCTTATCTTATCTTAAAATATATTAATTTTATTAAATGTATTTTATTGTTCGCCGTTTTAGTACTTTATGTACATGCTGTGTTATATGTGTACCGATAGAGCTCAAGGGCTAGTATGGCTTAGGTTCTGAAATAAAAAAAATAAAAAATATCTTATCTTATTTTTAAACGTATTTATTCATTTTATTAAACGTAGTTTATTGTTCGCCATTTTTACACTTTATGTAGATGATTTGTTATATGTAAACCTACAAAGCTCAAGGACCAGCCCAGTCAGCATTCTACGTAAATCTATATCGGGCCGTTATCGGCCCGTCAGGGTAGCTGACGGGCCGATGACGGCCCGATATAGATTTACGTAGAATGCTAGCTGGGAGTATGGCCTAGCTTCTGAAATAAAATTATCTTATCTTATCTTATCTTATCTTATATCTTATCTTATCTTATCTTATCTTATATCTTATCTTATCTTATATCTTATCTTATCTTATCTTATCTTCAAATGTATCTGTTCATTTTTATTAAACATATTTTAATAAATACAAGGTTTCATGATAAAACAAAATAATGCCAATAATTTCAGTTCCAACTAGATGAATGCTTTATATATTTTTATTATAGAATATTTTGCAAAAGGACGTAGAATAGTAACACGCTTTGCTATATGATAATAAAAAATAATAATTAGTAGTAGTAATAGTAGTAGTGGTAGGAGGAGGAGGAGGAGTAAAATCATAGTAAAAGTAGTAATATCCTGAATAATGGCTTTTCTGAATCATCTAACAGAAGTTAAACAGAAACAGCTAATGATAATTATTATTATAATGTGTTAAAGGTAAGGATACCGTACTTGGCGAAAGGCTACTCTAATACATGGTCCTTATAACACACAAACACAGACTGAATAAAATTAATATTCAAATTGGAAGAACGCCTGGATTCTTCATTTGATCAATAAGTGTTTCTGAATGGCTGATGATACGTGTGGCTTTACTACTAAACGGATTTTGATCATTAGTTTCAATTATGTTCTTCTTAGTGGAGTTATTTATGTAATTTGAAATCATATCGTCTTTAATAGAGAAGTCTGATAGTCTGCTAAGTCCTCAAGCCGAATTGATTTTAATATTATTATTATTATTTAAACCATCTATATAGCTACCATCGGTGTCGATAACCACATGAATGAAAGCTCCATTTTTTTTTTTTTTTTTTTTTTTTTTTTTTTTTTTCATTATTGGTTCATTCGACGTAATTATAATTACGGGACGTTGAAATAATTAGAGATATCCGTTCCTCGACATACCAGATTTGCAGAATTGTGGAAAAAATAAAACAAACAACCAAATTTCAAAAAATGAATATGTACGAGTAACCATTTTAAAGTTTGATAAAAGCATAAGACGTGTCATTTTAACCTTCAAACTGCTGATCACACACTGCAGCAGACGATATTTTGATTCTTCGTTTTTTGTGTTTTTTTTTTTTTTTTTTTTTTTTCTTTTTTTGTATTTTCAGACATCACGAAAACATACCTATATAATTTTAACCCCCTTAAACCCCACTTTTATACAGTAAAACTGGGGTTTACAGGGGTACACATTATTTTTCTTATTTCTGCTCAAAACATAGATTGTGGGTACTCGTTAGAACCGCCTCGGCAAGGCGGTTCTAACGAGTACCTACAATCTATGTTTTGAGCAGAAATATGAAAAGTATCGGGAGTTTTTTATCTAAAAATTTTCAGTTTTTGGAGATGAAATTTTCTATGTATTTGAATAGGCGTGTTTTCATAATGGAAAATAAGAACTGACATTTTATTTGAATCCACATGAAATATCTTATTTTCTCTGAAAAATAAGAGAAAATAGGACTTGGCATTTCGTCTTCTAGACAGATGATTCATAAGAAATGTAGTCTTATTTTTTCTAAAAAACAACAAAATTTATTTTGGAATGTCGTCTGCCTTTTGCTTGGCGCTTTCAGGGTTAAAATGGGTGTTTTGTCGTATAAAGAAATGATATATATCAATCTGTTTATTCTGATATGCATGTAAGGAACTTCTCTGTCAAAATGTACAATATTTATCCAAACTATTTAGACAGGCAAGTCTGAGCAAAATGCATAGTCCGAGCAGCGTCTACAATGTTTGCCAGTCATCTCGCAGTTTTTAGACACATTAACAGGTAGTTAAATGGAAATGGTCCTGTTCAAATCTTAGGACAAGTATGATGAGTTAAGGTTTTTTGTTTGTGTTGAGGTTTTACGGCCCAGTTAACCCAATGGGGTCATGTCGAGCGCGGTCACTTTACCTAACCACACGTTTATCGGGCAGGCTTAGTCCTCTAAGCGGTTAACCAGTATAGTACACATTCTTTCGCCAGAAACAGACAACTGCACTTCTTGAATCAGCGGAAGGGATAGGATGACCGTAGAAAATATTTCATGATCAATCTTCACGAAAGAATGTTGCCGACCCGGCGGGGGTCGAACCCGCAACCTCCTGATCGCCAGTCGGACGCGTATCCAACTGAGCCACCGGCAAGTAGTTAAGTTGTCCGAATATTTGGGATAAATATGCTACATTACGAAAACACGCCTATTCAAATATATTGAAATTTTCACCTCCAAAAACAGAAATTTTTTAGACAAACAATCTGATTTTTTTTTCTATTTCTGCTCAAAACATAGATTGTGGGTACTCGTTAGAACCGCCTCGGTGAGGCGGTTCTAACGAGTACCCACAATCTATGTTTTGAGCAAAAATAAGAAAAATAATGTATACCCCTGTAAACCCCAGTTTTTCTATATAAAAGTGGGGTTCAAGGGGGTCAAAATTATATAGGCATGTTTTCGTGATGGCAAAGTTATGATCAATCCATAAGCACTGATCATCCTGGTCTTTGAGTTATAAAACTTTTTGACAAGCTCAGCTCTCATAATAAATCTCAATTTAATAAAATTTGAAAATTCTTTCTCGCTTAACATAGCTGAGCATGAAAATTTCTCTGCTAATAAATATGAAAATGCCAACTATTGTTGGCATTTTCATATTTATTAACAGAGAAAATTTCATGCTCAAATAGTTGGCATTTTCATATTTATTAGCAGAGAAATTTTCATGCTCATTTCTCTGCTATTCAATATGAAAATGCCACCTATTGTTGGCATTTTCATATTTATTAACAGAGAAAATTTCATGCTCATTTCTCTGCTATTCAATATGAAAATGCAACCTAATGTTGGTATTTTCATATTTATTAACAGAGAAAATTTCATGCTCATTTCTCTGCTATTCTATACGAAAATGCCACCTACTATTGGCATTTTCATATTTGTTAGCAGAGAATATTTCATGCTCAGCTGAGTTGAGCATGAAAAATGTTTACTAACCTCGAACCCGTAGTCATTTTAACTGACACATGTCAAACACTCTTTTTTTCATAATGCGGTAAACAGTTGTTTGTTTGGGTTTTTTATGTGTAGTCTTACGACCCGGTCAACATTGCTAAGGTCATATCGAACCGTCCAGCCGGTAAGTTAGTCTATTCACACTTTCCCTGGTCAGGCTTTAATAGTCCTCTAAGTGGTTAACTCCAGTAGTTTGTACACAATAATACCTATCCTTTTGCCAGTAACTGATAACTGTCCTTTTAGAATCAGCGGAAGGGGGAGAATGACCGTCTACATAATTTAATCCGCTATGTCAGAAAACGTACCTTCGGACATGTGCGCCCAGCCAAGATTCTGATCAGCCTGCACATTCGCGCAGTCTGACAAGAATATTCACTGGACGCATTTAGGATAGCCAGCGATGAAAAGGTGCCTTCATGCAGAAAACGAAGACTATGCTCAGACTGCGCGGATGCGCAGGGTGATTTGAGTCTTCGTTGGGCGCACATGTCAGAAGGTACATTTTCTCACGTTCCGATTCATTTCATGATCAATCTCTACAAATGCTGTGTTGCTGAACTGGAATTCGAACTTGCGACCCCACCCCAGCACCACCCCCAGTGCGCCAAGTCACAAAACTAGTCTGCACTGTTTATTAACTCTTTCACTGTCATAGGCGATAATGATAAGTTTTTGCAAACAGCGTAGATCCAGATGAGACGGCTCATTATGAGCCGTCTCATCAGGATCTACGCTGTTTGACATTCGGTCTTTCAACTTTACATATAAACTTCTTTCCAATCAATAGTTTGAAAAAAAAAAAAAAAAAAAAAAGCAGACGATAAATGTAGTCTGAAATTTGGCACCGGAAGAATTAAAATGGTGGACGATCTATCAAGTGTACCTAGTCCCCTTAAAAGTGAAAAACAAGGAACTAAATATGATAGTTTTCAGTGAGATAAAGCTTGTGAGTATAATATCCCTCCAACCCTTTCAACCCGTACAGATACCAATGTATACAGTGTAGATCCAGATGAGATAGCTCCTAATGAGCCATCTCATCTGGATCTACTCTGCTTGCCATCTTGTTAATGATCACTGACTAAACCCCTATTTACAAAGAATCGACGTGTCCAAATTCAAAGATAGACGAGTCCATTTCAGAAACTCGGGGATGAAAGGGTAACTAGTCAGCGGATTTTAATCAAATTTTCTCTAAACATTACGCGTTCCATCTCAAATAAGTATGAGTTTTCGCAATCTAGGTTAAATCAATGACGGAACTGACTGATACGTTTCTATTTATGACAGAAAACAAAACCCGATACTTCAAACTATTTTTCAATTCTTATTTTCAAGAAAACTATTTTTAAAGTGGTCAACTTTTAATTTATATGTCAGCTTGTTAAAGTTTAAAGTTTCAACTTCGTAACCTCTGTAATATGGTTGCACAAATGTCAGCTAGGCCCCTTTTCAGTGGATTGTTTGATAAGCAAGATAGGCTTCACTGACTATTTTCGAGGTTTTAAAATACAAGCATAAAAAGGAATGTTTCATTTATTCAGAATTCAGTCACCACCTCCGCGCCATATTTCACCACTTTGGCCCTTCTCAAAACAGAACAAATTCTTTCCTTTAAGAGGAGGCAAAACGATTTCGAAAGAGTTACTTCCCCTGAAAGTGCATCAATTCCTCTAAAGTTCCCTCACGGGTATGTGGAAGTTAAAACACCCTTGGTCAGACTTTCAAAATACGCAGGCTGGTCGTGGGGACTTCTTCAAATTCAGTTACATGGCATTTTGGCCTCTTCCTCTCTCACTTTTCTTTCCATGCCAAAACTCAACTTTAAATGATACAATTTGTTGTTCCATTTGTTCTCGTAGAAGCTCTAAGGGTGGTTTCTTGAAAAGTTAATTTGCCGCACGCCTTCCACATAAAAATGAAGTGCAAAACCCTTCAACGTGTTCAATTAATTTAACAAAATGATAATTTATCCGCTCTTTAGTATCATTAAGTAATAAAGAAAGTCTTTGTCAAGCATTTAATTCATGACAACGTTAAAGCCTTTAAAGAGCTCTTGATCGAATGCGGCTTAGAGACACGTGACCTCATTACTTCCGGGTCGCTACGCATGTTCAGTGCTCGTGCAGACCACGTGGCGGGTTCTCAATTACAAGACCAAACCGTGACAACTCGAATCAGTTCACTTTACGGCTGCCTAAGAGGTGTGTAAATTAGTTTGAATTAGTTTGAATTATTTCATTTAGCATAAAGCCAACAATTGATGGATATTTGTGTGCATACAAGGCAGAAGTTTGTACAATAGTACCCCCTGTGTAGAAACATTGTTACTTCCGGCCTGAGGTAATGCGATGGAAAAATGAGCTGATCAGATAAACCGAAACGAGATAAAATGGCCCTTACGACACAAGCGAGGAGCGAAGGACGGAGTGTTCTTTATTCATAACTGCAGTGGTTAGTGCATGACCTCTGGTACAAGCGGTCCTGGGTTCAACCCCCCGCTCTGGCTGAGAAATTGTATGTGTCCATGCCCTTTTGAAGTCATTATTGTTGTCGTCAACTGAACTTCCCAAGAGAGTTTTAAGTTGAAATTGGCCTCCAAGAACAGTAGTTTACAGCTTATGTGTTATCACCTGACATAGTCTTTATTATTATCATTATTATTGTTGACTTGTCCATCTCATGGTCATTTAGTATCTTAATTCTAACAGTATATATGTGTAGATATGGTGTATGTTTATTGCCATTTTATGCTTTTTTTTTTATTTTATTATTTGTATTTTTAGTTTTTGCAGAGGGCCACAAGGTAGACTTGCTATTATATCTAATTGTTAAACAGTGTATAAATAATAGAATTTTCATTTTAAAATTCGCAAAAAAACACTACTTTTTACCCAAAAATTAAAAATTGACATTTTCACGTCAAAAGTGATGTCTGGGCTCCCAACTGTGAAAAAATCATGGAGAAAGCTTTATTTGTTATCAAGAAATGCACATTTTGCTAGAGGTACCCTCTACAGATTATTCGTTGTCTACGGGGAACTTTCGAGGCATTTTTAGCCTCTCAAAGGGTTGGCCTCTTTTTCTGGCCATATCTGTGTGCCTTTTACTCGAAGGAAGGTTGAGTTTGCATGATTTTCTGTGTGACAGAGTATTGTTTTCACTAAACAAAGATTTTTTCCGGTATTGTGAAAAATCTTCATTTTGGGGTAAAAATCGTTATTTTGGAAATTCCCGTTTTTCTTAGAATCCTTTGGTCTGGCGTTGTTGGTGCCATTGACACTTTTGTAGCTGAACATGTTGCGAACACATTGAGCTGACTGAAATAGGGCTGAGACTTCCAGTTTTGCCCATGAAATAATTTTAAATCTTGAGGGTCGCATTTTAGTGATAATCAATGGGAAAATAAAACTGGTGGCCCTTAAATTATTTTGGGGCGTATAATACAAACATATATGATGGGTTAATGAACAAAAACATTCCTTGTATTTACCTGGAACCATGCTTCAATTATACAAAAATCATGGTAATATTGTGGATATAATTATGATTATGTATAGAAGGCGATACCAAACAAAATATGGAAACCAGCATATCAAAACAGTGGGTTGTGACCAAACCCAGCTGCACCAACATGCCTTGCCAAACTTATCTTTAGGAATCAAATGATACAGGGAACGTGTGGTGGCCCGATGTCCAGACAGCACGTCCCTGCACCCCTTCCTCCTTACGCAAAACTCGGCCCGAACGGAAATCCACCGTTCCAAATCGAATACTACCAATAGTTATTTGACACATAAGTAAGACGCATAATTCTCTTTCAAATCTGTACATAAAAACAATAATAGCAATCATGTTCATTTTGTTTAATCATTAGAGGGTATTTCCCAGTCTGAGTACATAGACTGGCAAGTGATACGGTCTATCCACACCAACATGCTATTATGTCAATCCAGGTACTCTGTGCTGCATGCTGCATACTTTTAGCTTTAAATATAGTCCATGCCTCTAACTAATTTTTCATTTTTGATTATCAATGGATGAATACATCATAGCTTGAGGACATAGACTGACTGGCAAGCGATACGGCCTGCCAACACTCACGTGCCGTTATGTCAGTCCATGTACTCAATGCTGTTTTTTTATGCTTTACACCAAGACTTAAATGCGTGTTTTGTAATAATAATAATAATAAATCTGGGTACGTAAAATTATTATTAAATCAAAATAAAGCCTAGGTTCCAAACTCTAAGTCGTTTTCGGTTCACCAGAAAAGAATTTAATACTGTAGTCCATGACAGAAATATCATTTACCATTTTCTTCCGCCCTAACCAAGACATGCCGAAACGAAGAGCAAGACACTTCTAGAGCGAACAGAAAGTGGTCGTTATTGATTCAGTTATAATCAAACATATACATATCTATTGTTATATACTGACACATTATTATGACTCGTTTCTGTACAAAAATTCAGATAGCAGACTGAAAGCTTTGTAAATATAAATGCTTAGTTTAAGTACAACATTTACATTTGATGTATTAATCATTTCTGTTAATTTTATATATACTTGGTCTGTTCCAAAAAACAACGGGGTATATATTGCTTTCTTAACTACAAGTACACTGAACATTCTAAAACAAAATGATATTCATCTTCTACAGCCGGACAAAAAGTGCATTTCCGTTCATCTACTAATTTTCTGTTTGGTCTTGCCTACCTACCTGCTTCTATTTCCATTCTATGAGATGCCACCCAAAGTTACTGAACGCTTGACTAAATTTTTAAGTATTAATGTTTTCTAGATAAGGCTGAAAACAAAATGTTGCTATAGCTTTATAAAACAAAATTGCACGTACAGAGTTATTCAATCTCGAGTGCCAGTTTTGTATAAAAGTGTCTGTCAGCCGTTGTTTAAACAATGAGATAAAAACATTTTCATTGCCATCACCTTAATTTAACCAAACATTATAGAAACCCAGTTACATCAATAAGGGTCTAACTAGCTTGAAAGTCCAGTTTATTTCATTGGGTTCTAGTTAAATGTCTTCTAAAACTAAATTGTAAACAAATTTGATATGCTTATTGGAGATATTTTGCATGAAATGTCAAATCCTGTTTTCTGAGAAAAATAGAAAAAAATATGATCAATTTGTTGCCTGCTGAATTTGCCCAGAAAGTGGTACATGTAAAGGGTTAATTTAAAATTGGTCTCAAAGAACAGTAGCTTACAGTTTATTGTGTAATCGCCTGAAATATTCTTCTTATCATTATTATCACCACCATTACTATTATTGTGTTGCTGATGTTATTATTATTAGTATCTTGGTGCTGGTTGGTTTGTAAATAAATTTCAATATGCGTTTTTAGACAGCGGTGCGCTCCATTTATCGTTATAAAAAAGGAAAGTTAAAACTCATTTTTTTTTTGTCATTTTTACAATATCTAGTATGCTTTATTTTCTAAAGTGGTATCTGTTATTTAGTTTAACCCTTAAAGTGCTGAACAGAATTATAGCAGACGACTTTCTAGTTGTTTTTTTTTTTTTTTTTTTTTTTTTTTTCCATAATTTTTAAGAGTAATAGACCTTTTGTTTCATAAGACTGACTTTACTTGGCTCTCGTTGAAACCTAGTTTGGATTGGTCCGTATCTATCCATGAGTAAACTCTAATCTAGGATTTCAGTAGGATGTCAAGGAAAACTAGTTTCACTCTTTTAAGTTTTTTTTTTTTTTTTTTTTTTTTTTTTTTTCGATTCTCATCTAGTCATTTATGCTGCCATAAAATTGTAAAATGGTTGTTATTGCATTGCTCCTTATGTTGTTATCATAAGATAACCTAAGAGTATCGAATAAACTTGGTAGGTGAAATCAAAATGATAGAAAAGCACAACTACGCTGACTTGCAAATCTATTTATAGACCTCCTTACACGAACTCCAGTCCTAGGCTCGCTTCAGTCCACAGCTTTTGCTTGGGATGCGAGATTTTCGAGATCCGTGTAAACTCTCCCTATTTGGTGAACCACAGATACTTGAGGTCAGTAGAGCGTATATGGTTTAAATCTGATCTCTTGCATATTTTTATCAAAAAAAAAATAAATAAATAAACGCTTCTAAAACAGTTGCTGGAACGGTATCTAAAACGACTTTTGAAAAATATATATGATCCACCTCATGATAAAAACAACAAAATGGCATGTGCGTCTAGCGAAGACTCAGATCAGCCTGAGCATCCGCCCAGTCTGATCCGTCTTCGCTGTCCGCATGAAGAAAGTTTGGGTCCTTAGCTACGCATGAAGCGCACAGCGATGACTCTGATCAGACTGGGCGGACGCCCAGACTGATGCGAGTCTTTGCTGGGCACTCATCCATTTTGTTGATTTTGCCATGAGGTGACTCATACATATATATTTGCTAGAAATGTATAAGATACGGCATAAGACACCGTTCCAGCAATTTATTTTATTTTATTTTTTTTTTTTTTTTTTTTTTTTTTTTTTCAAACGTGTTCTAGACGGGGAAAACACAGTCTGACTTCCAATGATGTTCAAAAATATAATAATGCCAAACAAAACTGGAGAATAAAAATATGTAAGAGATCAAATCTGAACCCCATACGCTCTATAAATAGCTGACTCCAAGTACCTGTGGGTGGAACAGCACAATTATAATCTATTTATTCATGGACGAACTCTTATCCGATGCAGGGGTTAGTGGAGTCATCACTGAGTATGCGGATGGGCGGTGTAAAAGTGCTAAGTATGAAAAAAACTTACATTGTAACTAGCTCCAATTCGGAACAAAAGTAGTCCCTTTTCATTTTCGAGAATAAAAAAAAAAAGAAAAAAAAAAAATACTAGTGCAGCCGAAAATAAAAATATCAAAAATCTTTAAAATAAAAACACAATATATGTATGTCCATAGGTACCCAAACTGATACACAAAACTAAACTATTGTTCGTTCATGTTTATAACGGACTGGATACCGGTTTGTATTCTATCTGCACGTGCAAGGGGGCCAGCTAAGTATATTTTATATGTACGGTCAATGTACATTGTAAGAGCTGTTTGAGTAGCCTTCTTTGTAGCCAAAATGAGTCTTTATTTGAATGAACTGGGCTATTTTAACTCGCGGCTGCATTGAACGGAACATTGTGAAACAAAGCGACGTTAGTTATGTATTCATGATAAAGAAAAGGGAACATTTTTATTTCGAATTTACGCAAGTTAGAAGGTAAGTTTCTTTCATACTCATAAAATGTATTTTATCTATTAATAACCATTTGATTATACCTTGGAATTGAAGTTGTTAGTTAAGTTTGATAAACACACATTTCATTTGTGATTTTCTCGATATTTTGTGATGGCGTGAAGAGGAGACTAATTTCACCACCATATATGGACAGCCGGTAGATAGTCCTTATAAACAATACATGTAATTGAAAATTACTTACTTTATAACCTAATACGCACAGACATGCAAACAGTCGGCATGCTGAGTAATTGATATAACAAAATACGCACACACATGCAAATGGCCGGCATGCTGAATAATTCAGTTTCAATTTTTTGTCTATCACAATACCGTATCTATAGTTGGACTACTGCACATCCGTCACACAAAATGACAAAAGTCAAGTGTTTTGGTACGTTGTGTTTATTACGCTATTTTTCTATGAAATTGTAATACTGCCTTCCAGTGACGCAAAATGATGACTATTTAGCACAGAAAAGCGATTTGGTGCGTTGTGTTTGGTGTACTATTTATACGGAATATTGACAACCAAAATTACTTCGTTTTTATTTGAAGTTTTTGTGCACAATATGATAGTAGTATGGGTGCTAAATTGCAATAATGTTCCCAGCTATTATTCATTCTATAATAAGTAGTTTAAAAGAGCTAGTGTCTTTCATTAAATTTCATGGGATAAAGTGAAATATAGATTCGGGGCCCCGGTTCGGAAACCTTTACATAGTAGAAAAATATACCTTCCCTACCTGTCATGTTGAATTATCTTACATAGATCTAATTCTTAACTTTAAGGTGAAAGAGTACTCTTAAAATATTGTGTCGTCATTTTGCAACGGGGAGAGGTTGGGGGGTGGGGGGTGGGGGAGGGCATCACGAAAACATGCTTATATAAATTTGACCCCCTTAAACCCCACCTTTATATAGTAAAACTGGGGTTTCCTGGGGTATACATTATTTTTCTTATTTCTGCTCAAAAACATAGATTATGGGTACTCATTAGAACCGTCTCGCCGAGGCGGTTCTAACTAGTACCCAGAATCTATGTTTTGAGCAGAAATATGAAAAATATCAGAATTTTTATCTAAAAATTTTCATTTTTTTTTAGGTGAAATTTTCTACATATTTGAATAGGCGTGTTTTCGTAATGGGCGCAACTTTTTGCAGATAGGAAGACGGCATTCATTTTGATTTATAGTATTTGATTAGTGATAATGTGGTGTTTCACTTCTCTTTCAACATTATTAAAGTCATGTGGAGACAAAGGGGTGATAATGAAAGGCTGTGTGCAATGTAACCCGTACAGTCATAAGCTGAAATCCGCCAGTCTAGCTGGACTCGCTTGGTAGTTGGAACATATAAAAATACCAATGTATAAAACTTAAAAACTTTAAAACTTCTGTATTTAACTTCCTCTTCATTAAAGGATCCATAGGCCTACTCCTCAAAAATAGACATTTTATTATCCAAGAAAGGTTTAATAAATTGATATATGGTATTAATACAATCTGACAGCCTGCAAAATTTCAGTTAGTATCTCCTTCTTGAACTGGATAAAAGATTTTTTCGTGTCTCTGAATTAATCTTGCCAACATTAATTCAGAAATACAATAAAAAATCATTTCATTTTTTGATCCAGTTCAAAAACGAGAGACTAACTGAAATTTTACAGGTTGTCAGATGCCACATTTTATGATCGTATTAATACGATATATCAATTTATTAAACCTTTCTTGGATTAAAAACTTGTCTATTTTTGAGGAATATGGAGCCTTTAAAGGGAATGGATACACTTTTAAAGGAAAAATCTTTCAAAATTGCTTTGTCTCCTTTTTAAAAATGGTCTTCCTTGAAAGGTAAGAATTTGCTCGGGAGCAAATTCTTTCCTTTCAGAGAAGACCCCTTTTCAGAAGGTTGACGACGCACGGTAAAGCAACGGGAAGTCAAGAAAAGTGCCTCCCTTTGCAGAAATGGCGAAATATCTACTAAGCGTTTCGGAACCTTTCATTAATGGCGTCGTTTCAGGTACAGTTAATGAACGTAGTTATTTGCCCCTTAATAACGTTGCCGCTTAAATCAATATACGTGTATTTTCAATAAAACAAAAAAAAAAAAAAAAATTCTTTTCATGTTGCACTGTTATCAAATTAGTAAATTTTATGGCCATTTTTTTTTTTTTTTCGGATTTTCACTATTAACCAATTTTAGTCTGGAGACCCCCAAAAAGAGTAAGTTGGCAGACAGTGCAGACCCAGATCAGACGCCGCATCCTGTGGCGGCTGATCAAGATCTCCATTGTTTGCAAATAGTTTAGCCATTTTTATGCTCCTTATTTCGAAGAGGTTTGGGGGCATATTGCTTTGGGCTTGTCCGTGCGTTCGTCCGTACGTCACGCTTTTTCTTGTAAACAAAATATCTAAGGAACCACTGGTGTCAGACTCATGAATTTGTTCAAGCAGTTTTGAACCAATGTGTAGATAATCTAATTAAATTTAGGTGAACTTTGGATTACTATTGCCAGAGTTATGCCTCTTTTCAACTTTGACATTTTGTATCGACAAGCGAATTTGGGTGTTTTACAAAGTTTACATATTTTAAGTTTCTCCAGGAATATCTACTAGCTATATCAAATGGCCTGATATACCTAAAATTGAAATTCGACTCTTCCAATGTATAGTGTGTGGGAACTTATTCAGACTAAAATGGGTTAAGGTCAGTGGAAGCTACATTGGTGAAAATATCATACCAAAACGTTAAAGATTTGTAAAACATTTTACATCTGATGCAGCACTGTTTTCAAATCATTTATGAATTTATTATCACTTTAAATAGTGTGCTGCATTAACTCTTTCACTGCCACTGGCGATAATAATAGGCTTTTGCAAACAGCATAGATCATGATGAGATCTATACTCAGTTTGACATTCAGTTTTTCAAGTTTACATACAAACTTCTTTCCAATCGATAGTTTGTTTAAAACAAAAGCAGACGACAAATATTGTCTGAAATTTGGCAGCGAAAGAATTAATTAGGAGCAAAAGTCAAGTGTGTTTGTATATTAAGAGTAAAAAGCATAAAGTTTATTTGTAACGTATGTTTTCTTTTTCTTTTTTTTTTTTTTTTTTTTAGCATTGTCGTAATAATAACTATAATAGTATAACGTTAGTAATAATAATAATAATAAATCCTATCAGAAATATTTGCTGTTAAACAGAAAGACACCTTCAGGAACAAATAAGTTACCCTAAGCTAGTAGTTAAGCAGATAAAATTACACTTAGATAAGGTCGAGGGACGTGGCGTTATTTAAAACAGTTTTTCAGTGTACCAGTTTACAAATATATTCATAACTCAGGTAAAAATGTAATTAAACTAATGAATACAAAATTGGGTGTATTTTCTTTGTTCTCAAAAATGTGACATTATATCGGACGAGACGTAAGAAAATGCTCATTCTGATATATGCGCCCAGCGAAGACTCTGATCAGACTGCGCATTTGCGCCGTCTGATCAGAGTCTTCGCTAGGCGTCAATGGATAACCAAGGATGCAAGGTTTTTTCATATGGACTATGAAGTCTGATCAGACTGCGTTGATGTGCAGGCTGATCTGAATCTTCGCAAGGTGCACATATCCTCATGTACTGTTCTCATGTCGCGGCCCCCAGTGGAGCATCGTCACAAATAATCCTTACAACTTAATTGTTCCTTCGAAGTATAGTTGCATTCCAACTTCGAAGTATAGTTGCATTCCAAAATGCAAGACCCCAATTAACCGTTACTGGCTAATTCGGGAGACGACAAATCGATGCTGTTTTCTTATTTTCCCAAGAAAACGGGATTTGACATTTCATGCAAATTGTACAATTTGCATGGAATGTCATGCTGTTTTCTAATATGGACAATTTGATGAAATGTCAAATCCTGTTTTCTGGAAAAATATATAAGAAAAAAAATCAAAATGTCGTCTGCTGAAAATTTTAACCAGAGTAATAAGTGTTGGACTATTCAAACGACCAGTTTCATTGTTATCCTGACTGGTCATTCTAACAAGTATCCGTCATTACGAAATGAATGACTGTTGATGGAACGTTAACGGTTAGATTTCTGTGTAAAAATTTCAGCAGACAGCATTTTGAAATATTTTTTTCACCCTATTTTTTCCAGAAGATAGGATTTGACAGTTCATGCAGTTGAGACAATTTGCATTAGATGTTAAATCCTGTTTTGGGGAAAAATAAGAAAAAAATATCACCGATTTATCATCTGCTGAATTAGCCCAAAGAGTGGTAAGGATTAAGCAACTAAAACTTTAAGCATCTAACGAGTGCCCACAACCTATTCTTGGTGCAAAAATAATATTAATCCCAAATTATCACCAACATTACAACTTTATCTGTAACAACGAAAGTGACATTTCTGAAAGAATAAAAACAAAATTAGCATGCTGTAGACATGGTAGACTGCATTTAGAAGACGATAGTTTGAATTATTTTTTATCTAGTCTAAACCTTGGTATTTTATTCAGATCGTTTTCCATGGATTTGTGTTTCTTTTAAATCATCTCCTATCAACACTAGTGTCACATTTCATTATCATTGTAAAATAAGACAAAAACAACTCGTGAATCATCTGTAAATTTTACTTCACCAAGTTGAGGAATGAGTCTAGATTTTATAACCTTTTTATTTTTTTTTCATCAACCAAAAAACATTTATATTCTTATTTCTCCACTAAGACATATGTTTGTTGTGGTTATTCATTAGAATTGCATCGAAAATACGTTGCGAAATAACAGGAACGTGTCGGCGAGTGGATCCTAATGTGTACCCAGAATAGTTTTATTCTTATTATTATTATTATTATTATTTTGAGAATCAGATGTTTATTTCATATCATGATACCCTCTTGCAATTTATCCAAAGCTTTTAAAATCCATTTATGACTGGCGTCTTAAAACGGGGAATTGGCAAACAGTAATGATCCAGAGCAGACGCCACAGAACGCGGCGTCTGATCAGGTCTGCACAGTTTGCACTTGAACATGCACAATTCTGTAAAAGGAAATAAAATAAACAAGATTCCCCCTTTAACTGAAAATGAACCCATGCAAATATTGAGCTGGAAGAATTCACTGGGCATTACTTAGTTAAATCAGTATTTTGGTTGTGCATAGATATATATCAACGCGTAAAATTTTTCAGCAGACATATTGAAGTAGTTTTTCGTCCCTTTTTTTCTTAGAAAACAGGTTTTGACATTTCATGCACAATTTGCATAAAATGTAGAATCCTGTTTTCTGGGGAAAATAAGAAAAATATTAACTTGTCGCATCAGGAAAACATGCCTATATAATGTTGACCCCTTTTACCCCATTTTTATATAGTAAAACGGGTTAAGAAGGGTATACATTATTGTTCATATTTCTGCTCAAAATATAGATTGTGGGTACTCGTTAGAACCGCATCACTGATGCGGTTCTAACGAGTACCCACAATCTACGTTTTGAGCAGAAATACGAAAATATCAGAACTTTTATCTGAAAATTTTGATTTTTCTGGTGGTTAAATTTTCAGTTTATTTGAACAGGCTTGTTTTCGTAATGGTCTGTTGAATTAGCCCAGAAAGTGGTAATGGTTTAACTTACTTTTCTTTTGTTGAAGTTGTTGAAAGCACTGCTGGCTTGCGTACCAGTGATACCAAGTTGGTAGATGACCCAGGGACAGTCCAGCTGCCTCTCCCCCGCGAGGGAACAGAGGGAGTTTTCCTAATGTCGGAAAAGCCGGAAATTCCAACTTCGAAACAACTGCTGGTACATCTTCTTCCGCTTTCTTTTCCTCCTCGACTTTGTCGTCGTCGTCACCCTGTTTCGACAATATACTGTTGATAGAAAATGATTTCGTCGGCACGACGGCCGCTGCTTCTTTTTGTCCATCGAGAGAGTGTTCGTCCTCAGACATATCGGCTCAATGCCTTTTTTCTTCGTTTAAGGTTGTCAATTTTTAGAATTAACACATCTTTCTAGCACTTTTATGTAAGTTTTCTCAAAACAATTGCCAAGTAGTATTTATTTTGACGGCATTATAATTTTTTTTCGATCATTTGAGTTATGAAGCTCAAATTTCAATAAATTGCTTTATAATAGTATATTTGCTGTCACTGTATAACAAAAACCAAGCTTTTCTAAATTAGTTCGAAAATATTTCAGAATGCAGCTGTTGTCCCAGTTTGTCAGAGAAAAATTAAACACCGAATTTAGCTTATTACTATGTTCCGTTTAAAAACAGATTCACTGACAAGATACAAACAATTATTTCATGTGTTAGTAAAATGCCAATTTTATTTGTTTAATAGCATCTCATCTATTTTTCCTAGTTAGCTAAACATTTTACTGGGTTATTCAGAGAGAATCCCGCCTCCATTTTACAGTTATTGATTAAAAACAAGCAGCGGCGCTGTCATTGGTTAAGCGTCATATAAGCGATCCAATAACTTGCAATCGGTTCTTAGAGTATATCTTTTGTCATTTAAATATTCTCTTATTTGGTAATGGAAGCGAAGGCGAGCTTCAAGACTGATTTGAAGCTTCGGCTAGAGCTAATTTCACCTTTACCATATTTGCCCTAATTTTTCGGACAGATAGGCCTGCGCAAAAAGTGTAGACCCTGATCAAACCGCTCCTTAGGAGCGGTTTGATCAGGGTCTGCATTGTTTGCTTTAACATTTTTTACGCAATTTAAGACGTACTAGCAGGCAATGAAATGGACTTACTCAAGGTTTGGGATAAGTACGGTAATGAGTTAAGGTGACCAAATATTTGGCATAATTAAGGCGAGCCTGAATGTCAACAATATAGCCAGATTTCACTGTTCGCAAATGCAGCATGTAATTTATCCTCTTTCCCCTAAATATTCCGATAGAAAAAGTACGACAGATTGTTGCTCATGGGCCATACGGCTTATTGCATTAAATCTATCTATCTATCTATCTATCTATCTATCTATCTATCTATCTATCTATCTATCTATCATAAAGTGAACAGTATAGAATTATATTTCGCATACCGCAGGTTAAAGATTTGTTACCTCACTAAAAGTATAGCAAAGCAATAATGTTTTGCTTGGAAAAAAATTGCATTGAAACAAACTTTCTGTATTTTTTCACCCATTCCGAATTTCCGGGGATACCAGAAAAAAGAATTCCAGATGTTCGGAAAGGTTCTGGATAGCTGAGCAAATAGCAAATGGATAACGTTTCTATCTACCTGCATAAATTTTGTGACTAGCATTTTTACATCAAGCACAAGACGATGAAGAAAATTGGCTCGATGTTGTCACAAACGTCACTGACGTCGATCCATTAATGTTCTTTTCGAGTGCATGTAAACGCTGACGCACCTAAAACTTAGCTGCTTATATCAGACATTTTTTTTCTCTCTTATGCTTCCGTTTTGAAGTTGAAATCAAAATATTATTTTATACTGTGTAGCTAAAACATGACCTGAATCAATACCTTGATCAGACACCGACTTCCGCGACGTCTAACCGGAGTCCACGCTGTTTGCTCAGGCATGTTTGTGAAACTACTTAGGCTAAATACGAATAGCAAACTTTTGCATGATAAACATGTTTTGTTTTGTTTTGTTTTGTTTTTTTCTAATTATGATAATAATAATAGTAGCAGTTGGTCTACTCTGTAAGGGAATATTTTTTCCCCATTCCTTTTAGAGTAGACTCCATTTATGAAGAGAGACAAGACAACTTTGACAGAGTTGTCGGCCCTGAAAGTGCATTTTTCCTCTTAAAGATTTCTTTAAACTGTATGAATGGTGTGTATGTTCATGTCGTAATAGAAACAAAACTGTGTCAGAACACAAGAAAGCAAGTTGAATCGAAAATTAGTATGGAATTAGAACCTAGTTACACATTCTTCTTTCCTTTTAAATTTTTATGAATTTACTTCAATTTTTTATCGATTACGAATAAAACCGAACGGGCCGTCATCTGCAATATTGCGATATTCTTTCGTTTTACAAAGAACAATATGTCATCGCAATTTCTAAAACCAAATTTTCAGTTTAATAAGGCAGACTGAATTCATATGAAATTTGATACTTACTCCTGTTTTCATCAAAATTTAAAGTACTTAAAGTGAAAGCAACCGAATGTTTCTTTCTTTAAGAAAACGTTTTGTTTACCGAAGAATCAACCATGCACTCAAATTAGATAGGGCCATAAGTTTCATTTTCTTTTATTGTTAATCTCTTTCAATCATCGTGCGGGTGCTTGTATTGTTAGCCTGCCCCTCCCCCGACATAGATGCTCGATCATTAGCCCTAATTACAGTAATAATGCCCGTCGCCTTATTTCGCGTACAAAAGACTGCGATGCGCATGTCTTTATCCGGGCATTTTCACCTGCTTTCGCACATAGCAGCGAGTCGGAGCGCCACGTGGAGCAAATGGAGTGTCACGCCAAATTAATAAGCGAGTACAATACAAATTCAGCGATTCGAAAGAGATAATTTTCGGCTCTAAGTGGATACAAAGTTAAATAAGAGAGTATAGATACGATTTTCCTTCCATATTCCTCATACTTTGATGTATATAGCACCTCGCGTTCGATTTTTTGGCACCCGGTGCGACGTCAATATGTTTATAATGTAAAAGTTTTAGCTTTTGCCGGCCAAACGACTCCGCACCCCGGGGATATAATAGGGACTCCCCGGGAGGAAAAATACACAAGATAATTGAAGTCTTTGTTTGGTAATCGGCAAGTTGAGACACATCTGTGAAATGAAGTCAATTCATTTAGCTATTGTACAGAAAAAGATGTCTCAATGATTCTCGGATCATTTTAAAGTAACTTTCAACAAAATCTTATTGAAATTGTAACTAACACTGACAAATGATACTCGAATAGTGTTCAACCCTTAAAACGCTAATCAAATCAAATCAAAAACGAAACTTGGCATTTCATGTGAATAAGCAGACGATTCACACGAAATGTCTTGTTTTCTCTGAAAAAAAAAAAAACAAAAACAAAAAAAAAAAAAAAACAAAAAAAAAAAAACAGCAAAAACAATTATTAGCTAAAATTATATGACAGAATGCGCGAAAATATTCCTGATCACATGTTCCACAAAGGAACTCAGACTAGCCTCTGCCGCGCTTTCTGATCACCAGCCTCTGCCGCGCTTCTGATCACCAGCCTCTGCCGCGCTTTCTGATCACCAGCCTCTGCCGCGCTTTCTGATCACCAGCCTCTGCCGCGCTTTCTGATCAGAGCAGACTACCGCACAGTCTGATGAAAGTCTTCGCCGTTCACTGAAAGAAGCATTGGAGCCATTCCTACACACAGAGCGCCCGGTGACTTTGAGTATGCGCATGCTGATCTGAGTCTGCTAAGCGCACATGTCCGAAGGAACATTTCATCGCATTGTGCCTCTTATAATAATTCAAGGGGAAACGGTATCCTTTCACGGGAGATAACTCTTTCAATATTGTTTTGCCTTCCTTCCTGAAAAAGGGTCTATTCTAAAAGGAAAGAATTTGCCACGAGAGGTAACTCTTTCGATATTGTTTTGCCTTCCTTCTGAAAAGGGGTCTACTCTAAAAGGAAAGAATTTGCTCCCGACGGGAGCAAATTCTTTCCTTTTAGAGTAGACACCGTTTCAGAAGGGGTTTCGTATGCAGGATAGTAAGTAGGAAGTCAAAATGGCTGAAACCACCCCTTTCTTTTCCAGTCGGACGCCCATTCCCACCGAGACTACTCCGGGCTTCAAGATATGAGTTACATGTAAGCGCCATCGATAAATGGTTAAATGGATTGTCAGTATCTCATCAGACAGATCAGATGACGTTATTTTATTCCTTGCAGTTACATAATACATCACTTTTGTTTTGTTTTCATCAAAAATATCCACTCATCCTATAAACCACACTCGCTGTTACATTCAAACCGCAGCGGTGCTTATTCATCGACATTTTATTTTCCGAATCGAGCTTACAATGTACTCGGCTGCTTCTTACCAGGTGAAATGATATTATTTTTTCATTATCTTATCTTACTCCAAAATTTACATTTTAGCTTTTTCAAGAAAAGGCTTTCAACTTAATAAGTATTTGTTTTCTTCCCCATTTACACACTAAATAGGAAATAAGCATTTTAAAAATGAACGAAGTTTGAAATTTATTACGAAAACACGCCTATACAAATATACTGAAAATTTTACAACCAAAAAAAAAAAAAAATTCAGATAAAAAATTCTGATATTTTTCATATTTCTGCTCAAAACATAGATTGTTAGTACTCGTTAGAACCGCCTCGATGAGGCGGTTCTAACGAGTATCCATAATCTATGTTTTGAGCAGAAAAATAACGAATATCCCTGTAAACCCCAGTTTTACTATATAAAAGTGGGGTTTAAGGGGTCAAAACTATATAGGCATGTTTTCGTGATGTACGACCACGTAATGTTTTGGCACCATGTTGTTTGACTAATCACATCCATTAAAATCATGGTTGGAAGTAGGTGTATATGTGCTGTTTAAAAGGGCAAACTCTAAGAGGCGTTATCGTAAAAGCCAGGGCACAGCGATTCCAACTATATTGCATGTGCGCCCAGCGAAGACTCAAATCAGCCTGCGCATCAGTGTAGTCTGTTCAGTCTTCGCTAGTCGCATGAAGATGCTTTGGGATCACAGCATGTACAGCGAAGGTTCTGATCAGACTGCGCGGATGCGCAGGCTGATCTGAGTATTCGCTGTGCTAACATGCAATCTTGTAGAAAATGCTGAGCCCGACTCATATATAATAAGTTCTAGAAAAGGCTTGGCAGACATTTTTTTTTTTTTTTAAATATTGAGTTATTATATAATCAAATTCTAGAAAAGGCTGAACAAGAAGTTAAAAAACACAAAAGACATAGCGTTTAAAAGCCTATTTCAGTTTGTCTGCAAAAGGAATCTTCAGTTTCGCTTGTAATATTCTTTTTCTACCGTCTTAGTCTTAGCCTGATAATTTAGTCCTATTAACCTATCATTTTACAGTTATCAAACATGTGTATCAATAATTGTTTCTCCCAGTTCAGAATCTAAAATAATTTGCTACAATCTGCTGAAAACTAATTGAGAGAAAATTACATGGTATTTGAGCTCTATCTAAAGCCATGGATTTGCACACACTTCAGACGTTTTCGAGATAAAATCACGACATCCGTCAAGATTTGTTTGCGGCCACGCGCCAATTTGCGACATCCATAATGAATTGTCTTCAAGATGGCAGGGCTGTAGTCGTGATAAAATTATTTTCAGTATTCAGTATTTTCAGTCTTTTTTTTTTTTTTTTGTAAGCTCGCCCCAGTACTCAGTTACCCTATTAAAGTTTTACCTGGACGCCCTTAGTTCTTTCGGTGCCATTATACGGGGCTTTTGCAAACAGTGTGGGTCCGTCTCATCAGGATCTACGCTGTTTGACAACCGGTCTTTTACTTTTAGATATAGCTTATTAGCAATAGGTAGTTTGTTAAAATCTCGCAGGTGACAATTATCGCCAAAAGAGTTAATACCCGAACATCTTCAGTGAACACTTCCATCACGACTAACGGAAGGATCCATTATCTATTTGTAGGGGTATAATATTGAAATTGGCTTATTTGCTTCTGGAATTGCAAATTGCTAACGACATGGCAAACTGTGCAGACATGATCAGATATTGCATTCCATCATCATCATTATCATTATTATTATTTTTATTATTACCTTTTTGTTTTTGTGTTTTTGTTTCAGTCCAATTCCTCAGACATTTTCTCGGTTGTTCTACGATTGAGACAGCTTTCTGCTAAATATGGCAAACCAAGCGTGAACTTAGATGAACTTAACCACCGCTTCGCATGCGTTGGAATCCTGTTGTGTATTGTATAATTTCACTTGATTGTACATGTACTTATAAATGTTGACGATGATGATTTGGTGTTTTACGTCCCTTTGAACATCACTGAAGTCATATCGAGACGATGGAAGGGTGATAATGAAAGACTCTGTGCAATGAATCGCCGTACAGTCATGAGCTGAGCTCCGCCTCTAGCGGGATTCGAACCGGGACCTCGTGATCCGAGGCCGGGAGCGCAAACTTTTCGGACCCGGGCGCTTCTATAAATATTGAAACATCACGAAAACATACCTATATAATTTTGACCCGCTTAAACCCCACTTGTATATAGTAAAACTGGGATTTACAGGGGTATACATTATTTCTTATATCTGCTCAGAACAATTATTTGGGTACTCGTTAGAACTGCCTCGGCGAGGCGGTTCTAACGAGTACCCATAATATATGTTTTGAGCAGAAATATAAAAATATATAAATTGTTTATCTGAAAATTTTCAGTTTTTGGTGGTGAAATTTTCAATATATTTGAATAGGCGTGTTTTCATAATTTAAATGAAATTAACCAATTTATGCCTTGCGTCCCAGAAAACTGTGTTGCTTTAGATACAGGAATTTTTATTTCATGGTTACAATAAAATCACCAGACACCCCTTCTATTGAAAATGCTCCGGTCCAAAGTGTTAAGATAGAAGAGTCCAATAGGCATAATTTGTTAAGGGTAACTGATACATTTTCAAAGGAGGCAACTCTGTCGAAATGGTTTTGCTTCCCTCCTGAAAATGGGTGCAATAAAAAGAAAGGGAGCAAAGTATTTCCTTCTATATCTGCGCTCAGGAAGTTGCCTTAATCCTTTTAGAGGAAGCAAATTCTTTCCGTCAAGTGTAGCCCTCGATGAGAAGTAAGGCAGTTATTTCATGTCAAAGTTCATGTCAAAGTTATTTCCCTTTAAGTACCATGAAAGTGATAGAAATGAGACACCACATGACGAAACCAACAAAATGGATGTGCGCTCAGCGGAGACTCAGGTCAGCCTGGGCATCCGCCCAGTCTGATCAGTCTTCGCTGTGCGCTCGATGGGTAGCTAAAGACCTAAGATTTCTTCATGCGGACAGTGAAGACTCTGATCACTCGGCGAACGCCCAGGCTGATCTGAGTCTTCGCTGGGCGCACATGATATTTTGTTGGTTTTGTCATGAGGTTGCTCAAATGTATTTTTGCAGACAAACGTTCAACAGACTTAAGGTGAATGAATACACTTCCAGGGGAAGGCAACTCCGTTTAAATTGTTTTATCTCCGTTCTGAAAAAGGCGCTTACTTAATCATTCATTCATTTTAGAGTAGGTCCCATTTCAGAAGGGCTTTGTGTGTGGAGGAATTGCAACAGGAAATCACAAAAAGTTATCTGCCTTGTACAAAAACAGTAGAAAAGTGGCCCCGGACCACAACTGATTTTCCATAGCTTTCCATACAACCATCTCTTGGAAGAACTCTGCTCACACCATTACAAACAATACACATATTCTTGTTGTTCTTAAGAACTGTATTAACTTTATCCTATTCTAACAAAGGACTGACCAGTTCCTTTTCCTGCTATCAGTTGTCGTACCAAGCACCTATCATTTAATTTTAGTTATGGCCCTTGGAGACGCACTGTTAGGGGTGTGCTTTGGTTTTCATATTTTCCTGAAATCAGAAAAGACTGGAACAAACGTTAAGAAAATACGCCTATTTAAATGTATCCACCAAAAACTGAAATTTTTCAGATACAAATTCTGGTATTTTTCACATTTCTGCTCAAAACATAGATTGTGGGTGCTCGTTAGAACCGCCTCGCCGAGGCGATTCTAACGCGTACCTACAATCTATGTTTTTGAGCAGAAATAAGTTCAATAATGTATACCCATGTAAACCCGTTTTACTATATAAAAGTGGGGTTTAAGGGGGTCAAAATTATATAGGTATGTTTTCGTTACAGGTTCGTGATGTAACATTTTGTCAAGACTTTCATATATAGCTTTTTCTGTGATGCTCTGATAAGCTGTCTTCTCAGTCATAAAGTCACCAGATTATGCAGTTAACCAAGGGACTATTTGTGCGTATATAATTCCTTATTGTGGACAAAGAATCAAGGGAGCAAATTCTAGTCTGAAGCCTAGTGCATCAAGTCCCTTTAAATGTACGAAACCTGGTCAGACAAACCGAAACTTTGATGATATTGTTCGGGAGCTTGCGATACAATCCTAACAGAATATCGCTCTTTGATCTCTTTTCAGATTCCATCAAATTCGAATATTACATTTACAGAGATCTCCCAAATTATTTAACGCTTAGCACTCTGGGTAAAATTTTCAGCAGACGACATATCGAAATATTTTACATATATTCCCCAGGAAACAGGATTTGACATTTCATGCAAATTATCTCCAATTGAGACAATTTGCATGAAATGTCAGCGTCTCCAATGGAGACAATTTACATGAAATGTCAGCTCCTGCTTTCCGGGAAAAATAAGAAAAAAAAACAACATCACTTTTGCCGTCTGCTGAATAAACCAAGAGAGTGGGTAAAGGTTAATGTAATTTACATAGTTAACGACGGGTATAGTGACGAGTAAGAAAACCTTTTATCGGGTTGTCTCTTAAAAAAAAGATGAAAGATCTACTTTGTCGATAATTGAAGATTAGTCTGATTCAGAAGCATGATTTACACAAATTAGATATTGTAGCTGAATTTTATAAACATTTTTTGTCTCATGTATTATTTTATTTTTTTTTTTTTTTTTACATGCTGTTTCAGAATATTTGTTATTTTTTAATGTCGCAGTCTATTTTAACGTTATAAACAGTCATTCTAATAACGTTAATAAATGTCAATTTAGTATTGTTTAAATATTAAAGGATGATAAAGAGGTAAGATGAACGGATATAAAGTATTTAGTTTATTAGCTTATTTGAGTCTCATCATGGTACACAATACTGATATAAACAAACATACATAAAACCAGGATGCATAATAAAAGGAGGCACCATGCCATTCTATACAGAATTATAAGAGACTGTTTGTGGCATAAAACAATGTATATTTAAGAGACAAGACACCTGCGTCGTAACAAAAATAAATAAAAATAAATAAATAAGTAAAACTATCACATAGCAGCTCGGGTTACGACCTTGCCCTCTCTGACATCTCTGTCTCTTGTTTCACTCTCGCGCCACTCTCACGCCCATACATATGCACAAACACCATAGATAAATTCTTCCATTACGAAAACGCGCCTATTCAAATTTACTGAAAATTTTACCACCAAACATTGAAAATTTTCAAATACAAATTCTGATATTTTTCATATTTCTGCTCAAAACATAGATTGTGGGTACTCGTTAGAACGCCTCGCTGAGGCGGTTCTAACGAGTACCCACATTCTGCGTTTTTGAGCAGAAATAAGAAAAATAATGTATACCCCTGTAAACTCCAGTTTTACTATCAAAAGTGGGGTTTAAGGGGGTCAAAATTATATAGGTATGATTTCGTACGATATATATACCTTCTCTGCTTTGCACGAATAACATAGTTCACCTGTCCCGAATCAAACATTCCACGACACTCTCGAAACCGAGCTCCAGGGTCTAGGAACGAGCGGGAAAAATAAATACACTCAACATAGTGTTAATGAGGCGTCAAAAACATAAAACATGATGTTCTGAGAAAAAAAAAATAGCCTTTATGCCATAGGCGAAGAATGAAGACTCCGCTTAACCTGAACTGGGTATTTGTCGACCGTTTATAGAGTCGTTGCACTATGCTACATGTTACACAGCTATATTTGGGCCACGCCATGCGAAAACGTGTCTTCGGGCATATGCGGACAGTGAAGGCCCAGATCAGACTGTGCATCAGCGAGGCGGTTTAACGAGTACACACAATCTATGTTTTTGAGCAAAAATAAGAAAAAATAATGTATACCCCTGTAAACCACCAGTTTAATTTATAAAAGTGGGGTTTGAGGGGAGTAAAATTATATAGGCATGTTTACGTGATGCATATGTACGCCTTGAGGACACATTTCCTCATAACGCAGCTCAATTTTTTTGTGATTTCCAGCTTTCTGTTCGTAAACGCTCTGCATGTTAGGTAAACTTTTCAGCAGACGACATTGCAATATTTTTTTCTTATTTTTTTTTTTTTTTTTTTTTTTTTTTTTTTTTACAGAAAATAGGCTTTGATATTTTATGCAAATTATATTCTACACAATTTTATAAAAGTCACTCTGACTAAACATTTCGACCCTTTGAGGTCTTTTTCAAGAGAAATAGAGCAATTAATCACTTTACATTGTCTTTGCTATACCTTTCCGCAATTCCGAAGATGTTATGATGTCATGACGTCATTTCCCGCACTTCCTGTAGAAAGTGACGTCATGTCGTCAAAACATGTCATTACATTTGTCGTACTTCTTTAGAATTGAGTCCTGAAGGAAACTTGGTGCCTAGAGTGTTTATCCATTCAGTTTTCCGGATTTGACATAGTGCTTTTGATTGTCCATGGACTTTCTCAAGAACTGAGACTTGCTCATTGGTTTAAGTTGAATGCACTGCCACTGGTTTATTCCTGCTGAGTCTGATGTCAAGTAAATGCTCCTCGACCCTTTCCTTCAGTTTTCATCCAGTTTCGCCCACATACACCACTTTCCCACACTCAGTACATGTCAGCCGATATATGACGTCCCTTACTGTACGCATGGAGTCTTGTCCGGCCTGTATGATACAAACTCTGCAGTCTGCTCTACAGGCTGGTCTCTTGCGGGGCATTCTCTGCTCAGCTTGCCGTGCACAAGTATATCTGACAGGTTGCTATCTCTTCTGTAGGCCGCCATTGGTTCATCTCTAAACACCTCCTGCATCCTCTCTGAATCATGCAGAATGCTCATGTGTCTGCGAAGTATCTTATACACATCGGGCAAACACTTTGAATATGTCAGTACCAGCGACACCCTCTCAGATTTGTCCTTCTCCTTATACTGTAGGTTGCTCCCTTGGAATTGAGTCTATCTTGCGTAGCTGGCCTTCTATATGTTTCCCAGAGTAACCTCTCAATAGTATGAACCTGACTACTATTGAGTCACACTGTTTTGGTACCCTGAAAAATAGTCCTATCTGAAAACAGAGTATACAGAGTAGATGTTGTATATATGAGGTGGGTGGTTAGACTTGTATTGAGATAAAGATGTTTATCTGTCGGCTTACTATAAAAGTCTGTCCCTAGTCTGCCATCTTTCAGCCGTATGAGAGTATCCAGGAACCCTATCTGAGAGGAACAGTTCGAGGGTTGAGCGCAACACTGTAGTAACTCAAACATATTTTTTAAACCCTTGTTTAGGGGCAACTTGGACCCCTTTGTAAACAATGCAAATTTAGGTGCCATTGCTCGTACGAGAAAGAAAGAAATGTTGTAATCTTCATAACGCCTTCATGGTGAGGAGATTAGGTTTGGGGAAAACCAACCATCTGACTTACGCCAGTCTTGCGCTCAACCCTCGAGCTCTATCTGAGCTCAATCTTGATATTCTTGTGAATGCTGTTTGCATACTCCGCGAATGCTCCACAGCCCAAACCCATCGTCAATGAATCTCTTGCACATCACGAAAACATGTCTATATAATATTGACCCCATTAAACCCCACTTTTATATAGTAAAAGTGGGGTTTACAGGGGTTTACATTAGTTTTCTTATTTCTGCTCAAAAACATAGATTGTGGGTACTCGTTAGAACCGCCGAGGCGGTTCTAACGAGTACCCACAATCTATGTTTTGAGCAGAAATATGAAGAATATCAGAATTTTTTATCTGAAAATTTTCATATTTTGGTGGCAAAATTTTCAGTATATTTGAATAGGCATATTTTCGTAATGAGAAGAAGGGCCGCTTTTCAAAGTTGTCCAGTTTCTCATACCATTTGCGCATGTATGAGCATGCAAAATTCTTACCCAGCCTGGAACCATTGGTTATTCCTTCTGTTTGAATATAGCTAGTGTTGTCGAAGGCAAACACACTATTATTTAGGACTGTCTGTATCATTTCTGTAACATTTTGTGTGGGTACTAGCGGCCTTTTTCTTAACTTTAGACCTTCTTTACATGCCTGAATTCCTACTTCCTCAGAGACTGAGGAGAATTCTACAATTTGCATGAAATGTCATAGCCTAATTTCTTGGAAAAATAAGAAAATTATCGTCAATTAGTCGTCTGCTGAATTAGCTGCGCGGGTGATAACGATTTAATATTAAAAAAAAAATATAAAAAACACTAGCAAAATACTTTTAATAGAAACAATCTCAAAATGCACTTTAACGGGATATCGTGGGCGAGTAATGGAAATGAACTTGAATTTTTTTGTTTGTCATGGGCGTACATTGCCGTGTGCTTTAGAACACATACGTCTTAGCATACCTTGTAGAGTAATTCTCCCTTAAGTAGCCATTGCTTGACCTCGTTATGTCATGGTACTTGGACTGCTTACCAAAGGCCTGTAGATGTTGCTTAGGTTGTACTCCCCCCCTGGTCCCGGTCATTGTCATGTGAATACTGACTGATCCTGATAATTTCTTGACTTGTCTGAGTCTTTGATTATTTTCCCTGTCAACTACTTCTGCCCCCTCTCAATCGATGACTTGGCCAGCCTGAATGACACGATCCGTCACTTCACCCTGCCAAAACACACCCAGCCACACGATCTTGTTTATCACTAGGAACCATTGTAATGGCAAGCAGTCGATGTCCCGTGACATCACAAGATCAAGGTCACAGATTGATTATGGTTCTCGATTAGAACCAAAACTGTCACAGTTAGTGATTTTTTCTTGTGATAAATAAATTATTTGAATTAACATGTCCCTCTTTAGTAATTTATTTAATTACAAAGATATTTCATAAATTACACAACCATAAATAGAAATGCGCCATTCAGAATTTAGGCACCCACCCGCTATATATACTCGCACACTTTAAATTCAGTCATTTATATAGAAAAAGGGGTGGGCCTAGCGGATTGGGTTTCAGAAATTAAGAGGAAGTTCATGTGATAGATAGGAAATGGTCAGTAAATGTAGTTATTGATCAAACACTGTTTAAGTGAATTTAGTCAGAAGAAAGCTGTATAATAAAATAAGGCTTCAGACTAACGGCTTTTGCGAATCATGTTAGCCGCATCATCAGACAATGTACCGTACATTTCTAAGTATTCGGACAGACAGGCGTGTGCAAACAGTGAAGACCCTGATCAGATGCCGCAGAACGCGGCGTCTGATCAGGGTCTACACTGATTGCCACTTGTAGTTTTAGACACATCAACCGGAAGTATAATGGAGTTGTTCAATTCAAGTATGAGAAGGCGTTAACAGAATGCGGCGTCTGATCAGGGTCTCCACTGTTTGCAAATAGTTCAACCATTTTTCTCTCAGAATAAATAAGTCACATAGCCTTACATACCTAAAATCGAAATTAGAATCTTCTAGTATATATGGGTGAGTTCATTCAGTCTACAATGGGTTAAGGTGTCTGAATATTTAGGGTAAATACGGTACGTTCTGACATGTGCGCCCAGCTAAGATTCAGATCCGCCTGCGCATGCGCTCAGTCTGATCAGTCTTAGCTAGCTGGTCTGTGGGGAGAGGAAAAGATCTACGGGTGTACATTGGGGCGGATCAGAAGACTGATTAGAAGAATGCGAAGGCTGTTGTTTTGCTTCACAGGGCGCTCATGCCATTGATAAGGTACATTTTCTCACAATGTGACACATTTAAGCGAAGTCTAACAATAACATAATTGTATATCCAAGCTGATGTTCTCCTAAACACTACAGAAATATTGCGAACAATGCCTTTATCATCCTCACATTTTCAAACTCTCGAATTCTTTCAGTGTTCGCATATATCCGGAGGATCTGTTTACGGTGTTTATTTTGTTTTAAACCGCTACCGTTCTGAAGCAGGATGCTGACTTATATTCGTTTCACTCCGTTAGGTGCTTTTTTCTTGAATTTGAGCCAGTGGACGCCAAACCCTACAAAATGGCATGTGCACCCAACAAAGACTTGATCAGCCTGGGCATCCGCCCAGTCTGATCAGAGTCTTCGTTGCCCGCATGAAGAAAACTTGGGTCCTTAGCTACCCATTGAGTGTCAAGCAAAGACTCTGATCAGACTGCGCGGTTGCCCAGACTGATCCGAGTCTTTGCTAGGCGCACATGCCAGTTTGTTGGTTTGTCATGCACTGTCTCATTTGTTGTCTCATCTCGCTTTGTGATTATCTCACTTGGGTAAGAGGGAGCTAGTCGCTTGACAAGCCGTTTAATTGTGATCTGAATTTGGATGTTCTTATTCGTTCGCTCTTCTTTTCATGTATCGAAGGTAGACTGGCGATCTAGGATTGTGACACCGTCTGAATTTTTTATCCCTAACAAACTGTGTTTGTTGGGGAGGGGTAATGTTTTCAGGTTGTCCGTCAGTCCATTACGTTTTAGTTTTTGCCGGGGTATCTAATAAGAACTCCATATTTGTAATGTCTTGTTTTTTACTGTTTTGCTCGAAGTTAAATAACTACTACGAAGACTTGGAGACCAGTCAACCAGTATCATCATTTAGAGGAATGAAAATACTTTTAACGGATAAAAACTGTCAAATGTTTTGTCTCCCTTCTGAAAATGTGTCTACCCTGAAAGTAAATAATTTTCTTCCCTTAGGTCAATACAAGTCAACTGACCGGCTTCCAAATCCGATTTGTATATAGTTTTTTGTATAGTATTATTTGTTGTATTTATTTATTTAGATTGTGTTGTAAGATTAAAGTTATAGATAAAACCAAAGTATGAAATAAAATACTGTAATAAAACAATTGCTAGAAATAACATACAAATTGAAAAATGCTTTACAGATGATGTGTAACTCACGAAAAGGGCCCTTATGCAATTTGCGGACAACGCAGGCCCTGTGGACTTGTAACCTCAACGATTCCTATCCATACAACCTGCGTGGATTGTCTGTCCTTCGAAAAATCGGTCTTCTCAAACGCACTAGATATTGAGACATTTCGACAGTCTTTTCTGATATTTGAGCCAGAGCATGACAAAACCAACAAAATGACATTTGCGTCCAGCGAAGACTCAGATCAGCCTGGACGTCCACTTAGTCTGATCAGTCTTCGCTGTCCGCATGAAGAAAGCTTGGGTCCTTAGCTACCCATTGAGCGCACAGCGAAGACTGACTAGACTGGGTGGTTGCCCAGACTGATCTGAGTCTTCACTGGGCGCACATGCTATTTTGTTGGTTTTGTCATGCGCTGGCTCAAATTTTATTAACACTTGCAGTTTGAGGAAAGTCGGTCGAAGTATGAACAATAATTAATATGTAAGTTGCATTTTCGATGGAAAATAGTACTAAAATGGACATGATTTGTGCACAATGTGATTTTTCGATGCATGTTCCACTCTTCGTGATTTTGCCATAAATCCGAATAAATGATACAGTCGCAGCTATGTGCACTTCACCTTTTTGATGACGTAGGTTGTTGACCTTGGATTCTAGATGATTCAAGAAGCATTGCATTTAATGCACCTTCGATGTCATAATGACTTTTGAATCGCTGACCTTGTTTCAGGTTTTTTTGCTAGAGTATGCAGGCATCATGACTAAGTGTGTTAAATTTTCCCTTATTTGAGAGTTCTGTGAGTTTGAGATGCTCTTTTCTTTTTGTTCCTGCCACTACCTCTGCGATTGCATTCTGCAGATTAAACCTTTGTCATGCTGCATAAATTAAGATGCAACGCCGTTTCTAATTTCCAGCCAATCAGATTACTTCATCCGGGTTTTGGATACAAATTCATACAGTTAATGACTAACAGTGCAGATCCAGATCAGAATCCAACTGATATGTATCTACTCTGTTTGCTAAGACAGGGCATGTCGTGTTCAGCAAGAGAAGGGTTAATTGACATATCTTAAGATTACAAAGTTCAAAGGAAACGTCTATTCTCGTACACCTGCTGTCATACAGTGCTTCATGATAACGTTTCGAAGATTTTCTTTCAGCAAAACCTTTAAAAGTTTGAGCTTCACCACACCTACACATTTGAACAATAGCCATCGTTGTGTCAGCTATTCTACACATTACGAAAACACGCCTATTCAAATATATTGAACATTTTACCACCCAAAAATGGCAATTTTTCAGATAAAAAATTCTGATATTTTTCATATTTCTGCTCAAAACATAGATTGTGGGTACTCGTTAGAACCGCCTCGTCGAGGCGGTTCTAACGAGTACCCACAATCTATGTTTTGAGCAGAAATAACAAAAATAATGTATATCCCTGTAAACCCCAGTTTTACTATATAAAAGTGGGGTTTAAGGGGGTCAAAATTATATAGGCATGTTTTCGTGATGAGGTACTGAGCTCACTTGTCTAGGAAGCCAGTCTAGGGTCTGGAACTACCTTTTTTTTAACCCTTTCACCCTTTAGTTTCTGAAATTGATCCTTCCGTCTCTGAATTTAGACACATCCATTGTTGCAAATAGGGGTTTCAGTCAAAATCAATAACAGAATGGCAAATAGTTTACATTCTGATGAGCCGGCTCGTGGATCTGCACTGATTGCAAAGGTATCTGTATTTGTAGGGATAAAAGGGCTAATTTCATCAAGAATAGCACTTCTTTTTTACACTTTGCGAGGCTGTCGTTAGTCTTGGCACTGTATTTTATGTACAAAACGTTCCGGCAAGTTCATACTGCGTTTTTTTTTTTTTTTTTTTTTTTTTTTTTTTTTTTTTTTTTGTGATATAACAAAACAAAAGGTTAGAGAAAAGTCCAGAGAGTGCCACAATCACAAATAACGACCAAGCGCTCGGACAAACTACGATCCGCACAGATTTGTCTCTGACTAATATTTGCGGTTGTGGTTAGCGACGAAAACGTTTTTGATTTGATCTTTGCATTTGATGAAAAGAATTTATGGCTTATCAAACGAGATTTTAAAAAGTTCTCTGTCTCTTTACCCTGGGTATCGGTGCTAGGAGAAAGTCCGTTACTTTATCTGTAACAACTATCCCAGTAACAACGTTTTCAAATTGGATTATATGGACTTTGAATGAATTATCAAGCGAAAGGATATATTATCTGTTTCACAATGTCCCCTTTCATCCCAGTTTAGTTTAAATGACCATTCTTTGTTGGCGAGAGCACCAGAATAGGGTATTCCACACATATGCTGGATGCTTTATGTTATTTTGGCGCGATCTGCGGCCGTTAAGTGTCATTTATCTGTCGCTTGCGGATTTTGTGTCATACGTACCTATTAAGCTACAGAAGTTTCAGAATTTTAGTATGGGGACCTTTCAAGTTTGAGATCTGCCCAGACCATGACAATTTTCAGCGCAAACTGTTTGTGTACTTCAGGGGCTGTCTCTGGTAACAATCGCATGTCGGCAAGATTTTTTTATTGACTGTGTCGGGGTTTAACGACACGTCAACCCTTGTGGGTCATATTGATTCGGGGGAAAGGAGAAAAGAGATATAAGAGATAGTAAAGGAGATGAATGAGAGAGGGACAGGGAAGAAAGAAAAACAGGAATGAAAGTGAAGAAACAGAAGAAATAAAAACATTTCCCCTCTACCCTTACCTGCTACAAGGACAGCAGGCATTTCCCAACTGTAAGCCAATATCAGTTGGACGCTCTGGTGACGTAACATGTCTGCAAGATACTCTGGAATCCATTTTGCATCATTTACATGATTTTAAACATTAGATTATAGCAACATTTCTGCACACGATGCCAAATGTAACGAACAACATTTGCTTTGCAGTATACTGCTTCATCAAATGTCAGCTGTAATTTCTGTTGTCATAGTTTGACCAACATTTTGTCAACGGTAACCTAAACCGTGTAAATTGCTGAACAGTAACCCAACACAAAAAAGCAAGACACACAAATACTTTCGCAGGTGATAAGTGCATTCCCTCCAGGAACAACTTTGATTTTTGATTTTGAACACAAAAGAGTTTTGTCGAACAAAAACAAGACAAAATTCAAGCTTGATCCAGCAGGGTTACTTCTTCAGAGGCTTTATGATTTCGCTATGATCATAACGAAAACAAGCCTATTCAAATATATTGAAAATTTTACCACCAAAAACATGAAAATTTTCAGAAAAAAATCTGATATTTTCATATTTCTGCTCAAAACATAGATTGTGGATACTCGTTAGAACCGCCTCGGCGAGACGGTTCTAACGAGTACAACGATCTATTTTTTGAGCAGAAATAAGAAAATAATGTATACCCCTGTAAACCCCAGTTTTACTATATAAAAGTGGGGTTCAAGGGGGTCAGCATTATATAGGCATGTTCTCGCGATGTGTATCGACTGAGTTGGGATTCATTATCCGAACCAAATGTTTATGTATTTCTGTATTAAGAGTAGCATAGGGACCCAGGGTGAAGTTAGTCGACTGTTAAAGTGCTTTAAACCCCTCGGTAGTTTATACCACTGACCGTTCCCAGTATTGCTCTTAGTCTGTGTTCCGTAGTGGTTAATTCTACGAGGCGATTTATTTTAAGTCTTGCCTTGCACTTTGTCCTTCTGTTTTTTAGTCTGTTTAGCATTGCAATCATCTCGCTTATATAAGAGAGAGCTGGTCTGTGTGCTTTTCGTGTGTTTGTTGTTTTGCACCTGTTGGTTTGTGTCTCTTTCCTCTTCCTCTTGGTGACGTAATTGTGGTACTCCCTGGACTTTTTTACCTTTTCGCATACTAGATGTAGAAACCAGATACTGCAGACTGTCACGTCCCTATTTTATCTTGAATATATTTTACATGTACATAGTATAAAAAGAAGTTTGTATCGATTTTTATTAACCAGGTTAGATTAATGCATTTGTAACTGGAGCGCTGATTATGATGACAGTTTTACTTTTTAAGCAAGTAGGTACACTTCAGCTTTCAGGTTACGGTATTACGGTAATCACGAGATAGTTATGCTGAGGGTGTATTTGATTATTCACGTCTATATACTTGAGCGGTTACCAGAACACTATATATTCCGAGTGAACCTAAGTTGGTGATCAATATCTTCACTGTTCTGGGATTGATTTTCGTCTCAAGGCTATCTTTTGAAAGGGGAGACAATTTTCTGTCGTAATTTTGCAGTTTTGTAGCGTTCCGAGAGAAAAATGTTTTTTGCTTCATAGTTTTAGCAGTTGCTGTATGAAACTTTGCACCGTTCGGACAATCGAACAGGTTATTTTAAATCTTGACTATCACGGTATTCTTGTGAATATTATTTTTAGATCTTGAATTTCACGGATTACTTGTGGACACAATGTTTCAAAACGTGCCACATTACTATAAAAGTTCCCTAGTTGAATAGAACGATACACACTACAAATTCATTTCATCGAAGACTGATCCTTGTCTTCCTTTTACTTATCTTCATGTTGTGTTGTATCTGGGGAATCTGACCATGGTAAGTCAATAATTTATTTTAATTTTATTCTTGCAATATTCTTGCTCGTCTTTACCGCAGCTAAAATTCGAGTAGGTAAATTTATTGCTTTACTACGTTGCGATTTTTTGTCTCATTCGTACTTACAAACCCGGCATGATAAGTAGATAGACCCTGATCAGATGTGTATACTTTGGTTATATGTGTAGACCCTGATCAGACGAATAAGCCGTGTCGGGTGTGTAAACTATAAACCGAATAGGGAGGTTAAGTTTGATCGATTCTATGGATCCTGATCAGTCTGGTGAGTCTGATAGGTTCTGTAGACCCTGATCAGAATGCAATCATTAATATTTTTATTTGAATAAGATAAATGGATATTACATTCTCATCTGACATGTACATACCAGACATATACGCTTAAATGTAAGACACAGTTAGGCGTTATGTTGTTATGTTAACCGCACACACCGTACATATACGCGTAAAAGTACGCTACCGTTAGGCGTTATGTTAACTGCATACACATTCATTAGTTAGCGCGATTTACACAAATGACAAAGACTATATTCACCTTGAATACATATACAGAGGTCCTTTTTACTTTAATCACAAGTCTGTTTACTAGAATATTTTACGGTGAAATGGCTCAAGCAGCGAGGAGTCATGTTTGAGGCTATGACGATGGCATGTTGATATTGTACCCAATGATTACGTGGGGACGATGTGTGATCGTGTAATCATTGTGGTATAATGGCAGTTATAATTTATTTTAGCCTTTAGCGTTCTAAAGGGATTCTTACAGTGGAAGGCGCATGGGTTCTTCCTGTAAGAATGTGTAATCGTCGAGATGCCATTCCTCCGATTAATATGAATGTCAGATATATTCTGACTGTGTGTCTGCCTGTGTTTAATTGTTTTTACAATATTATATGTCATTAACAGCGTCCATGTGGTTTTAGGATCTGATTTTGCTATATAATAATCAATTGCAACGGACTTGTCGCATTTATAACATTTGGCGTACACACTCTGTATATCTAGTGGAAATTGATAAGGAAATATCTTGTCATGTTTGATATCGAGAATTCTAGGACATGATACTTATTTTCAGGTCCCGTATCCGTATCCGTATCTGTATCCGTATCCATATCCGTATCATGTATCTGTTTCACCACTGTTATCGTCACTATGATTGACCATCAAATGTTTTCCGGCAAGCTTTGTTCAAAGTGCTATGGGAAAAAGTGTTAGTGATAACCGGAAATATCATGAAGGATACATCCGTGGACAAGTTTCTTCAAGTTATGTAAATTTATATTATATTTAATTATGTAAAATATAATTAAATAGATTTTTCAGGATATGAAGTTTAACAGTACCTATGGTTTATGGAATCTTCGGGACATAGAAATTGGAATTTGAAAATTTGAACTTTTAATTATAGTTTTTTTTTTTTTTTTTAGAACTTTTTAAATACATGCTTGTTTTTATTTTACAAAGTGTTGTGTTTATCCTCTGATTGCTTGTGATTGCGTCTAGTCCATCGTCACCGTGCCCAACGCTCGTCCGATCACGTGACAATGGTGTCAGAAGTGGGATCATGGTGACTTTGGACACGTTATTCTAGCAAACGGAGGATCAGATCTATTGTGTTAAATATATTTTGTTGTTTATGTAGTTATATGTAGTTATGTGGAATTAGTTACTGTCAAATTATGTATATTCCAGAAGGTAATGACAAGCGGGACCATGGTCAATCATGTTATGTAGTGTGTCACATGGTGAGATAAACAGATACAGCACAGCAGGCGTGAAGAAAGGATAAGGTCGGAAAAGCTTTGTTTATTTTCCAGTGGTCACTTTTTATCTGACCGTGAATGCCCTTTATATTTTATTGTGGATAAGCTAACGCGCAGGGTTGTGTATGTTCCATTGATAACTCGGAGAGGTGTGATATTAACATAGTTAAAGAGTAATTTTGTGTGGATATATTATGATATAGGCAACGAGGAGTGATGTATGGGTTTATTTTGTAGTATGGATACCGTTGGCCTATGATCATTTTTGAGCATTGTTATTGTCCTCTTCTAGAGTTAGTGGATATTGTATTCATATTAGTGGAATGCTTTATTTCGTGTTAGACTTCAGTGTAAACTAAGAGTTAATTTTAGTTTTAGGGCATTTAATAGTGATTTTTCTGAGACTTATCCTATGAAACTTGTGCATAATTGAAACAAACTTCTTGTTAATTTTAGTTTTAGGGCATTTAATAGTGATTTTTCTGAGACTTATCCTATGAAACTTGTGCATAATTGAAACAAACTTCTTACTATAATTGTTTCACTGAGACTTAGAGAAATGGAGACCTTAGAAAATTTAAAAGCTCAAGGGGAGGCTTTAGGGTACGAAGGCGATGCACTTCGAGCTTTTATTAAGGATCAGCAAGATAGGTTACGCGACGAGAGAAAGGCACAGCGTGAGGCGCAAGCACGCGAACGCGAACTCGCGGAGGCTAAGGAAGCACGCGAGCGTGAATTAGCAGAAACGGCGGCAGCGCGTGAATTAAAAGAGCGCGAACTCGCGGCAGCGCGTGAATTAAAAGAACGCGAACTCGCGGAGGCTAAGGCCGAGGCTAAGGCAGCACATGAACGCGAGATACAAAGAATGCAATTACAACAAGACATTGAGCAAAAGAAACATATATTTGAAATGGAAAGGTTAGCCGCAGAGCAAAATATAAAGCCGGCAGTGCAGCATAAGGAAGATAAAACTTATGTCACTGCTAAGACCCCAAAAATACCAGCATTTGATGAAGGTAAAGATGAAATGGATTCTTATTTGCTTAGGTTTGAAAGGTATGCTACAGCTCAAAAATGGAAGAAAGAAGATTGGGCTACTAATTTGAGCGCACTTCTCAAAGGTAAGGCACTTGATGTATATGCATTAATGCCTATAGAAGAGGCATTAAATTATGATATGTTAAAGGCAGCTTTACTCAAAAGATATGAGTTAACTGAAGAAGGATTTAAGAGAAGGTATAAGAAGTGTAGGCCGAGAAGGTATAAGAAGTGTAGGCCAGATTCAGGTGAAACTTTTCAGCAATTCACCAGCCGTATGAAAAGTTATTTTACAAGGTGGGTAGATATGTCTGGCATTAATAAGACTTATGATGGATTAGCAGATTTAATACTTAGAGATCAGCTTGCATTTATTTGTAATAGAGACCTTGAACTTTTCCTTAGAGAAAGGGAACCCAAGTCACTTGAACAGGCTAGTAAATTAGCAGATCAGTACAAAGAAGCCAGATATACTGATATTCTTAATTTGACATTTAAGATCAATGAAAGACCAAGATCTAGGTCAAGGTCGAGATCACCTTCACCTTCTGTTCGAAGGTATAATCATCAAGGCCCACAGCCTTTTAGAGGGTCATGTTTTATTTGTGGTGATAAAAAACATATAGCTAGATTTTGTCCTGATAGAGCAAAAGGTAATATGAAGGTAGCTGCAACACGAACATATGGTAGAGGTAGAAGTAGATCCCCCTCGAAACATGTGCGTTTTCAGGATCAGAGACAAGGACAGGAACTGAGCGATAACGGGAAATCGGATGACAACCAGGTATGTGGAGCGTGTTTTTTTCATACTGATACAGTTAGTTATGTCCAAGCAAGCAATGTTGGCACTAAGGTCTGTCCAGGGATGGAAGATACATTGAAGGTGAGTACTACAGCTCAACCTTCACCCATTTGTAATGATATGAAGACCGTACAGGGTATAATGGAGAACCAAATTGTTAGTGTCTTGCGCGACACTGGGTGTACTGGGGTGATTGTCAAACACTCATTAGTTTCCTCAGAGAATTTGACTGGCAAGATGCATTCATGCATGATGGTAGATAGGACTACATTACAGCTTCCTGAAGCTAAAGTATCATTAGACACTCCTTATTTTAAGGGAGACACACTTGCCCTTTGTATGGAGAACCCTTTGGTTGATGTTATTATAGGTAATATTCCAGGGGCGAGGGATGCTTATGACCCGAATATAAATTGGGTGCCAGCTTTAGCAGTACAAACCCGGTCCCAAGCCAAACTACCTAAACAAACCAAAACATCACTCAAAACCCCCAATATTATCGATAGGGATATTTCACCTCAACAAATTAAGGAAGCTCAAGTTAATGATCCTACTCTGGCAAGAATTCGAAAAGCTTGCGATGAATCAGAAGTTAAAGGTAATGCTAAGTTTTTTCGCAAAAATGACTTGATATACAGGCAATTTAGTTCACCTAATGTGGAATTTGGTAAGATTTTTATTCAACTTGTAGTTCCACAGCAATATCGCAAGATGGTAATGAAATTAGCCCATGAGTCAATCCTGTCTGGACATCTTGCAGTGAAGCGGACTATTCAAAAGGTACTATCAGAATTCTTTTGGCCAGGGATAGCAAGTGATATAAAGAGGTTCTGTCAGTCTTGTGACATATGTCAGCGCACTATAGCCAAAGGTAGGAATACAAGAGCGCCCTTAGGCAGTATGCCAGTTATAGATACCCCATTTCAAAGAGTAGCAATTGACTTGGTTGGTCCACTTGAACCCCGTACTGAGAATAGGAATAAGTATATTTTGACGTTAGTTGATTATGCAACTAGGTATCCAGAAGCAGTAGCTCTGTCTTCAATTGAGACCGAAGCAGTTGCAGAAGCTTTAGTTAGTATATTCAGTAGAGTCGGAGTACCGAAAGAAATATTAACTGACATGGGAAGTCAATTCACGTCAGCACTGATGAAAGAGGTAAGTAGACTTTTGTCATTCAAACAGTTAGTTACTTCCCCTTATCATCCCATCTGTAATGGCTTAGTAGAGCGCTTTAACGGTACATTAAAGAAAATGTTGACTAGAATGTGCGCAGAACGTCCGAAAGACTGGGACAAGTATATAGATCCATTATTATTTGCATACAGAGAAGTTCCACAGGAAAGTCTGGGGTTTTCTCCGTTTGAATTAATATATGGATGGCCTGTGCGTGGACCTATGCAAGTTTTAAGAGAATTGTGGACGAAGGATATCGAGGATCCTCGGGTACGTACTACTTACCAGTATGTTTTAGATTTGAGGGAAAGATTAGAGTCAACGGTAAGTTTAGCACAGCAAAACTTGCAGAATATGTCTAAGAAGTATAAAAAATATTACAATCGGAAGTCGAGGCGCCGACATTTAAAGGTAGGTAACAAAGTTCTCGTACTTCTTCCGACTAAGACAAATAAGTTGTTGATGAGTTGGAAAGGCCCGTACGAAGTAGTGGAGAAATTAAGTGTCTTAGATTATAGAATTAAAATGGGAAAGAAAGTAAAAACTTTCCATATCAATATGCTTAGGCAATACATTGAGAGAGAGGATGATCAACAGACTACAGATGTTCAGGTATGTTCTATAGCAGTATTAGACTGTACTTCGGAAGATACCGAAGATAATATAGAAGGATTAGTGGAATCACCATCAATTTGTGACAATGAGTCAGTTGAACTGTTAAACATTAATCCAGACTTGACAAAAGAGGAACAAAGTCAGGTAAGGCAACTTGTAACAAATTTTGCTAGTACATTTACAGGAATACCCGGCTGTACCACTCTGTTAGAACATGACATTAAGTTGACAACAGATACGCCGGTAAGAGTTAAGCAATATCCACTTCCTTTCAATATGATGGAAGCAGCAAAGGATGAGGTAAGAGATATGATCAATTTAGACATTGTAGAACCATCAGAAAGTCCTTACTGTTCCCCTGTTCTTATAGTCAAAAAGAAAGACAATACGAACAGATTTTGCATAGATTTTCGTACACTGAATAAGATTACGGTTTTCGATGCAGAGCCGATGCCAAATATGGAGGAAATATTTACGAAAATAGCAGGTCATAAGTACATATCCAAGCTTGACCTTACCAAAGGTTATTGGCAGATACCTTTAACTAAGAATGCTAAGCAATACACAGCTTTTCAAACACCATTAGGACTGTTACAATTTAAAGTTCTACCTTTCGGTTTAGTAACAGCTCAAGCTTCCTGTAGTAAACTGATGAGGAAACTGCTGAAAGGTATGTCTAATATAGACAATTTTGTCGATGATATCATCATATTCACATCTACTTGGGAACATCATATGCAAGTATTCGAGGAATTATTGAAGCGACTAAGAGATGCCAATTTGACTGTGAAACCAAGTAAATGTTTCATTGGTTTTCAAAATTTAGAATGTCTTGGTCATTTGGTTGGTGGTACACTTATTAGGCCCTGCCCTGATAAGATTCTAGCAATTGAAAAAGCAGAAAGACCTGTTACCAAGAAACAAGTACGTTCATTCTTGGGACTTGTAGGATTTTATAGATCTTTTATTCCTAATTTTTCTCATATTGCCGCACCTTTGACGGAACTTACAAAAAAAGGTGAGTCCAATAAAGTACACTGGGATGAACCACAACAGAGAGCATTTGATTCATTGAAGAAGGCGTTGACAGTTCAACCTATTCTTAAAATGGCCGATCTGTCAAAACCATTTACTTTACAAGTAGATGCCTCTAATGAGGGATTAGGAGCTGTCCTTTTGCAAGACGAAGAAGGTAAGAAAAGTCCTATTGCATATGCAAGTAGAAAACTGAAACCTAGTGAAAAATCATATGCAGTAATAGAGAAAGAATGTCTTGCGCTAGTATGGGCAGTCCAAAAGTTCCATAGATATTTGTATGGCACAGCATTTACGATAGAAACCGATCATCAGCCATTAAGCTATTTAAATAAAGCAAAGCTTACAAATTCTAGACTGATGCGATGGGCTTTGGCATTACAGCCATATAGATTTCATATAGTGGCAATACGTGGTGCAGAAAATGTGGGCGCAGATTATTTAAGCCGTGTGTGACGTAATATATTCGGCGATATAAAGTGACGTTATACTCTAGTGCTACGCACTTCTGTAAGAGGGGAGATATGTCACGTCCCTATTTTATCTTGAATATATTTTACATGTACATAGTATAAAAAGAAGTTTGTATCGATTTTTATTAACCAGGTTAGATTAATGGATTTGTAACTGGAGCGCTGATTATGATGACAGTTTTACTTTTTAAGCAAGTAGGTACACTTCAGCTTTCAGGTTACGGTATTACGGTAATCACGAGATAGTTATGCTGAGGGTGTATTTGATTATTCACGTCTATATACTTGAGCGGTTACCAGAACACTATATATTCCGAGTGAACCTAGGTTGGTGATCAATATCTTCACTGTTCTGGGATTGATTTTCGTCTCAAGGCTATCTTTTGAAAGGGGAGACAATTTTCTGTCGTAATTTTGCAGTTTTGTAGCGTTCCGAGAGAAAAATGTTTTTTGCTTCATAGTTTTAGCAGTTGCTGTATGAAACTTTGCACCGTTCGGACAATCGAACAGGTTATTTTAAATCTTGACTATCACGGTATTCTTGTGAATATTATTTTTAGATCTTGAATTTCACGGATTACTTGTGGACACAATGTTTCAAAACGTGCCACATTACTATAAAAGTTCCCTAGTTGAATAGAACGATACACACTACAAATTCATTTCATCGAAGACTGATCCTTGTCTTCCTTTTACTTATCTTCATGTTGTGTTGTATCTGGGGAATCTGACCATGGTAAGTCAATAATTTATTTTAATTTTATTCTTGCAATATTCTTGCTCGTCTTTACCGCAGCTAAAATTCGAGTAGGTAAATTTATTGCTTTACTACGTTGCGATTTTTTGTCTCATTCGTACTTACAAACCCGGCATGATAAGTAGATAGACCCTGATCAGATGTGTATACTTTGGTTATATGTGTAGACCCTGATCAGACGAATAAGCCGTGTCGGGTGTGTAAACTATAAACCGAATAGGGAGGTTAAGTTTGATCGATTCTATGGATCCTGATCAGTCTGGTGAGTCTGATAGGTTCTGTAGACCCTGATCAGAATGCAATCATTAATATTTTTATTTGAATAAGATAAATGGATATTACATTCTCATCTGACATGTACATACCAGACATATACGCTTAAATGTAAGACACAGTTAGGCGTTATGTTGTTATGTTAACCGCACACACCGTACATATACGCGTAAAAGTACGCTACCGTTAGGCGTTATGTTAACTGCATACACATTCATTAGTTAGCGCGATTTACACAAATGACAAAGACTATATTCACCTTGAATACATATACAGAGGTCCTTTTTACTTTAATCACAAGTCTGTTTACTAGAATATTTTACGGTGAAATGGCTCAAGCAGCGAGGAGTCATGTTTGAGGCTATGACGATGGCATGTTGATATTGTACCCAATGATTACGTGGGGACGATGTGTGATCGTGTAATCATTGTGGTATAATGGCAGTTATAATTTATTTTAGCCTTTAGCGTTCTAAAGGGATTCTTACAGTGGAAGGCGCATGGGTTCTTCCTGTAAGAATGTGTAATCGTCGAGATGCCATTCCTCCGATTAATATGAATGTCAGATATATTCTGACTGTGTGTCTGCCTGTGTTTAATTGTTTTTACAATATTATATGTCATTAACAGCGTCCATGTGGTTTTAGGATCTGATTTTGCTATATAATAATCAATTGCAACGGACTTGTCGCATTTATAACATTTGGCGTACACACTCTGTATATCTAGTGGAAATTGATAAGGAAATATCTTGTCATGTTTGATATCGAGAATTCTAGGACATGATACTTATTTTCAGGTCCCGTATCCGTATCCGTATCTGTATCCGTATCCATATCCGTATCATGTATCTGTTTCACCACTGTTATCGTCACTATGATTGACCATCAAATGTTTTCCGGCAAGCTTTGTTCAAAGTGCTATGGGAAAAAGTGTTAGTGATAACCGGAAATATCATGAAGGATACATCCGTGGACAAGTTTCTTCAAGTTATGTAAATTTATATTATATTTAATTATGTAAAATATAATTAAATAGATTTTTCAGGATATGAAGTTTAACAGTACCTATGGTTTATGGAATCTTCGGGACATAGAAATTGGAATTTGAAAATTTGAACTTTTAATTATAGTTTTTTTTTTTTTTTTAGAACTTTTTAAATACATGCTTGTTTTTATTTTACAAAGTGTTGTGTTTATCCTCTGATTGCTTGTGATTGCGTCTAGTCCATCGTCACCGTGCCCAACGCTCGTCCGATCACGTGACACAGACTTTCGAGAGTTGCTGGAACATTATAGCGGCTTTTGGTCAATGTTAGTTATTTTTAGTGGCTTTTTATGTAATCGTCTGGAAAAATTGTTAGAATTTGACGGCAAGATGCCTTCCTGATTAGGTCGCCTCTGGTTAAGCACCAAGCTTGTCGCGTGTTTGCATTTTGTCGTCTATTGTTACTTCCTCTTCATGCAAGTCCATGTTATCAGCATCCTGAAAAAGTCAGGCACAATATTAGCAGGTAAAACTATGTTGCCTTCAGATCATTTCTTAGTGAACTCTGTAAGCAAATCTGTTTCAAACCTTTGTGTTGTGTTATATAACAGGGTGTTCAATTGTTTTAAACAACATGTTTACTATGTTTCCATAAATAGCTTTATTTACAATGTTTCCAAAAATAACTTTCTAGAACAACCTGTTTACAATAACATGATGTTTACGTCCTTGATTCTGGACTGAGTTGTTTTTGGAATGTCATGGAAGATTTAGAAGTTTCTTGATTGGAACTGGAAAATAAGAGATGCTTGTAGTAAATTCTTTTTCTAGAACCTTCTTTGATCTTATATAAGGAGAAAAGATTTTCATCTGGGCATCTTTGTATACTTTCACTGGAAATTATTCTATACTGGATTACTTTACTATTTTATTCATTCTGGACTTAAATTCTGAATTCAGGAACATTAAATTGTGGGATCAGAAACTGATATTCAAAGGATTTGTTTTATAAATTCTCATGGATTATTTCAGAGGGACTTTGTGACATAAACTTGAAAGGTACTGTTTACTTACATTATTTTGTTTTGAATCTTGTCTTATTTTTTTTTGTGAATAAATATTGTTAATAATTTAAAGCTTGTTGCTGGTTTCACTTTTATTTCTTTCTCGTTACGCCTGGCTCGTAACAGAAATTGGGGGCTCGTCCGGGATCGAACATTCTCTTGAGCTAAAACAAGTTTGAGCTTTTTAAAGAAAACAAATATTGATTTTTAAGGAAAAAGAAATATTTGTTTGCTATAAAACAAGTACTGACTTTTAAAAAATCTCAGTAAATATAAAAATATTTGTTTCATAAAAAACAAGTATTGACTTTCAAAAAATATTATGATAATAATAATAAAAATAAGCAAGTATTGACTTTTGAAAAATATCAATAAATAAACTCTGATTGATAAATCTACTTGATAAAACCAGCAAAAAGCAATCATGTTATTTGACCTTCAAGCTTTCATAGCTGCGCCTTCGCAAGAGCTGTTAAATTTGGCCAAAAAGTCAGATTTGTTGGACATTGCTGCTCACTATGAAGGGCCTTCTGTAAATAAGTCTATGTTAAAACAGGAAATAAAAAATATTTTGGTTCAATTTTTGGTTGATAAGGAAATTCTTGATTCTTCTGCTTTGTCTCTTGTTCTCGTAACTCAGACAGGTTTGCAAATGCAGGAGCTTGAAATTCAGAAGCAAATTGAGTTAGAAAAATTAAGATTAGAACAAGAAAGACAAATGCAGAAGGAAAGAATGGAAATGGAAGAAAGAGTTCAGAAAGAAAGAATGGAAATGGAAGAGAGTGAGAAAGAAAAAGAAAGACAAATGCAGAAAGAAAGAATGGAAATGGAAGAGAGAGAGAGAAAGAAAAAGAAAGACAAATACAGATAGAAAGGGAAAAAATAAAATTTGATACAGAATTAAAAATGAAAGAATTAGAAATGCAAAACATGACAGTAAAACGGCAACCTTTAGACTCTGGCACTCATTTTGATGTTACCAAACACATCAGATTAGTTCCTCCATTTCAGGAAAAAGAGGTTGACAAATATTTTCTTCATTTTGAAAAAGTAGCAGAAAATTTAAAATGGCCAAAGGAGCACTGGACCTTGCTTTTGCAAAGTGTTATCATTGGGAAGGCTCGAGAAATATATACTCAGCTGACTGTCGAGCAGAGCTCCAGTTATGATACTGTAAAGGAATTAATTCTTAAGGCTTATGAGTTGGTCCCTGAGGCTTACAGGCAAAAATTTAGGAACTGTAAGAAAGAAAATGAGCAGACCCGTGTAGAATTTGCTAGAACTAAAGAACAGCTATTTGATAGGTGGTGTTCTTCAAAGAAAATTGGCTCCGATCATGAAAAACTTAGGCAGCTCACGCTTGTAGAGGAGTTCAAAATGTGCATAAATTCAGGCATTAAGTCCTTTTTAGATGAGAAACAGGTTGAAACTTTGGAAGCTGCAGCTCGACTTGCAGATGATTATGCTTTAACACATAAAGTTTCCTTTATAAATAAGTCAAATCCCTCTAGAAGACCATTTTTCCCACATTCAGGATCCAAACATAGTCCTAGTAATCCACCTGGAAGTCATAGCCAAACAATTACTCCCAAACCCAAACCTTCTGGTGAAAATAAAGATAAAAATCCCTTATCTCAACCAATTTGCAATTATTGCAAAAGGACAGGTCATATTATATCTGAATGTTTACATTTGAAAAGAAAGAAAGAAAAACAAGAGGGGCTTAAACCTACTGGCCTTACCTCTTTACGGTCAAAACCACAGTCATGTGTTAAGGGGGAAGATCCTATCCAGACCGAAAGGCCTGAGACTGATTCTGTTATGGAGATTTATGAACCATTCTTATCAGATGGTTTTGTGTCTCTAAATAGTGACTATGCCCAGTCTACCCCAATTAAAATCTTACGAGATACTGGAGCTTCTCAATCCCTTATTTTAGCAGATACTCTGCCTTTTTGTGAGAAGACTTCTTCTGGGACAAGTGTCCTTATTCAGGGTGTAGAGTGTGGATTTGTTAGTGTTCCTCTTCATAACATTTATTTATCCTCAGACTTGGTAACTGGTTTAGTGGCTGTTGGTATTCGACCTTCTTTACCTTTAAAAGGTGTTCACTTACTGTTAGGCAATGACTTAGCAGGAGATAAGGTTGTGGTAAATCCACTTTTGACTACTATACCTTGTCTTGATCAGCCACCTGATCCCATTGAACAGGAAATCCCTGATCTGTACCCATCTTGTGCTGTTACAAGGGCCATGGCAAAGAAAGCAAAACAGAATGATGGGGAAATTGATTTAACTGATACCTTTTTGGGTCAGTCTTTTACAGACGAGATTATAAATTCTCTTTCACCCAGCCTGTCTGGCAAGCAGACAGACTTAAGTGACAAGTCAGAGTCCAGTCATTACTCTTCAGTATTAAATGACCAAGGTCAAGGTTATGACTTGATGTCAAGGTCACAACTTTGTAAGGAACAGCATAATGATCCTGAAATTTTGCCTTTGCTTGAAAGGGCTTTAGATGAGAAAGAAATAGATCAAGTCCCAGTCTGTTTTTATGTCAAAAATGACATTTTAATGAGAAAATGGCGTCCTCCTGATGTCTCAGCAGAAGACGAGTGGACTGTTAACCACCAAATAGTGGTTCCAAGGGTTTATCGCCCTGAAATTTTGAACTTGGCCCATGAGACTCCCATGCCAGGTCATTTAGGTGTAAACAAGACCTATCACAAAATTCTTAACCATTTCTACTGGCCAGGGTTAAAATCTGACGTTTCTCAATTTTGTAAATCTTGCCATACTTGTCAGATGGTAGGAAAACCCAACCAGACAATACCAAAAGCTCATTTACAGCCCATACCTGCTTTTGATGAACCTTTTAGCAGAATAATTATTGACTGTGTTGGTCCCTTGCCTAAAACCAAGTCAGGCCATGAGTATCTTCTCACTATAATGTGTGCTTCTACACGTTTCCCAGAAGCCATTCCACTTCGGAATATTAAAACAAAGAATATTGTTAAGGCTTTGGTAAAGTTTTTCACATTTGTAGGCCTTCCAAAGTCTGTTCAGTCGGATCAGGGCTCAAATTTCATGTCAGGAATTTTTCAACAGGTCATGCATGAGTTGGGAATTACTCAATTTAAATCATCACCTTAACATCCTGAAAGTCAAGGTGCCCTTGAAAGATTTCATCAGACACTGAAAAATATGATCAGGTCATACTGCTTTGACACTGAAAAAGATTGGGATGAAGGCATTCATTTGTTGTTGTTTGCCGTTAGAGAATCTGTTCAGGAATCTCTTGGTTTCAGCCCATTTGAGCTGGTATTTGGCCACACTGTGCGTGGACCTTTGAAACTTTTGAAAGAGAAATTTCTCTCAAATAATGACAGTTCTCTGAACTTACTTCAGTATGTATCAGATTTTAAAGATAGACTGTCTAGAGCTTGTGAGGCTGCTCGGACCAATCTTGTCAGCACAAAGGAAAATGAAACGTTGGTATGATGAAAATGCAAAAGAAAGAAAATTCATGCCTGGAGACAGGGTACTTGCTCTTTTGCCTATTCCTGGCAAACCATTGCAAGCCAGGTATTACGGCCCTTACACTGTAGATAAATAGATTAGTGATGTAAATTACATTGTTAACACTCCTGGGAGACGCAAACAAAAACAGTTATGTCATGTTAACATGCTTAAACAATACATAGATAGGGATAGCTCTTCTGTTACACCAATTAGTGTTGTTAGTTCAGTCCCTCAGGAACAAAGTGAAATGAACTCTGAAGACATGAACTTCATCAAATCTGATCCTGCTTCATCAAAACTCCAGAATTCTGACATTCTAAAGGATCTCGACCAGAAACTTTCACACCTAGATCCAGTCCAAAGAAAGGAACTGAAACAGTTAATTCATCAATATGAACACTTATTTCCGGATGTTCCTACAAGGACTGACAAAATTTATCATGATGTGAATGTTGAGGACTCACAACCTGTCAAACAACATCCATATAGAATGAACCCAACAAAACAAAAATATCTTAAGGAGGAAATTCAGTATTTGCTGGACAATGATTTTATTGAACCAAGTCAAAGTGAATGGAGTTCACCTTGCATTCTTGTGCCAAAACCGGATGGATCATATCGGATGTGCACCGATTACAGGAAGGTCAATAACTTGAGCAAAACAGACACTTTTCCCATACCAAGAATGGATGACTGTATTGACAAAATTGGAAATTCAAAATATATGATCTTCTGAAAGGATTTTGGCAAATTCCTCTCACAGAAAGAGCTAAAGAGATCTCAGCATTTGTTACTCCTGATGGATTATATCACTATAAAGTAATGCCTTTCGGAATGAAAAACTCTCCGGCAACATTTCAACGCTTAATCAACACCATAATAGCTGGAATTGAGCATTGCGATGCTTACATCGATGACGCCATCATATACAATGATGAATGGAATCACCATCTTGGAACTATCAAAGTATTCTTTGATAAACTAAGTGAAGCAAACTTGACAATAAACCTTGCTAAAAGTGAATTCTGTCATGCAACTTTAACATTTTTAGGACATGTTGTGGGTCATGGTCAGGTTAAACCTATAGAGGCTAAAGTTGAAGCTATTTCAAATTTTCCGATGCCCACATGCAAAAGACAACTGATGAGGTTTCTTGGTATGGCCGGTTATTACAGAAAATTCTGTAATAATTTTTCTGTCATTGCTGAGCCACTGACTAATTTACTTAGTAAAACAATGAGGTTTAAGTGGACCAGTGATTGTCAGAATGCCTTTGATAAACTGAAAGCCATACTGAGAAGTGAGCCGTATCTCTTGGCACCAAATTTTAATAAAGAATTCAAGCTAGCAGTGGATGCGAGTGATGTTGGTGCAGGTGGTGTATTGCTGCAAGAGGATGACAATGGTGTGGATCATCCAGTTTGTTACTTTTCCAAAAAGTTTAACAAACATCAAAAGAATTATTCTACAGTAGAGAAAGAATGTTTGTCTCTCATTCTTGCACTTCAACATTTTGAAGTTTATCTAACTTCTTCATCCTCGCCTATTGTTGTTTTCAGCGATCACAATCCACAGACTTTCATCCATAAAACCATAAAATGAAAAACAAGAACCAGAGGTTGCTCAGATGGAGTCTGTTGTTACAGGAATACAATCTTGACATCAGGCGTATCAGGGGAAAAGATAATATTATTCCTGATGCCTTGTCCAGAGCATGATGTCTTGATCTGTGGTTTCCTGTAACTTGCTGTATATAAGATAATAATTGCCTTTATCAGTATTTTATTTTATGATAATTTTATGGCAAAAGAAAGTTTTATTACATAAATCTTTCTTTTCCCTGAAGAGGGGAAGTGTTATATAACAGGGTGTTCAATTGTTTTAAACAACATGTTTACTATGTTTCCATAAATAGTTTTATTTACAATGTTTCCAAAAATAACTTTCTAGAACAACATGTTTACAATAATATGATGTTTACGTCCTTGATTCTGGACTGAGTTGTTTTTGGAATGTCATGGAAGATTTAGAAGTTTCTTGATTGGAACTGGAAAATAAGAGATGCTTGTAGTAAATTCTTTTTCTAGAACCTTCTTTGATATTATATAAGGAGAACAGATTTTCATCTGGGCATCTTTGTATACTTTCACTGGAAATTATTCTATACTGGATTACTTTACTATTTTATTCATTCTGGACTTAAATTCTGAATCCAGGAACATTAAATTGTGGGATCAGAAACTGATATTCAAAGGATTTGTTTTATTAATTCTCATGGATTATTTCAGAGGGACTTTGTGACATAAACTTGAAAGGTACTGTTTACTTACATTATTTTGTTTTGAATCTTGTCTTATTTTTTTGTGAATAAATATTGTTAATAATTTAAAGCTTGTTGCTGGTTTCACTTTCATTTCTTTCTCGTTACGCCTGGTTCGTAACAGTTGTAAGACAAAATGCATATTTGCCAAATTTATGAAGAAAGCAGTTCTCTTGATCTAGTAAGATGTTTGATCGTCACTGTCAACACTATGCGTTTCGATGTGTTCTTTGTACCGCTGGAAACTAACCATACTAGGGCCTGGCCAATGCTCAGTACTTTACTTTTCATATCTGAACTAACAGCTCTTGCTTTTGATAATTCTGATTGTTTATCTGGCTCTATTCCTTAAATCATTAAAGAAGGAAATTAGATACACTATCTTTAACAAACGTGGACACTAATGATTCATTAACTCTTTCGACCCTACAGACAAATACAGATTCCTTTTGCAAAAGTGCAGATCCAGATGAGACGGCTCGTAACGAAACGTCTCATCTGGCTCTTCATTCTTTCCAATCCTGTTATTGATTTGTGACTGAAACCCCTATTTGCACAATGGATGTGTCCAAATTCAGAGATGAAAGAGTCTATTTCGGAAATTCGGGGGTGAATGGATTAATTTAATTTGCATAACTATGTAATATCAGTAACCGCTGTGTGTTTGGTGCCAGTTCCTAAAGTAGCTGCTGCAAAGATGGTTTGACATTCTGGAATACTATTTGCTTTAATATCATTATCGTCACAGGCTGTGTGTCTGACGGAGCGTTAGCAGTCGACAGATATTCGTCCGTCAGACTTAATTAGTCCCCTGCCGTTGAGAACGGAGGAGATTATAGGTTTACCTGCCGTCGTCTGTCTATTTGTTTACCTATATGCCGTCTGACTGTCCGGAAAATCCGGATCCTGCTATATCTGAAGACATCACCTTACCTAATGTTATCAAAAGCTCGTGTGGTGTAATATGTAATTAAAAAGGAAAGATCAAAATGCTACATGTTTTCATTATACACAGTACCATCTGTATGCTGCTTAAGGGGATTTGATACACTATGTTAAAATTGTTTTTGTTGCCTTCTGTAAAGGGGTCTACTCTATAAAGAAAGCAATTGCTCTGAAGAATATCTAATCTATTGCGTTAAAACAATCACTGTTTGTTGCTAAATCATTATTATTAGCAGTAAGAGGAAAATAATTATTCAACGTTAAATATTCAAAATGTCAAAGTTTTCCAAATGACTTAACAAACAAAGCAATGCTTGTTACAGTGTTTCTAGTGCAAACAACATGTCTTATGAGAAATTCCATTAAAAGTCAAAATGCACAGATCACGAAAACATGCCGACATAATGTTGACCCCCCATAAATCCCACATTTATATAGTAAAACTGGGGTATACAGTGGTATACATTAGTTTTCTTATTTCTGCTCAAAATTATAGATTGTGGGTACTCGTTAGAACCGCCTTGCCAAGGCAGTTCTAACAAGTACCCACAATCTATGTTTTGAGTAGAAATATGAAAACTTTTATCTGAACATTTTCATTTTTTAATTTTAAAATTTTCAGTATATTTGAATAGGCTTGTTTTCGTAATGATATTTCAATAGATGTAATCAAAACAGCTGTTATATAGCTAAAACAACCACGTATGGTAAAGCAACTATGAAAAAGAAAGAAGCCTAAGAGCATCATACACAATTTGCTCAGTTGCACAAATTAAAAAGAAATGCTTTTGAGGATGTAAAGAAACATTATGGCTCCATGTGTGAATTTAAACGGTTGCAAGCAAAGAGTTGCCGATATTTTAAGGAGAATTGTTTATGCTGCCTTCTAAAAAGAAATTTACGCTTAAGTAAAACGCTTTTCAGAAGAGAATTGGTGTACAGGAAAGCAAATAGGAAGTAAAAGAAGTTGTCTACCTTGTAATAAGTAACGGAAAATCTTCAAAGTGCAGCCATTCACCTGAAGAATTCATTGTTTCCCTAATTTGTCTAGAACCTTATTTTTTCCGATATCAAAAAGAAAACGCATATCCCCATGTTTCAAATCGAAAGTAAGGCAAATCAAGAATAGTGAATTATCAAATATTAAAGGAATGTTCATTACACTATGATTCAAAATGAATAAGTATGACAATGAACACTTAAATATTGTATTTGGAGCAAAAGGGCATTCGTTTACACACGAAAATTCATTGAGGTCCATATGTACGAATTGCATGAATATGTACTTCACGTTCAAGCATGTCTTTTTTTTTTTTTTTTTTTTTTTTTTTTTTTTTTTTTTTTCTCATAGTGCAAAGTAAATACTGGGCTTACTTCAGTGCTGACTTTTATACTTAATCATTATCCAGCCTCGGTGGCTGAGTCGGATGCGTGTCCGACTGGTGATCAGGGGGTCACGGGTTCGATCCCCGCCGAGTCCGGCACTATTCGTTATCGGAGATTGATCTTGAAATATTTTCTACGCTCATTCTCTCCCTTCAGCTGATTCAAGAAGGGCAGTTGTCAGTTTCTGACTGATGAATATGCACAAGTACTGATTAACCCTTTCAGTCTGGCCAGATACCTGTTCAAACAGCGTAGATCCAGATGAGCCGTCTCTTCAGGATCTCCATTGTTTGTCATTCTGTATTTTATTTTAGATCGAAACCCCGATTTGCATCAGCGGACGTGTCCAAAGTCAAAGACGGAAGAGTCCACCAGAAACTCAGTGATAAAAGGGTTAATAGCTTAGAGGACTAAGCCTGCCCAGGATAAGTGTGGTTATGTAAACTGACCGGTTCGACATAACTTTAATAATGTTGACTGGGCCGTTAAACTTCAAACCAACCAAATAATTAATTATTACTACAAAACCACTTACACCGTTAAAGGGCAATAATATTTCAGTAATATATGAAAAGCTGATAAATAGTATTGAAGAACCATAATCACAAAACATAGCCTACCAGTGACACCAAGAAGATAAGTAAACAAACTCTTAAAATCCAACGAAAAGTTCAGCGGCTACTCCCCCTTCTACACCGAGACCAAAATGCTTGACAGAACCTACCAGACACAACAATAAGACAACAAAAAGGATAAAACCTGTAAAACTCACCGTAGTGAGCTGCCTCAAAGCTAACAAAGAACGAACAACACCAGTACCACCACCTTAGAAAGGTCAGTAGTAAAATCTACTTGGGGAGAGGGGGGGGGGGCGGGAGCGGGGGGGGGGGGGGCAGGGTTAAACTGATTTTACTGATACCCAATCCAAATCGAATGCAGAGATGAATTCCACATTCAAGGAAATTTAATTATGTCTCTACAGCGGAAAATGAAATGCAAAAACTTAATTTCGTGATATAGTTGCCTGTCATTATCATTAACACCTTTTGCAGAGGTAATGGGTAAAAGGCCTCATATTCATACGAAAGTGCATTTAATCTCTAATGAAATGTACTTTAAGAACCGTACTTCAGGAATATCTTCGGATCTTTTTCGCAGGGCAGAATACATGCTTAACTTAGTTCAGTGATGAAAATTACCATCAAAACTATGAAAATAAACAGAAGAATATTATACGGTCGACGCTCGTTATCTCGACCTTGCTTATCTCGAATAACCGCTTATCTCGAAGTGAAAATATGGTCCCTGTTCTAACAGGGAAATCTAACAACCGCTATCAAAATATTGTGGAAGAGAGGAGAAATTGCTAATTTCTCCTCTTTTCCACAACATTTTCAATATACGGTCGTATCTCTTAACTTCAGGAGTCAAATTACATATTCATTTATTAAATGTGGTTGTTCGGTTTATTGTTTTCCTCAATTCCGCAAATCTGATATGTCGAGATACGGATATCTCGAAGTATTCCAGAGAGTCCCTTGGACTTCGAGATACCGAAAGTTGACTGTAATAGCAGGTACATCACGTATTCAAGACTAAACAACAGAAAAGGGGAGGAATTCAGATTGAGTTTGTTCTTTCGTCTGTGTGTACAAACCAATCAACAGGCACATGATTGAAACAGAGGTGCAGAGTTCCAGATAAGGCGCCTTTTGAGCTGAAAAGTAAATAATTATTGTTTTTGTTTCTCCAAAACTTAACCACTTAATGAGCAGATTGATATGTAATAAAGGTCTTGTTTTGCTCTTATTTCCTCACAGAACATATGTTTTGGATATTTGTTAGAATCGCCACAATGAGGCGATTCTAACAAATATCCTAAACACATGTTTCTTTAAAGTATGAAATACAATATCGTTGTGGGTACTCATTAGATTCGTGGAGAAATAAGAAAACTGCGTGGATCCCCCATGTCTTATCTGGAGCTTTTGGTGAAGATAAGGTCAAAAAGTTGCCGTCTGTAAAACTGTCGACAAACCCTAGTAACTGAATACCTCATCCGATAAGGTGAATTTAATTATTAATACTGACAACATCCACGGCAATATGTACTAGTACCCATTTCATATGATGTAAATTTAATATATAAGAATTGTTTAATTAATCATAACGCTTATGATGAAAAAAAAAAAAAAAAAAAAAAAAAAAAACGTGCTATTTTTATCCTTTTAATTTCATTTAATACAACCACTACTTTAATTACATTTACGTAATTAGCGTAAACCGATCCAAATCCCTGTCATTTTTTCCAGATATTCGGCGCCAAAGATCCCAGCTGTAAATGACATAAATGTGTTAATTCCAGAGGCATAACAGACAAAAGCTGTCAACATAAAACAGGGTCCAAACTGTTACAGTGCACTGAGAAAAAAATATTTAGACATTCTTAAAGTACAATTCTTGGAGTACATTTCCTTATATATTTAATTGCAATTTTGTATGGAATTTACCTGGACTCATCTGTGTACACGTATCCATCTGTCAGTCATTTAAGTAACCTTAAACCTATTAGTCCTTAGCGTCCTATAACATTGACCTTTGCAAACAGCATAAACGCAGGTCACGTCTGATAAGGGTCTGCACTTTGCCATGCAATTTACAATACGAGGCGCAACTAGGAATGTTTAGTATAATGATACCGTTCCTGCTATATATGATTTAAGGCTGGCACAATTAATCGGATAATCGATTAAATAATCGATAAATTCCACAAAAATGATTATCGTTACAGGTTTGCTAATAATCGATCATTTGATTTTTGTGTCTGTTACTATACCATATTTACCCTTAGTATTCAGACACCTCGACTCCTTACATGCATTATCTAATTTTTGAACAAGTAGAATTTACTACCCAATGTTGTGTCTAAAATAGCTGAATGAGTGGCAAACAGTCTAGACCCTGATGAGACGCCGCGTTTTGCGGCGTCTCATCTGGGTCTACACTGTTTTCTCAGGCCTGTCTGGACAGATACGTACAATAAAGTATAACATATGATAAGAGTCATGCTCAGAGACTGGTAAAATTATGACCAAATCTTCATTTATTACTAATCGATTATCGTTCACAATGGCGGGACTGATACTCGATTCTCTTTTCAGCTCTGATTAGCCAGCCCTAGTGTGATTGTTCGGTCCGCGTAGAGGTTCTCTGACTCATCAGTAGATCCACACCGAAAACCTGAAAAATAACCTCTTGACAAAAGCAACCCAAAAGTAGAACCACAGTGAGCCCGACCACAGGTGGGTAAGATCCGGTACAAGCCATCTTTAAAAGATTTTGAACTGAGCCTTTATTGAGTCCGCGGCCCTACCCGCCGCCGTGCAATTAAAGATGCCAGCAAATTTGTTTCCTTAATTGGGTTAACCGCCAATCATGCAGTCTGTCGTATAACATCTAAACTATACGAGCCGCGTCAAGCGAAAAAGTGCCTTCAAGCATGCGCAGATTCAGCTCATCCTGAGCATGCGCAAAGTATCATCCGGGACTTTGCTCTTCATTCATACATTCTATAGTATCCAATGAGTCTGCTAGCGGACAGGGAAGGCCCTGATCAGACTGCGCAGATGCGCAGGCTGAGCTGGGCCTTCGCTGTCCGCATATGCGGCCATATTCTATCCTTCTATATTGATTAATAGCACAATTTAGATAGACAATGGACTCTTTATTTTGACAAGCATAACAGAAGGGTTGATGCTTGTTGTCTTTGTTTGGGCTCTTCGCAAATCAACTAATGATTTTCTTAAGCTCTGGCATTCAGTGGTTGAGGTGTTTGCCAAGAGTCTATTCTTGCACACCAGATTAAGGAAATTCTGGATTTAACCCTGGGATAGAAATTTTATATCCTACCCTGGTTATCCTGTCCAGGGTATGGTAAAAATCGAGAATTCTCACGTGTTTGTTACGGACTGGTTGTAATGGACGTCACGTACGCCTTCGTTAAGGTTTACGTCTCTGAACGTAATGACGTCATTAAACGCCACAGTAATGTCATCACAATATGGCGGACGTCAGCAATCGAAGTGACTACTTTATTAAAAAAACTACATTCAGAAATGAAAGGTGTGCAAGAAAAAGAATCTATCCTGGGTATGAGGCAAGCCTCGTGATGCCGGACAATGATCCTCGGAACGGATTTTTCTGTCTCCCCTCACACCAATGATAGATCCTTATTTTCTTGTTTCATCACAGTGATTTATTTTGATTTACAGTTGTTTTTTTCTGCGATATTTCATTGTTTGAGTTGATCTCCCGATTGCAGTATCAGGTGGCGAGCGCTAAATTTCCTGGGTTAAAGACAGTCCTCTGTCTTAACGTAGCTGATGTTCAAGTTTTACAAATGTCTTCCATGTGAGATTTATATAGGTATGAGATAATCATGCCAACATGTAAATACATTGTACATGTATTGCAACAGTGGTCATCATTAACAGAATGGGTTTCAAGCTGATGTGATGTGCAGTCAACCAAAGCAGAAATGGAATACTCCACTAAGTCATCACTCCAAGAAGTAATCACAACAGTCTTTAAATTCTGGAAAGACTATTGCAATCAAAATAAAGTGTACTATATGTTTATTTATCAAATGATAAACTTTTGTTCTCGTTGGGGTACCAAACTGCTATAGTGTCCGTTTAAGGCGAATAGATACACTTGGTGGATTTTCCGCCATATTTTACCAGGAAGACAACTTTTGTTACTTCCGGTTTGCTTTGCTACACAGTAAACGCCGTCTGAAAAGGTTCTACTCTAAGAGGAAAGAATTTGCCCCCACGGGGAGCAAATTCTTTCCTTTTAGAGTAGACCCCTTTTCAGATGGGAATCAAGATAATGTTGCCTCCCTCCCCTCATAATAAAAGCGTAGCTATTCCCTTTTATGTGTGTGTGAATCTGCAGTCGAAGTTTGTCAAACATTTCACGCGATATGTGGTTTGTTCGAAGTAATTAATTGGAGAAATTTCATTTTCGTACACGGTGCTTTTTAGCCTAACAGATACAAAATGGTGAAAAATAACATTCGTTTTGTTTTCAGTGTGCGTTTGTGTGAAACATATAAATAGCAAACCAACATTTTGAGTAGTATTCTACGATAGTAAAAAGAAGTGTAAATAAATTTAATAGGAACTTGATATATTGTATAAACATTCACAATAGATTTAATTTCCTTACTAGAAGCTTTACAGCGCTTCTAAATTTGATCATCGCAATATCAGAACATCTCTAAAATACAGAAACTTGATAGCTCTATCACGACAGACATAGCTGACGAGACACACCTCATGTACCTCAATAATACGCAGAAAAAAGGGTAAGAGAAAAGTCCAGAGAATGCCACAATCACAAAACGCAGCCCCTCCCAGACACCAAGAGGAAGAGGAAACAGAAAAACCAAACAAGCGCAAATCGAACAAACGTACAAAAAGCACCAAGATAAGCTCTCTCTTCCCCAAGCTAGGTTATCGCAATGCTAAAAGGACATAAAAACACAAGAACAAAAAAAAAAAAAACAAGGCAAGACATAAAACAAAGCGCCTCGTAGAATAAACCACAAAGCAACAAAGAGTAAGACTAACACCGGGACCACCGCCTTAGAACGGCCAGTAGAATAAACCACCGGGGAGGGGGGTGAGGGGTTTAAAGCACTTTTACGGCCAGCAAACTTCACCCTGGGTATGTAGGAATTTACAGTATTAATTGGTTTTCGGAGTTTTGTCGTTTTTAAACCAGCTTTTTAATTTGTTTGGTACTTCTAGCAATCATTGTACTGCAAAAATCTCTCTTAATAACCACAACCTTCTGCATTGTAAACATGTCGTGACTTATATAGCTCTGGATATGAGACATCTCCAAAACATACCTTTATAATTTTGACCCATTAAACCCCACATTTATATAGTAAAACTGGGGTTTACAGGGGTATACATTATTTATCTTATTTCTGCTCAGAAACATAGATTGTGGGTACTCATTAGAACCTCCTCGCCAAGGCATTTCTAACGAGTACCCACAATCTATGTTTTGAGAAGAAATATGAAAAATATCAGAGTTTTTATTTGAAACTTTTCGCTTTTTGGAGGTGAAGTTTTCTATATATTGAATAGGCATGTTTTCGTAATGTTATCTTGAACTGTCTTGTGTGTGTGTGTGTGTGTGTGTGTATGTGTGTATGTGTGTGTGTGTGTGTTTTTTTTTTTTTTTTGTTGTTGTTTTTTTTTTCACCTAAACAAAACAAATATGTTTTGGTGGAGTTTTGGTGGAGAAACGAGAAAAAATGTCAACATTGCTATTAAAAACTGGCTTATCTAGAATTGTGATTAAGAAGTACACAATTTACATAAAATGTATTAAGGTAATGGATTTTATATTCTCCCATTATAACCATGCATATACCTGTTAGAAGACGGGGTCGAATGGGCACAAATCACGCGCAGTTTGAACATGTTGTGCGCTTAAAAATCCTCAAAACGCACCGTATTTTGTTTACGTAACGTCATGCGACCGTTGCTGCCCTGGAATAAGCACTTTGTTTAAACTTTTGTTGATGTCAGTGTCATTCTTGCTTTCGCGGAATAACGTCAATTGTATACAACGTACTAAATGCGACGATTTTCATTTTATTTTCCGAGCACTTTGAAGGGACTTTTAAATGGAATGCTACAAAGACACAAGAACAACGAGGCATGCAAAAAATACATGGCCTGTGAATCTCGTGTTAACTTCCTCGGGACCCGGCAAACGTACAAGCATGAATAAGACGTGTGGTACCGCCATTAGAAACTGCTGACAGTTCATAAATAACATCAAATACGGTACATTTCATATTTCAGCAGTTATTGACATATACCAGTTATAGGTCTACGGCTGATGATTACGGTGGAATTGCTCATTTATAGACTGTCAGAGACGAGGAAATTGTTAAGAGATATGTAAAGACATTAAGCTATTTCTTTCCTGTTACGGCGAACACGAGTATTGCTGACTTTTCAATTCCAATTACCGTCCGCTTGTCAGAGGATTTCAGATCCGTAATAGCGCTTCAGCCTATGGGAATACCCAGCGCGTTTTCCATTTAATGCTTAGCCTTTAAAAGTCGTTTTATGATAAAAATCTGATTTGTTCGTATTCAGAGGGCACGCAAGTCTTTCAGCGTTTTATTATGGGGACATCAGAAAGGCTAATTGAAGATGCGAAATTTCTATGGTATTTATATTTCTACAGTTCAATAAAATAGAGCTTTTTAAATTGGGGATCAGGAGATAATTAAGTCAAACGTCAGAGAAGGCTTTGTATGTCTAACTGATGAGTTCACTTGAAGGCAATAAGACAAAGAGACTTAAGATCTTAAGTCTAGGAAAATAAAAATCAAATTCATCCTACTTTCATCACGCAAATTAAGTTGTAATCACAAAATAAAGTAGGAACTGAGAAATATTAATGTTTATTGATTTTTAGATATACTCTAAAGCATACAAAGGTAAACACGGAATTGAAAATAATTGCAAACTCTTTTAGTCAGTGGGTTTGATTCTGAAAATGTTGTATGATTCGATACGGGAAAAGGTACAAAAATATTTTTTAAGACATCTACTAAATGACTGAAAAATTTAGCAAATAAATCTAAATAAGACATAAGAAAAAAACGTAGGTCAAATCTTTTATTGCATAACAACTACATGGTGTTATACATTATATGTATATTCATTGAGAAAACTATGACAACCACATTTCGCCTCACTGTAAATAAAAAAAGGCGGAAGTATCAAAGTCCAATAATTTAGAATCGTGTTATATCGAAACACTGGTCTGGGCCCAGTTGTTCAAAACTAACGACATCGTTAGTTAACGATTCGTTAAAATTTACATCGAGTGATACGCAAATAATCTGAAATTTTTTGCTGAAAAAATGTGAGTATCTTTTGCAGTGCAAAAGCTTCTCACATTTATTCAGCAAAAAAATATCAGAATATTGTATATTGAATCCGCTAAAACAGTTAACGAAATGACCCTTAACGAGCTCGTTAAGCTAACGATGCTTTGAACAACTGGGCCCTGGTCATTAGAAAATAGGGAAGCAATTGCACGGGTCGTTCAAAAATAAACGCACCATACTAACAGAAAACAGTAGCCATGTTCTCCTTGTGCCGAAAAGTATCCATATGTAAAAATATTAGTCCTAAAATAGCCAGTAACAGCATTAGCAGACGACATTTCAAAATAGTATTTTCAGAGAACAGTCTGGCTTATGCAAAATTAGTCGCGCCGGTCTTTTAATATAGCGTTGGATTTTTATATATAATAGAGTGTTCGATTACCTCACAAAGTTTTTTTTTTTTATATTTGCCGGGATCGTCGGTGTGTGACGTTTCACCCACGCATGTAAGTGTTTGTATCTGTCGGGAACACCAGTGTCTGACTTTTCATCCAGGCTATTAATTTGTTGATTTCGGTAATGTCTAACTTCGAATGCGCATGCTGAGACACTCAGAGGGGCTAGGACCTGGTTGTTTGGCTGAAAATGCTCGTATGAGCAACTAGCTAAGGTTCTGGCGAGATTGCACAATTGCGCAATGAGTTAAAAGATCGTCAACAAGCCGCACAAATCAGTGTTTTGAACCACAGTGAAAGTTAAGGGCGAGGATTATAATTGACCTTTCCAAGTCGGTTCTTTTGTTGTAGTTTATTACTGTTCTGTGTTTATGTTGTTGGTGATTTATTTCATTTTCTGGTTTTACTGCAGCAGACTTCGGTCTACATAAAGGCTCCTATATCGAAAAACTATGGCAGAAATAAAATAAAACCGTGATATGCATTTCAATGTTAAAAGCCTAAAGAATAAGCATACAAAAATGATAAACAAAGTTCGTGTTCAAGACTCACGACTCGGGTGGTGGGGGAGTATCTACTGGTGATTTTGGTATAATTTTTTATGCTAAAATCTGAAAACCCACTCCATTCATGTACTTGGACTTTGAAAAAAGGACCCATTTCTATACTTAAAAAGTTCAAACATATTCATATCTGACGTAGCTAAAATAAGCCTCTCGATAAGATCTGGTAACTTATGTAAGTCCTAGTATGTTCTTTGAAATAATAATGCATAAAATGAATCTCGTGGAGATCCCAAAATGACTAGGAAGCGCATATTGCTTGATCAAGAAATTTCATAAAGCTTAATAAAAGCATACATTAAAAAATCAGTGTTGTTCTTTTTTACCCGTTGCATTGAAAATTTATTAAACTTTAGCATACCCTTGACCCATAAACAAAATTTGTGCCGGTACTTAGACGTTTACGTCTAAATATTTTGTCTTGTGTAATTTAATTTATATTGTCTGGTACTCTTGTGATCATTGAGCTCATACCAGGATTCTGACAGTTTATCACTGATGATACTTGATTGGCCGAAACTAGCTAGCCTGGCCCATAAACCATGATACTTCAACTGTTTCAGTTTTGTGAGTGTGTTCATTGCTTTAAAGGGTCATTCCTTCTACAGTCTATTGACCTGTTTACAATCTGTTGACCTGTCAAAGCCCTTTTTATCGAAAAAATAAAAACAAAATACATTTTCATGTCGCCTGCTACAATTTTGAGTATCGCAAAATGGTTTGAAAACGCTATGGAACACCGTCTGCATATGTCATCCAATAATTTGCAAATAGCACTACTACTAACTCGTACTAATACTAATTTCAAATTCCGCTAGACGTTTTGTCCACAAGAACTACTGTCAAGTCAGACTAATATCTCTGACCTAGAAGCACCGTTTCTGGATTTAAATTGATCAATATCTAATGATATAATCTGTACTAAAATTTATGACAAACGGGACGATTTTGATTTTGATATTGTAAATAGTCCATTTCTGCATTACGAAAACACGGCTGATCAAATTTATTGAAAAATTCACCGCCAAAAACTGAAGGTTTTCAGATAAAAAAAAATCACATATTTTCATATTTCTGCTAAAACATAGATTGTAGGTAGTCGTTAGAACCGCATCGCCGAGGCAGTTCTCTGTATACCCCACTTTTACAATATAAACGTGGGGTTTAAGGGGATAAAAATTATATAGGTATGCTTTCGTGATGTAGATGGCGATGTCCCTCATGCTACATCCTATGGTGTATTAATTTCCCAGTTAATTCGTTTTGCTGGAGCATCTAGTTAGTGACTTTAATAATCGAAATAAAAGTTTAACTGTTAAACTTATTAAGCAAGGGTGTTGTTATCATAAACTACGAAAAACATTTTCTAAGTCGTATCGCCGTCATTCTGAAGTAATGTCTAAATACATCGTTGATTTGAAAACACTTCCGAACCTGAACTCTATGGTGAAAAGGTAAGAGAAAAGTCCAGGGAGTGCCACAAGCACAAATCGCAAAAATTCAGAAAGATTGTTTGCAAAACTTGTTTTTCCGTACAACTAAAAAAGTTTGTCACTGGCTACATAAAAAAGGTTACAACATTGTTATTCTGCGCGTACGCACGGCTGTTAACCTAATCATATTTGATACATAGCTTTGCTTCCCTCTTTAATTGCACGAAGGTGGGTCAGTTCTCAGACTAAATGACGGCTCCCTCCTCAATCTGTTTCGGATGGTCGGCTCCTGACTATCAATGTCCGTAGTCGGACTCACCATGGTTCTTTTTGTGGTTTTCTTATGTTCTGGCTTCAGATTGCCATTGAAACCTTTGGTTTGTTTCATCACAGTGTATTTTGTAGTTTTTCTTGTGTTCTGGCTTCAAATCGCCATTGAACCTTCTGGTTTGTTTCATCACAATGTTTTATAAGTGTTCCACTGTGATGTTTCACAGATGAGGTAGAGAACACCTGTGCAACTCCAGCATATATTTGTACTTTGGAGCTGCTTTAGAATTTAGGGCGAGGTTTCGCGCGAGGAAAACTAGTTTAAGCCCCCCATCCCCCCCCTCCCCCCCCCCCCCAGCAGTTTTCCTACTGATCGCTCCAAAGCGGTTCCTCTGTTTCAGTTCCTCTGTGTTTGTGCGTGTGTTGTTTCAAATATTATGTCTGTCATCACGAAAACATGCCCTTAAACCCCACCACTTTTGTATTGTAAAATTAGGATTTACATGGGTATACGTTATTTTTCTTATTTCTACTCAAAGCATAGATTGTGGTTTACTCGTTAGAACCGCCTCTGCGTTTTCGTAATGGTTGTCCTTATTTGTGGCTCTTATCTCCTTGCTTTGGTGCCCCGGGAGGGCTGTGCTTCGTGACTGCGGCTTTTCTTGTGTGTCTTCACTTATCATTTTCTTTATAAGTCTACATATGAAAGAAAGCCACTTGTATTGATTGGTGATAATTTGTATTTCTTGTGATCAGTTTTGACATAACGAAAACACGCCTATTTAGATATATAGAAAGTTTCACCTCCAAAAACTGAAAATTTTCATATAAAAAAACTCTGATATTTTCATATCTCTGCTCAAAACATAGATTGTGGGTACTCGTTAGAAGTGCCTCACCAAGGCAGTTCTAACGAGTACCCACTATCTATGGTTTGAGCAGAAATAAGAACAATAATGTATACCCCTTTAAACCCCTGTTTTACTATATAAAAATGGCGTTAAAGTTGGTCAACATTATATAGGCATGTTTTCATGATGATAATTTTCCTTATAACACTACATCGGAAAGAAAGCCACATGTATTGATTGGTGATAACTTGTTTGTATTTCTTGTGGTCAGTTTTGATATATAAAATTAATTCTGATGAAATTATGACACAACTGAATCAATTATTTGCAGTTAATCGTTTTGTTTTGACAACCTTTATGAATTTTTTAAAACATCGCTAGATGTCCAAAGTCTAACCCATTCTTACATTAGTAGTATTTTATGACAGAAAAGTATAGGTCAAGATACCAAGGAAAAGTCGCAATCACACAGAACAGCCTTCCTTTCTCGAGGCACCAAACGAAGGAGAGCTGAGCATCACGAAAACATACCTATATAATTTTGACCCCCTTAAACCCCACTTTTATATAGTAAAACTGGGGTTTACAGGGGTATACATTATTTTTCTTATTTCTGCTCAAAAACATAGATTGTGGGTACTCGTTAGAACCGCCTCGGCGAGGCGGTTCTAACGAGTACCCACAATCTATGTTTTGAGCAGAAATATGAAAAACATCAACGTTTTTTTTATCTGAAAATTTTCAATTTTTGGAGGTGAAAATTTCTATATATTTGAATAGGCGTGTTTTCGTAATGGGTACAACTAGACACAACAAACGCCACATATGAAATCACAAATGCACAAACAAAATAGAACCAAGAGAGGAAACGTTGTAGCGGATGACGAGTCACTATATCAGCCTTAGAACCTCTTTGAGAGAGAGAGAGAGAGAGAGAGAGAGAGAGAATCTTTGTTTTGCTTTATTTGTTGCAGATGGCACAAATGCGACTACCAAGTCACGCTATGCAATATATGTCAACTTCGGTTAAAGGCAGGTAACGTTTACTTACAACCATAATATCTTGTATTTATGGTCTATTTCATATACGAAGTACTTTTCATTTACTGCTTCTTTCAAGATTTAAAGTCATATGTTCGTAAATTTATACTTATAAAATATAATTTCAAAGATTGGACAATAAGACGTGTACATAGTTCAAGATAAGAGGGATATCCAAGTAATAAGTTTCTTATTTCTTCACAAAAACGTATGTTGTGGGTACACATTAGAAGCGCCTCTGCGAGCGAGGAGCTTCTAATGAGTATGCACAACTTATATTTCCCCCGGAAAACTAAGAACAATGTGAATACTTTACGGTTGAAAAAAAGAGTCTTGTCTGGAGCTAAGCTTGTATTATATTAATTAATATTAGTAGTACAGAAAAGGAATTATAGTTTTGCTGAGGTCCAGTTTGAACTAGTCACTGACGGAAAATATAGAAATTAATCTAATTTACAATAGGAAAAGTAAACACCCAGTAAGATGCATGATGCATTTAGCCAGTACACTGAACTGTTTTGGAATACGTCGATTTAAAGATACCAGAAACTTTTTGAGACTTTGTTTAAAAGAAAATGAAAGTTGCAGGGTTTGTCATTATATTAAAATGTTATTTTCTTGTTATAATAGATCGATTGTATTTCGCAATACTGGTATTACTTTTGAGGCTTTCCTTTTATTTTTCTTTCTCATATTTTTTATTTGTTTCAAAATGTCATATAGTTATTATATACATACGGAAATATGAAATTTTATCATTTAGCAATATCTTCTTATGCATGGTAAAATTGTAATTGTATTATTTTGTCTTAGGCTATCAACTGCCATCAAATCCAGCTGATATATATATATATATATATATATATATATATATATATATATATATATATATATATATATATATATATATATATATATATATATACAGTTCAGGAGTTATAAGTATTTATATGCTTCCATTCTAACCCTGTTACCATCTCATGGCTTGTGTATATCCAAGTTGGATATTGAAGAATGAAAATAAATATGTTTAAACTGACCTAAACAAGACGTAACTTAAAATTGCGCAAATGCTACAGAAACATTGCAGAAACTCACAACTTACCTGAAAAGTGCTTTAGAATAGATAGGCAACTGTATATCTGGTTATTCGTGAAGTTTCGCATAGATGTACAGGGTATGTGTATTTGAGTCGCTATATGAAATATTAGCCAAATTAGGCATGAATCACATAGCCAAGCATTCAAGTATCAATATGCAAACATCCACAGTTCCAAGGTCATGACATATAGTCTCTGGAGCTAAATGTTTCATTACGTAAACACGCCTATTCAAATATATTGAAAAATTCACCACCAAAAAATGAATCTTTTCAGATAAAAAAAAATCTGATATTTTTTCATATTTCTGCTCAAAATATAGATTGTGGGTACTCGTTAGAACCGCCTCGGCGAGGTGGTTCTAACGAGTACCCACAATCTGTGTTCTTGAGCAGAAATAAGACAAATAATGTATACCCCTGTAAACCCCAGTTTTACTATATTAAAATGGGGTTTAAGGGGGTCAAAATTATATGGGTATGTTTTCGTGATGAATGCCCAATAAAAGCCCATTTTTTTCCCTCGAAGTATTTATTCTTAGTTTGAACTTAAACATTTCAGCATTATCAGACATGTCATTTAAAGATTACATATTTTAAAATCTATAGTTACAATTTCAAAACGGCAGATGGACATATTGTTCTTGTTCACTAAAATTGTGCCAAGTGACATTAGCCAATTTAAATGATATCAGATGACCGTTGTATAAATTATTTTTAAGAACTTCAAATCAGTTTCAAATTTAATCTACCTGTCACTTTATTTCAAGCTTTTAATTTGATACAGTCAATGAGTATAGTGAAAGACCCACCGCTGAAGAAATTTATTCCTTAGTCCTTATGAAATTCTACTTCTTCGGTTCGATTTTCTGACATGAATTAGTAACATGAACTAGTTGGTTGATTTACCTCAACATCGTAAGTGATTCCTTTTGGATGTATTAGATTCCACTAGCTTCAGTCCATTCTATCATATTCCTTCCCAACCTTTTCGGAGCCCAAAGCATGCATGCAGGGTGGGGTTGTTTTGGGGTGGGGGAGCAAGGTTCCATTAAGTTAAATGTGTCCCAGCCCTTTCGGTAGCAGAAATTATGTGTGGAAGTTGAGGGCAATGTTTTCGGTTTTCCATCTATTCGTGATTCTGGTGTTCCGCCATGAAGGGTGGATATCGGTATTTTACAATTACATGTACTACTGGAATTTTGGGCAGTAACGTAGATGACAAGAAGCTGATAAGAGAAAGAGAAGTTAACCTTAGCCATATTTCATTAAAGAGTTTTAGATTGAGTAAAAATATAGCTTGTCATAATTACTGATTTCCTGTTATCCTCTTTTACTAAAACCTTTCTATAAAATCGGGTTAGAGTTTCACAAGATCTGCAGTAATCCTAGCAAAGCAGATAAATTAGAATTAATTCAGAAATAAAGTATTGGAGACATATGAAACTTTAGCAAGATGGATCAAGCCAATATAATAAAACGCTCCTCCAAATAGAAGTAAATGAGTCGGTTAAGCAGATTAAAATTGCAAACGAATGTCTTTTTCGCCTGATCGATCAGTTAGGCTTTAATTACTAGGCGGGTAAAATTACATTGATTTGTATATTTTATTCGCCTTTTGTTTACTTGAGCGTCTCTATAGCCATCCTGAATAAAGTGGCACGTGCTGTTTGCAAATGTCCGAAAAGCAACTCGGAACAACAATATATCTATGCCAAAAAACGGGCATGACAGCTTGTATTACGACATACAGAAAACCTGATCAGTCAATGCGTCTGCTCAGTTTGTCCACACACTGTGCTTCGAACACACAGTGTTCGGGATTTGCTAATTAGCGGACTTCAAATATCTTGACAGGTTTAACCTTTACCACTCTCTGGGCAAGATCAGCAGACGACAAATTGATGATACCTTTCTCTTGACGCCCACTCAGCAGACGACAAACAGGTCATATTTTCCCCAGAAAATAGGCTTTGGCATTTCATGCAAATTGTCACCTTAGCATGAAATGCCAGCGCTTATCTTCTGGGAAATATAAAATAAATATTTCAGAATAGCGTCTGCTGATAGTTTTACCCAGAATGCCAAGCGTTAAACGGATGCGCGGTCTTGACTAGTGAATCGCTTTTCGCTTACGGTATAAGCCCGGCTTTTAATTATCTTCTAGACACAGGTGATAAATGCAACTTTAATGCTCTGTTAATACCTTCAAAAAAGACAAAAGCTAAGGTATCTTGAAGTAGTACATGGCATTACCGTGCATATATGACCAGTCCCGAAAAACAATCTGTCCAGATACAACAAGATCCGCCATACTTAAAGCGCAGTCCTCCGGTGTAGACCGGCAATGCGCATTCACTTTAGATTTTATGTCTATAATTTGCTTTTGTAGGTCATGCTTCAGTCTTCGTCTGGAACGGACATGTTAGAAACAACCGTCAATTTTGGAACAGTGGCTGTTTTGAAAACTTTACAACAAATTGATTTTGATCATTTGTTTACTTATGCATATTGTATCGACGAATAATTCAATTTCAAATATATATGGTACAAACGCGTATTTGATTGTTTTCTTCTTTTTATTCTGTATAAATAGGTATTTACTGTTAAGCTATGGAGAGACGCAATAATCTGCCAGTACTATACGCACGTTTTCGGGGCCTTTGAGTCGGGGCGTATGTTTACAATATAATAAATGTCCTGACAAGTGCAATGCAAAGAAACGCAGACGATTTAATCGCAATGGCGTATGAACATTGTATAGTCTGTGACGAAAGAAATTGCAAATTAACATTAGAAAAACTGAAAATAGAATCAAACATAGAACAAATATGTACCGTGAAAGAAATACTAAAACAGTGCAATTTCTACACTTCTGATAGTTTCATTTGTGTGTTCGTGTGCATACAATGCTCTCAATGGTCATTTTTTAGAATCTGTTTTGATTGCCAATATACCGTGTTTTTCTTTTGTGTGTGTGTGTGTGTGTGTGTGTGTGTGTGTGTGTGTGTGTGTGTGTGTGTGTGTTTACAAACAGATGTCATTTATTAGGAACTTAACTACTCTAAGATGCAAGCCAGTTAAACTCAGTTCTCCCGAGTTGAAGATAAACCGACCAAGCGTCTAACTTTTTCCTATGTTTTTTTTTTTTTTTTTTTTTTTTTTTTTTTTTTTTTTTTGTAGCGAAGAAGACAGCAATGTACGCCTGTACCGGACACATTGAAAGAATCTGGGGTTTCAAACAGTGGCTGTCCTTAAAAAGTGGCTGTCCTGTAAGAAAATGTATAAAGCTCTCTTTTATTTTTTAACCCATTGCAGTCTGAATGAACTCTCCTACAGTATATATTGGAAAATTCTCATTTTGATTTTAGGTATGTCAGGATTTTAGGTATGTCAGGTATGTCAGCGATTGAGATATTCTGACAGAAAAATGCTTGAACTATTTGCAAACAGGGGAGACCCTGATCAGATGAGGCGTCTAATCTGGGTCTGCACTGTTTGCCAATTACCCTTTAGGGGTTTCTAGACTATAATGGGTTAATATATGTATTCGATTTGGCATTGAATGTTATATGTATCCTAATTGGGATAAACTGTTTCCTCATGTTGCTGATTTGTTCTGTTTACTTGCAAAAAATATTTCATCTTGTCTGTGCCTGATGAAAACCAAGCTGATGTAGTTCATGCCTTCAACTCAGCTACTAAGTATCCAGGGCCCAGTTGTTCAAAGCATCGTTAGCTTAACGAGCTCTTTAAGGGTAATTTCGTTAACTGTTTTAGCGGATTCAATACACAATATTCTGATATTTTTTGCTGAAATAAAATGTGAGTAGCTTTTGCAATGCAAAAGCTACTCACATTTTGTTCAGCAAAAAAAAATTCAGCATATTTGCGTATCACTCGATGTCAATTTTACCGAATCGTTAACTAACGACATCGTTAGTTTTGAACAACTGGGCCCAGATGATTAACTCACTGTTGATAATATTTTTCTTTCGAAAGCATGGTTAATCAGATTTATGCTACTGAACTTCAGTCAAATAAAGCTACTTCGTCTCAGACCGAACACCATTTTTGGATTTGGAAATATTCATATCTAATGGTACAGTTTCTTCAAACGTTTACGACAAATGGAACGATTTTGACTTTAGTGTTTTTAGATGATTTTACCTCGCTGGGGCTGGTGTTAAGTGTAGCGTAAAAATGTCTCCCTATATTTTACCATAGGGCAGATTATATTTTTTTTCCTTTTTGGATGATTGAGACCATTCTACCTACTTTGACACTCGAATGTCGCTTAAGTCGGTGCTAGGGGACGTATGTAGCCTCGCAAACTACATTGCTGCATATAGAGATATTTAATAAAATCGAGTCTCTGATTTTGTGTGTGTGTGTGTGTGTGTGTGTGTGTGTGTGTGTGTGTGTGTGTGTATTTCCAAATGTAACCTTTTAGATTTTTTTATTGTTAATTTATCGTTTCCTGATGACGACATACCCCATTGTCCTTTATATGGAGTGTGTACTTTTATTCGTTTTGCAAAACTATGTTCTCGGGTTAATGCTTTAAACAGTCGGTATAAAGTCGTAACTGTGAAACTTATTAAAGATGGCTATCGGTATTCTAAACGTCGCAAGGCGTTTCCTAAACTGTATCCACGACATTCTGATTTAATTGTTAAATGCGTGTTAATCGTTGATTTGAAGGCTAGTCTGCAACAAGGTATATCGGAACCAGAGTTTTGTGGAGATCCAGTTTATAAATTTAGGACCATTGGTGTTAAATCTGTGTTTTCGGAACATTTAAAAAGACTTACCCGTGATATAAAATAGGTTATAGCATTGATATTATGCAACAGATTGCTTGCTTTATTAATGACCAATCATAGCCGATAGTTATGCTTTCATCTTTCTCTGCACGGCGGTGGGTCGCATTTCGAACCGCCTAAATCTTAATCAAGTGGGTAGGTGCCTGATCATCACGAAAACATACCTATATATTTTTGACCCCTTTAAACCCCACTTTTATATAGTAAAACTGGGGTTTACAGGGATATACATTATTTTTCTTATTTCTGCTCAAAAACATAGATTGTGGATACTCGTTAGAACCGCCTCATCGAGGCGGTTCTAACGAGTACCCACAATCTATGTTTTGAGCAGAATTATGAAAATTATCTGAATTTTTAATCTGAAAATTTTCATTTTTTCAGGTAAAATTTTCAGTATATATTTGAATAGGCTTGTTTTCGTAATGCAATGTCCATGGCCTGACCCGCTCTGGATCATCTAGTGGTTTTGTGTTGAGTGTCAGTGTATATACGTTTTGTTACGGGCATAATCTTTGTTTCATCGAGTTATTATAATATGATTAAATTATGTTTTCTGTCATCATACACTGATTGAGTTAGGAAGCCTATACGAGAACTTGACAGTTCTATGTATTTCGAATAATATGGTACTATTAGGAGCCTGTACAACTAGTATAATTCCGACTCTCCCCTCTAAGAGCCCACAGTGTTTAAAAGGTTCTAAAACGGTAGTTCTGATATTCGTATTGTTTATGCTTTGTTTTACTTTATGACCTGCGGTTTCGGAGTTTTCATCCTGTTTGATGCCTTGTGCTTGTGTTCAATTCATTCTCTTATCTAGCTTTGTGATCACCTTACCTACGTGACATTCGAATTGATTTCTGACTATAGTTTTGAGATAAAGCGCTTCCGCAACAGGGTATATCGGGACCATATTTTTGTGGTGATCTAATTTATTAATGTAGGATTAATTTTTAGAAATCTATTTTGGAAAAATACGTAAAGAGACGGTTAACCATTATCATTTTTACCTACATTATGACAACATGCCTATTCAAATATACCACCAAAAAATGAAAATTTTCAGATAAAAAATTCTGATATGTTACATATTTCTGCTCAATACATAGATTGTGGGTACTCTATGAGGCGGCTCTAACGAGTACCCACAATCTCTGTTTTTGAACAGAAATAAGAAAAATAATGTATACCCTTGTATCCCCAGTTATACTATTTAAAAGTGGGGTTTAAGGGGGTCAAAATTATAAAGGCATGTTTTCGTGATGGCAGTGAGGTATAGGGATTTCTCAGTTATTTTCTATTTTTCACAGTGTGACGATATCAGCTCAGTAACTAGCAAATTATTTCACAGTGTCGGAAATGTTTTTTATAGACTGCTTCCCGCGTTATTGCATTTCATCTTGACGTCCTCGGCTGCTCAAAGGGACATAAACCCGACCAAATGAAACGTGTTTCAATAACGTCATCAAACTGTTGTTGTTACGCTTTGAAGTGACGTCAACGTTCTAATAAACGGACTGAATAACACCATTTTCTTACGTTGTTCATTGTTCTTCCGCTTAAATTGAAACACTCTTTTGGCGCTTTCAAGAAGACGGTACTAGCAAAATGGTATATAATAAATAGTATAATGAACGGTGTTTTCTTGATATGAAAAATCTGTCACTCAGCAGCGTGTATAATTCGGTAAAAATTCGTTCCTTTGGAACTCGTTTTTACCGAATTACCACGCTCCTTCGTGACAGTATTAATCAAACACTGTTGATTATTCTCTATTAAAAGAATAGGTTATTATACTGATACATGTATCATGCAGCAAACTGCAAGCATAATTACTGACCCGATCATGGTTGGTAGTTTCCTCTTTCATTGTACGACGGTGGGTCGTGTTTCGAACAATGATGGTCGCGACCTTAATATTAACCAGTGGTAGGTGCCTGATGCTAAATCAGAAGCTTCTGCGAGAACCAAACATTACAATGTAATTCGAATAATGTCCGACCCTAGGACGAAGATTATGATTCTGTAAAACTAGTTTAAACCCGCTCCCCTATGTCTTTTTGTATTTGTAAAACCGCTAACCGTTCAAAAGCGGATCTTCTATTATTGTTAATTCTTTGCACTACAGTCTACTTCTTTGGCTCGAACATTTTTTGACTGTGGACTTTGTTCTAGACATTGGTAGCTCGAGTCACTGAGGGTTAATCATAGCGCTAGGTCTGAAGGCAAATGAAGATTGTTTAGGGACATCTTTTCAATATTCTATAAAATCGCCAGCGATTATAATATGAGTAAACACAACATACAGTTTTGTGGTGAAATAGCAAACCTTTCGAGCTCGTTTTTGAGTTCCATTACGAAAACATGCCCATTCAAATATATAGAAGATTTCACCTCCAAAAGCTCAAAAAATTTTCAGATAAAAACTCCGATATTTTTCGTATTTCAGAAAACATCGATTGTGGGTACTCGTTAGAACCGCCTCGGCGAGGCGGTTCTAACGAGTACCCAGAATCTATGTTATTTAGCAAAATAAGAAAAATAATGTATACCCCTGTAAACCCCAGTTTTACTATATAAAAGTGGGGTTGAAGGGGGTCAAAATTATATAGGCATGTTTTCGTGATGCTAGGAAATTCTTCCGATAACTCAAGAAAACAAATATTTAGGGTTATCGAGGAAGATTTTCTTATTATCAAGAAAATGTATATTGTGTGTATCCATTAGACGTACACTCAACATAGCATTATTGTATAGATCGAAAAGACATCCTTAAGTTACCCTCATTTGCCTCCTGACCTGGCGCTATTATTAAACTTTTGTGGCTCGAACAAATTCCATGGTCTCGAAGATATTCGAGTCATTGAAGTTCTACTGTATAACACCATTGTGGCTGAGTTATGTCTTTTCCAGAATGTCAGTTTCGGTTGATATTAATGGGAACAGGGACATATATTCGACTGTTATTCCGAAAGTGTAAAACGTCTCCCCGTACCTCACCAAAGTATAAATTATATTTTTATTTCTTTTGGGATCATTCTGAATACTTTGAAAATCGAATACCGCTTATATCAATGCTAGGTGGGTGGAGTGGGGGGGCGTATCAGCTTTAGGTAGCATTACACTAAATATTGGAAGTGCCGGGTTTTATCACTTTTGGATCGAGGTTTCAGACATGCTTCCATTGGATATATACCCCAGGTTTTATTTCAGTGTGAGAAAAGGATAGTTATAAGGAAATAAAATGATGTGTGTTTTATAATTATATCTGCAAGCTCAGAGAAATTGTTGCTGATTTTATATGGTCACCCCTCCATTAAAAAAGTCCGCTTCTTATTCGCTGCGAATCTGCAGGTAAACAATGATGGTGAACCGTAACTTGAAAAGGAGCAGTGCAACATGTGGATTTTTTCTCAGAAACTTGTTGAGCTAGGGTGGCTCTATAAACAAGTAAGGTTTGAAAAGTTTTGTATGTGTAGTTTTTGTGGCAGCATGTGAAAGGTTACTATTTTCACCTATGGAAACAATATTTAGTGGTTAGCTCCCTTTACAAACGACACTGCAGCATATGAAGCGACTTAATAAAACCGATTCTCCGATTTTCTTCTGTTGTGTGTTCTTTGTTTCCAAAGGCAATTTTCTGAGAAACACAAAAAAATGTTTCAGTATGTCATCTGCTGAAGTTTTTACCCAGCATGCAAAGCGTTACTTCCCGAACCACAGGTGCTCAAGCTATTCTAATCAAAAGTAACAATGCAACTGAAATTAAGGTTTAAGACTAAGTCTTTCAGAAAATTATTGTGCCGCGCCATACGAAAACGTGGTCTTCGGGCATATGCGTACAGAGAAGGCCCAGATCAGCCTGCGCATCCGCGCAGTCTGATCAGGGCCTTCAATGTCCGCTTACAGAATCATTGGACACTACAAAACGGATCAATGGAGAGAACATGTCCGGATGAGACTTTGCGCATGCGCGGAATGAGTAAATCTGTGCATTTTGTGCATGTTTGAAGACACGTTTTCGCTTGGCACGGCAAAGTTGCACTGAGCTGCTGCAAAAGCAACTTCTTGGCACGTTTGGTCAATGAAAGCATCTTTATAGTCTGCTCAGTCTTTGCAGTTCGTTATATGGATTCCCCATTGTCTTCAGCATGCTGATGCAAACAGCGGTTGCAAGGGCCTGTGAGGGAAGTCACTTTTCGCACGTGGAACATTGTATGTTTTGTTGTCACAGTGTCCCGACTCAGTTGTTAATTTCCGAAAGTATTAATTAAACGTCAGATAAATTTCATAAGGATTAATTATGAGCGGAATTATTTCTTAATTCCTACAAGGCAGGGAAGTTTGATATTTTTATTGTACATTCTGTTGTTAATCATTATACAGAAAATCCTAATATGTCGCTACAATTGTTGAATAAACGTTCAAAAGACACTATAAATAACTAAGTAACTAATCTGTCACATTGGTAATGATTGTTGAAGAAACAGCAATGAACATATACAGTTAGGGCTATATTTTGATCTACGAGTATATTTTGCATTTTCTTAATCTCTCAACAGTATATTCTTTAATAATATGTAACAAAAACAGAGACACATAGGGGTTTACATTATTAGGAAAGTTTTCAGAACTTTGCAGTTGTACTTCTCGCAATTTTTTACTTCATAAATTTGTCTAAATATGTTCGGCAACCATACACCCATGTTATACAGTATATTGTAACCATGCCATGGCTTACATTGTTCTTGGTGGAAGTTATCAAGATAAAAATTTTATTATTTCCATAAATACAGACATCACGAAAAAATACCTATAATTTTGACCCCCTTAAACCCAAATTTTATATACTAAAACTGGAGTTTACAGAGGTATACATTAGTTTTCATATTTCTGCTCAAAACATAGATTGTGGGTACCCGTTAGAACCGCCTCGGTAGGCGGTTCTACCGGGTACCCACAATCTATGTTTTGAGCAGAAATATGAATAATATCAGAATATTTTTATCTAAATATTTTCAGCTTTTGATGCTGAAATTTTCAATATATTTGAATAGATGTGTTTTCGTGATTCGAGGTGCAAGCAATGATGAAACAAACATCGTGTATTAAACCAGCGACGATCGGACAGTGAAGAACTGTAACACAGGAATCTTGTAACGGTCAGTATAAAACTACTAGTGGGGGGTAGTGGGGGGTGGGTTTAGACCAGTTTAACTTGCGCGAAACATCACCCTTAATTCTGATAATAAGATTATCTAGATATGATCAATGTTACGAAATGCAGGCACGGCGTGTTTTCGTAATGAAATGTACTAAAACTACTTTCTAAAGTTGCCGTTTCCTTAAGTACACATATAGCTTGCACGGTTAAAACAATGATAACAAAGAATGTATGTAATTTACACGGTTTACACCAATGATATCAAAGCTGACTGCACACTAATGATATCAAAGACTGCAGTCGTCCTTGTTATCATTGGTTTAAACCGTGGAAGTTGTGTGTATACCTGAGGGATGCTATCTTTGTTATCATTGGTGTAAACCGCGTAAGTGATATATGCACTTGAGAAATGATGTCTTTGTTATCATTTGTGTAATCAGTGGCGTAAACCGCATAAGTGAAAACCGTGTAAGTTATATATATACTTGAGGAATAACGGTAATTTTATAAAGTACTTTTTGTATAGCAGCATATAATTTGTTTAGTTTCCTTAAGAGTAACCCATTTGCGAAGGGAGGTAGTTACTTCAAGGTCATAGTGTTTTTCCAGAGATGTATCTCCATTCAACTTAACGTGGTCTATAATTGAAGTATGAACAGGATTTTCACTCCTACCATCGTCATTTCCTTATTTGATCAATGCATTATACTGGAGATTGCCTGAACGCCACGAACTATCATCGCTTTTTACAGAAACAAGCACCGGAAACCAACGAGATGTACCTTAGAACAAGCGCGAGTATCCAAGACCCAGAACAGCCTGCGCATGCCCGCTGTTTTATCATACTCTACATTTTCACTGCATAAAGTTTTTGAATTCTCAGATTTCTAAAAGTGAACTGTGACAATCCTGAGAAGTCTATGCGAATGCGCAGGCTGATCTTGATTACTCTGTTCTCATATATCGTAAGTTACCATCATCTGGCATCCGTCTCGCATAAAGCCATCTAATTGACTCAATCTGCCATTGTCTAGATACCTCTAACTATGTTTCCTTAATCAAAGGTTCTACTATTAGCCACCATTTCATTTCAATTTTCCTAGGCATCAAAAGGAAATGACTCGTTAGTTTATAGAGAGGGAATTAATAGAATTACCGTAATGTCTCTTGTAGACGTCCTTTTAAATTAAATCTTATTTTATCGAGTGCGTCAATGGCGACTAGAGCTTCCTGTTAAGGCGAATCGATAAACTGTGTTGAGTTTTGCCATTTCCATCAAGGAAGACAGGTTTGTGACATCCTTTTTGCCTATCGGAGCAAAGTCATTCCTCTAAGAGTAGAACCCTTTTTCAGATGGGAGGCAAGCAATTTGACAGAGTTGCCTTACCTGGACGTGTATCAATTCCCCTTAAAGAAAAATAGATAAAATAAGAGTATAACTGAAAAGATACAAGAGAGAGTGTACGTGTATACATTACGAAAACACGCCTAATCAAATATATTGAAAATTTCACCACCAAAACCTGAAAGTTTTCAGACAAAAATTCTGATAATTTTCATATTTCTGCTCAAAACATAGATTGTGGGTACTCGTTAGAACCGCCTCGCCGAGAAAAATAATAATGGTAAGAAAGTTTTAAGAAAAATAATGTATACCCCTGTAAACCCCAGTTTTACTATATAAAAGTGGGGTTTAAGGGGGTCAAAATTATATAGGTATGTTTTCATGATGTTTATTTAAATCTGATTTAAAAACGCCTTACAATGGAAGTGTAATCACATTTAAGACTACAGAGGATTTTAAGACTTCCTTTAAAACGTTAAATCAGAGATATACAGCATTAGCATATCTCCGATGCACTGCTTGTAGAGTTTTTTCAGATCCATATTGTTATGTTTGCTAAATTCTAAATGTAGCCACTCGACCACCTCAGCGAATGATCAGTATTATATCGACCCATTATCGAGAGCATAGATAGATAGCCTTGATCGCAAAGGTGTTTTTTATCTGGACCAGCTTCCTTAACTTGACATTTACACAGGATATTTGTATACCGAGTCAAACGTTAAGCACCGTTTCAATTTAAAAAGTATAACCGTATGTTTCATATCTGCTGACACATTTAAATGCATGCAAGTATTACTGATAACAGATACAACATACTGCCCAAACTAGGTTCCAGAACTCATTTATCTTCACTACAGATGGTCCCAGCTAGCATTCTTTATAAATCTATAGCGGGCCGTTATCGGCCCGTCAGGGTATAAAGAATGCTAGCTGGGATTTTACATGTACGTTTTGTGTGGCTGCCGTAAAATCTCCTTTTATTTCACTTACGCATACATTCGAAACTCAAGGTCTCCAACATCTTTCGACTTATGGAAATTTATTCGGGTTATGGGTAGTTCGAGCCGCTAAGGGTTAATCATAGCGTCAGGTTACGAGACAAATGGGAATAATACATGGATGCCTTTTCGATTCTATAAAATAATGATATGTTGAGTGTACTCATTAGAATTGCCTCGATGAGGCGATTCTAATGAGTACATGTAACATACATTTCATATTGAAATAGAAAAAAAATCCTAAAATATCCCTAAATATTTGTTTTTTTCAGCTGTCGGAAGAATTTTCTAGGGACACAAAAAAGAGTTCGAATTAGCCGTGGTAAATGAGTCATCGGTGTCCGAGTCATTGAGGGTTTACTTTTGTAGCTTATATTTTCTGGTCCTTTGGGATCACTTAGCTCATTGGCCATTATCTAAAAAAATATCGCTCAAGCATGGACCAGGAGTCGTGAGCAGCGTTGTCCATTACATAACTCTTCATTAATTGACTCTACAAAACTGAGCCTCTAAATCTTAACTTGGAAACTTCATTTTAATGAAGTACTTCTCTGCGTGGAATAAATGTTAAGTTTATATAAGAACTCTACAACTGCTATACAGTCGAATTCAATGGTTCGAACATCTTTGGGACCACTGAAATTTGTTCGAGATATGGATAGGTCGAGTCACTAAGGGTTAATCATGCCGCCAGTTCAGGAAGCAGATAGCAACAATTTAGGGATTTGTTTTTTAGATTTTTCTACTAAAAAATTGAATGCTAAGTGTACTCCATGATGCGATTCCAATGAGTACCCACAACATACAATTTGATGGTAAAATAAGAAACAATTAATAAATATTTGTTGTCTTGAGCAATCGGAAGAATTTCATAGGGACTCAAAAGCAAATTCGAAAGCCATGGTTAACGAGCCATCGATGTTCGAGCTATTAAGGTTCCACTGTATTGGTATAAATATATTGGTATTTCGTTCATTTGGAACATTTTGAATGTTTTAAAAATTTCAAGCCATTTGACAATTTCAGGCACTAATAATGTAAAATTTATTCTCTGCGAGCATACCTGCTGAAATTATGCTTAAAGCATCCTGACCTGAATCTACGGAAGGGGTACCTTTATCTGAGCACCCATTGCTTTATTACATGAAATGGTTTGGCAGAGTTCGCTGGCACAGGATCCTATTTGATCAGATAGGGTGGGAAATAAGAAGATAATGATATCTGACGGTTATTTGGGGAATTATTACACGACTTGGGCTTGAATGCGGACAAACGTCCAATCCTGTCAGAAACCAAGAACTAAAATTATGTTCTGGCGTTTCATTACTGTTGCCCTCTAACTCTTTCGGCGCCAAATTTCAGACGACATTTGTCGTCAGTTTTTTTTAAACAAATTATCGCTTGGAAAGAAGTTTGTAAAGTTGAAAGACTGACTGTCAAACAGCGTAGATCCAGATGAGATGGCTCATTATGAGCCGTCTCATCTGGATCTATGCTGTTTGCAAAAGCCTGTTATTATCACCTGTGGCAGTGAAAGAGTTAATATTTTATTGTATTGTCTGTGCATAAATGCTGTGCTTGGTGCAAATGTTTTGAATAGAGTAGACTTTACAGGCTTTGCGACCCTTCTCATCACACAGTTTCGGGGAAACTGATGGATTTTCGTGGAAGGCAACTCTGTCATAACTGTTTCCGTCTCCCTTCTTAAAAGAGGTCTGCTCTTGGGAGCGAATTCTTTCGTTTTAGAGTAGAAAACACCTTTTTAGAAAGGGATTTTGTGTGCAGGAAAACAAACAGGAAGTCATAAGTGTTGTCTCCCTTGTAAAAACAGGGGAATCATTACCATACCAAGCTTATCCAGCCTCTTTATTATATACCATTGGTTATGTTTGTGGATCTGTCAAATCACATTACGAAAACACGCCTATTCAAATATATTGAAAATTTCACCACCAAAACTGAAAGTTTTCGGATAAAAATTCTGATATTTTTTTTTCATATTTCTGCTCAAAACAGATTGTGGGTACTCGTTAGAACCGCCTCGCCGAGGCGTTCTAATTAGTACCCACAATCAATGTTTTTGAGCAGAAATGAGAAAAGTAATGTATACCCCTGTAAACCCCAGTTTTACTATATAAAACTGGGGTTTGAGGGCTTCAAAATTATAAAGGTATGATTTCGTGATGACGTAACATTCATTTCAGGTTCCTATATCAAATTTTAAGCGTTCCTTTACACTAGGCATGCTGGGTAATTTTTTTAGTAGACGACATGTTAAAATATTTTTCTTATTTTTTCAGAAAACAGGTTTAGACATTTCATGCAAATTGTCTCCAGTTTAGACAATTTGCATGAATGTGAAAACCTATTTTTTATTCTGTTTTTTATTTTTTTTATTTATTTATTTAGTTATTCATTTATTTTTGTTTTTGAAGCATAAGACAAAATATCATTGGTTTGTCGTTTGGTGAAATAGTCCAGAGAGTGGTAAAGGTTAAATACGCCGGCGGTAGCGGTCCTAGCTCTAGTACTGTCTCAGTGAAGACATGCTATCACTGACCCAATAACAAAAACTTTTCTTGTTTAATACACCCTTGACCGCAGCCAGAGAAGAGCCTCGTACAAGACATTTAATCCGCGCTGATTGTGCTAAATTCCAGCAATACAGGGCCATATTGTAGAAATCATACGGTAAACTAGATTGCAAGAAAAGAAAAAAGATCTCAGCACTCTGCGAGAATCCTTATATTGTCTGGAGGGCCCTTCTAGTATTTAATCATAATGAATTTTAAAGATAATTGCATTTAGCGGCGATACTACGGTGATAAAAGCCATAAATTGGTGATATTTTGCTAAAATGTGCTTTGCCTGCCCGAAAAGCATTTCTTTGGTTTCTGTCGTTACTCTGGGCTAGAGATGCTAAATGGTTTTCGCCGGTAGATCGGATTACGAGAGCAGAAGACGGATTGATAGACTCTGTTCGTAATTTGTTTTATTAAAACATTTTATCTCATCTCAATGCGCTTAGCATTAAAGAAAGTGATAAAAATGGTGTTTTTAACAAATTACGAAAATAAGACCAAAGTAATCTAATTTCACCGTTTCCAAGCATTCTGTTTTAAGGCAGTCTGGTTTCCCATTATATCGCCATTAAAGTGACTGGTTCGTTTATTAACGCTTAGCATGGTGGGTAAAAATTGCAGCAGACGACATGTTGAATTATTTTTCATATTTTTTTACAAAAACAATAGAGTTTGATATTCCAAGCAAAATGTCTCCTTTGAAGACCATTTACATGAAATGTCAAACCCTATTTTCTGAGTTAAAAAAAAAACTAACAAAAATATCGTCAATTTGTCGTCTGCTGAATCAGAGCAGAGAGCGGTAAAGGTTGGGGATCATATAGTGAGAAAATGAAGTTTTCAAATTTATGTCGTTTACTTCTGTAGATGTTAATAAAGTCTTGTCGTATTGATGGCAGAAATTGACAATGTTATGGATATGAGAAAAGAACGCGAAAAGTGGTGAGGGTACAACATAATATTGGTTGCGTCAAGCTAACGTGGAAAATATGCCCTTTTCGGATCCGATAACATGGGCCCGAAAAGGGCACAATCTGTTTTTCAACTTATGCAACTTTTATTTGTAAATTTTACATTTTTATGTCATTTTGTTTTAAATAGAAAACCTCTGAAGAAGGCGAAAGCCGAAAGGCCTCAGGTAAACAAATCATTTGCACTCTGTGTGTGTGTGTGTGTGTGTGTGTGTGTGTGTGTGTGTGTGTGTGTGTGGAGAAATAAGGTATTTTTTGGTGCGCTAGCGCACTCATTATATACAAGGAACTCTCTGGAGCCACAGAATACTAAAGCTTGGAAATATTATTATAATTTAAGATTTTTTTTTCAACAAAGATTTCCGGCCCAGGATCAAAACTGATGCAAGTTCTTCAGAAAAAAGTGTAAAGGGAGAAATATAAAATACCACTGGGCTGAGTGAGTCCACGCCAGCACCGACGGCAGCGCTTAGCCCTTCAGAGTCAAGAGATACAACCACTGCGCCATTACGCTTGTTTGAAAACAAGTTTCATGGAACAGTATTAAGCTTGATTTCTCTGAATGACCCGTCGGATAGGGTATTTTTTGGTGCGCTAGCACACTCATTATATACAAGGAACTCTCTGGATCCACAGGATACTGAAGCTTGGAAATTTACCTTTGATTCCAGTTTCACTATTCACTATACCAAAGGCAACCATCATTGCCTTTCTTGCTGTTTTGTTGTTGTTGTTGTTTTGTTTTTGTTTTTTTTTTTTTTTTTGTTTTTTTTTTTTTTTTGTTTTTGTTTTTTTGTTTTTTTTTTTTTTTGTTTGTTTGTTTTTTTTTTTGTTTTTTTTTGTTTTTTTTTTTTTTGGTGCTGCAATAATCGTCTTTGTACACTTATTTCCGCTATCTGCAACCAAGCTCAAGCTCAACCTCTGCCTGTATCGGTATATTCAAACAATTGGATGACGAGCTAAGTGTTCTCACAGTGTATAACAGTAATGATTTATAACGGAAGCGGCATGGTCTGTACCAAACTTGGAGACTGGAAATTTATTGTCAGGTAAGAAAACACCGAAATATCCATTTGAAACGCGGTTTCGGCATCGGGAAGAGAACTGAATGCGTTTTACATGAACTATCGTTTTTATGCGGCTCAATCAGTGATTTCGCTCTTCTGTCCCCTGTCAAGACGGCGATAACATCGAAATTATACCATTAGTTTTGCTAGCATCAGCATCAAGTCTTTAAAACACCTTTCTCTCGTATCTAATAGCTGCTAGCAATCAAATGTTACGATTCTATAAACTATCGCCACTTAACCCTTAAAGCGCCAAGAAAAACTGCATCTGAAAATGTCGTCTGTTTATGTCGTCTGCTGAATATTTTTTGCAAACTTTTCAAACCTATTTTTGCGTACAGGCAAACAGTGTGGACCTAGATCAGACTGCTCATGATCTGGGTCCACACTGTTTGCAAAAATGACTTTTAGAATCACAAGCAGATGACAAAGCAGACGACAATTGTTGTGACTGGCGCTTTAAGGGTTAAACTGCATACGGTAGTTCCCACTGACTGTTCGAATAGCTCCAACTTTAACCCTTAAAGCGCCAGTCACAACTATTGTCGTCTGCTTTGTCATCTGCTTGTGATTTTAAAAGTCATTTTTGCAAACAGTGTGGACCCAGATCAGACTGCTCCTTTAGGAGCAGACTGATCTGGGTCCATACTGTTTGCCGGTATGCAAAAATAGGTTTGAAAAGTCTGCAAGAATATTCAGCAGACGACATAAACAGACGACATTTTCAGATGCAGTTTTTTTGGGTTTTTTTTTTTTTTTTTTTTTTTTTTTTTGTTTTGTTTTGTTTTTTGCGCTTTAAGGGTTAAATCATTCTGCTGTACGACTAGCGTCGATCATTTCAGCTTTTCATCATACACCAGAAAAATAGTTAAGTGCGTTCTTGAATGACTTCAGATTTATTCGATGTGTACGAGAATGAGGGAAATGAGAATCAGAGTAGGATAGAACGCTTTGTGTTTATATAGATTTCAAAAGGCAGATTATTAGTCGAATCAAGAGTGCCATATGTGAAATATCAGTTTTGCCTGGATCAACAACTTCACCTCCTCCGAGGATTTGGCCCCAGAACCACGGGCGTTTGCATGTCTTCCTTGTCCACACGCCTTTGGCCCAGACAGGCCCAGCCATGGATCCCACCAATTATGTATAGAGCTTTCAGTTAATTTTATAAGCAATCAGTAGATATTCAGACAGTCTTTTTCCTCCAGTGGAGTTAATGCAGTACAGTATGGCGCTATTCGGACAGTCAGTCGGAACTACCGGGTTCAGCTAAAGTGGCCATGGCTTGTAGAACCAAAATGTTTGGATTTCAGCAGTTATTAGGTACGAGAGAATAAAGGTGTTTGAGGCTGATGGTAGCAGAAATAATGGAATAATTTCGCAGTTATTGACCGCGCTTCGCGTGTTGACGGGCGACAGTAGCAAAATCACTAAACACTGATTGAGTAGCACAAAACCATGTCCCATAAAAACCGCTACTGGCCATTCCTCTGTTGCAGTGCGTCTTTGGTTTCAATTGTGGCGTTTGAATTATCATTATTTGTTCCTCGTCTCTCCTTCTTTTGGTGTCTTGGGACGGCTATGCTTCGTCACTATGTTATTTCCTGGCTATCTGTACTTAATATTTTTGTTTGTGAAGATTCTTTCAAATGTAGTATTTGAAGAGAAAGCTAAAATGAGACCAAAAGCGTCACCACTCACTAATGGTTTTATCGCCCCTACCTAAACGCTATACAAGATAAGTAGACTTCCCAAATCCCGGACATACGCTTCTACCGATATTTCCTTCGTTCAGGCCTATGGGCGAAGCTTACCAAGTAATGCTTACTATCCACGGACGCCTGATTACACCCTTTATTCTGGGGTCCATGTCTGTTGGTCTGAACATTCTGATTCGTCATTCGCTTATGGATTTATGAGTTTGGATTACGGCTTAGGTACCATGACCGCAACTACATATATCAAAGGCGTTTCAGGAAGAGGTGAATATGAGATCTCAGCAGGGGTGGAAAAGAGGCCTTCTGAGGGGCAATAAATATTTTCGAGGGATATTACTTATGGATCAAATGTATAAGTAAATACTAAATTCCCCTATTGGGCCTCTACCTGTCTATCATTTATTGACGGTACACTAGGTTTTGCTGTGCCCAGTCCCTTATCAGTGATAATAACCCTTGTCCTGCTGAATAAATTAAGTTGCCACGCCCATTTCTAAATTTCTGTCAATCGGATTACTTGATCCGGATTGTTACTATATATTCACATACTAAATGGCAAACAGTGCAGATCCAGATCAGTTGGCTTCTTCAGAAGCCAATTGATCTGGATCTACACTGTTTGCAAAGGCAGGGTATATCCGGGTTCAGCAGGACAAGGGATACCAATGGTCAAGACACGTCCTATTTCTATATCTTTAATTACATAGAAGTAACTCAACGTACAAACACGATATGTAGTTTCCAATGCTACCTAAGGAAGAAGCTATTTGCGCTTCTGTGGGTACTGAAGGCCGATATCACCATGCGCCTTTACATAATATTAAGATCGTGTACCTTATATCAACGAACACAAAAGGTCGTAATTCAGACTGTAATACACAGTTTGATCTGAAACTTTGCTGTTTGTATATTTTTAAAATTTCTAAATTACCATGCCAGTATTGGTTGTTTCCACCGTCTGTTAGCCACATCAGACAAGTGTGATCTATATACATATACAGATGGGGGTTGCCTTCCTAGTGATGTATCAAGCTACAAAGTGATATATCACATGGTCCTTCATAGTGTCTTATCAAGCCGCATAGCGCGGCTCTAATGAGAACCTTTATAATGACATACAGTCGAACTTTGTTATCTCGAACTCGCTTATTTCGAATTACCGCTTATCTCGAAGTGAAAATCTGGTCCCTGTTTTAACATGAAACTATGACAACAGGTAACAAATTAATGTGGAAAAGAGGAGAAATTGCTCCTCAGGAGCAATTTCTCCTCTTTTCCACATTATATATATATATATATATATATATATATATATATATATATATATATATATATATATATATATATATATATATATATTCTAACTTCAGGAGTCAAATGACATATTCATTTGTTAAATGTGGTTGCTCAATTTATTGTTTTTCTCACTCTCTCAACTCTGATATGTCGAGATACGGATATCTCGAAGTATTTCAGTGAGTCCCTTGGAATTCGAGATAACGATAGTCGACTGTATCTAGATCCATATAGGAACATCATTATGACTTCATACTACTGTATGAAGTCGCATTGTGACGTATAAAGCTGACTAGTGACGTACCCAGTAAGCTGTCTACATAAATCTATAGCGGGCCGTTATCGGCCCGTCAGGCTAGCTGACGGGCCGATAACGACCCACTGTAGATTTATAAAAAATACTAGCTGTGTACAAACCCCCGAGTAGTAATGTACATCATGACCATCCATATAGACGTTTCAACCTATACTGTGAGCTCGTCTGATCGTCTCTTAATAATGATTTAGCAAGTTTTATAGCGACGTACAATTATGATTTCATAATGACGAATAAACCCACATAGTGACATATCATACATGTAACCACCATTCATAGTAACGTATCAGACTAAATGATGGCATACCGTCTGAGTAGTGAATAATTCTCCACAGGAAAATATATACAATTGCAGTAATTGAACAATGACGGCCATATACGGTTAAAAACAAGTCGATTGCGTGCAAACTGTTTTTGGAATTAATCACGGTAAATCCTTCCCTCCGCTTTTATGCTAAAATGGAGCGGGCCATGCGAAGACGGTACTGTATTACAAGTCTGAAAATAGCAGTCACTCAGATTAGCTGAGGTTCGGATTCGATGTCCGCTGAAAATGCGTCTTTTACTAAATCCATTACAACATGTCGTAATATTCGTATACAATGTCGTAATATTCATATACAATATGCCCTACCGGTGAAGACGGAGGTCATGCGGAGCGAATACGCGTGATCTTCTAGATCTATGCCCTTGGTATATAAGCGAAAGGATACATTTTCCCCTCGCTTGTATTAAATGTTGTATCATGGCAGACGAAAATTAACCGCCGCAACATTAACTCTTAGTAAGCTGGTGAAAAAATTAGCAGATAACAAAATGAGTTCTTTATTTATTTTTAGCAGGAAATAGAACATGTCGTTTCCAGCGAATCGAGACGATTCGCATGAAACGACATGTCTTATTTTCTGCGAAATATAAGAAAACTCTTTTAATATATCGACTACTTGTTTTTAAATTCAGCGTACAATGTGTTTAAGTAACTTTGAATTACGATTTAAAGACAATCGAAAGGGATTTATTGGGAAGCGTAAAAGCTACGCACATTTTGTAATTACAACAGCGTCGTTTGATTGTCGAAAACTCAAGATTAATTCGGATAATATTGTAATGGTAATTGAAATGTTGTCTTTAGGATTACTTCGGTGTAATAGCGACCAGCATGGCGAAAATGGGCTGTTTATTTCTTTGTTGTTTTTTTTTTTTGGGGGGGGGGTTATTTTTTGTTGTTTTTTTGTTTTTGTTTTTTTTTTTTCTAATAAGCGTTCGTTACTGATAATATTGCATACCCAGATTAGCACATTCCTTAGATTTATGTTTACTCTTAATTGTGAACTGGTATACCTTGGTAGTTGGTAGTACTATATCTAGAAATCTTGAATGCTTAGCGCCCTGGGTCTAGGTCAGCCAGTTCCTTACAATTAAGGCTTAGTCGAGGAATTATACGAAAAGATATTTTTGTATTACTATTTCTGACATTTGTCCTCACCGAGGTCTGTATAAACTTCATATATTCATGTGTGTGAGTATTGTGTGTGTGTGTGTGTGAGTGACAGGAAGGAGGTTGGACTTGTTCATAATGTTTTTGTTGTTATGTGTCATTCATTTGCATCGGGGCGGCGGAGGGGTGGGGGCGGGGGGGAGGCGGGGTCACGGGGGTAATTTTGGTACGGGTGTTCGAGCCAGTATTTCGAAACCTACCCCAATCATACATCTGGCCTTTGAAAAACTTTACCCATTCAAATACTAGATCGTCTGAAATGCTGACCCATTCATGTACTGCCCTTTGATTTTTGTACCCATTTATTGCTGGTAGATAGACAAATACAGCAGTCTATTCATTGAATACCAAGAGAACAAGTAGCCTCGAAAAATCTCTGAACGAAATTAATGTGCATGTACCGGGATACATCAGAAAAGTGGGGCCTTTCATATACTATTCCAGAAAAATGGGGCCAATCATATACTTTTTGCTGGAAAAAAGGGGCCAATCTTATTCTTGGCAGCGCTGAAAAAGGGGGCTCATATATAGGAAGTTACCCTAGGAAGTTACCCTTCCCCGCCATGATGTTATGTCTTCAAACAACACATCTTTTTTGCAGTAACCAATTATCAGTCAGCATCATGCCATCTACATAACCTTAAAGCATCTAATATTACATAATATTATGTGGTCAATCAGAAAAATGGTAACACATTAGGCCATGGGGAAATTAGAGTAGCTATTTAAGCATTAAGTCAAGATGTATTTCTTGCAATCTAGAATAGTGTCCGCACTATTAGATGCTCTGTATTAATGATTATCCCATAATCTTTGATAAAGTGCTGCAATGGTAACCTTTTAGAATACAGTATAACCTCAATGGCTCGAACCCGGATGGCTCGTTTACCGTGGGTGATTCGAACTCTTTTTTTCAGTCCCTACAAAATCCTTCCAATAGCTCAAGAAAACAAATATGTAGGGATTTTTTCTTATTTTATCATGGAATAGTATGTTGTGTGTACTCATTAGAATCGCCTCATTGATGTGATTCTAATGAGTACACTCAACATACAATCATTGTGTAGAAAATCGAAAAGATTTCCCTAAATTATCGCTATTTGCTTCCTGAACTGGTGCCATGATTAACCCTCAGTGGCTCGAACTACCCATGTCTCGAACGAATTTCCATGGACCCAAAAATGTTCGAGCCATTGAGGTTCGACTGTGTCAACATAAGTGCCTGTGAATGGAGAACACCTTCTGTTTTAGTAGGTTTCCAATAAATATTATTATATTCTATGTAGTGCTACAGCTAGTCCAGGTTTTGGTTGAAGATAACAAGCATAATGTCAATGCATTGTGGATCAACAATGGATTTACTTCCGTGTCTCTATTAATCTTTTTGTAGTCTAGACAAAATTCACAGCATAATTAAGTACGAGTATTGTACTATTGCATATACTAGGCTCATTTTATTATTTTATTATTCTAACCTGACATGGCTAAATGCGAGGATCGGTCGGAAAAAATCCGGACGTTTTACTCTATTTCAAAAACCATTAAATATTTTTTGTCTTTCTTTTTTTTTTTTTTTTTTTTCAAATTGTTCCCACCTACGTCTATACACCTTTGTTGTCTTTACAGGAGTTTTGGTATTCCCTCTGCAAAACATAAATTAGACCTACTGCTGTGGTACATGACATGAAATGAGCCAGAAATATTCCACGTAAATCTCAAAAAAGTAACCAGCATAACGCTGCCAGCAATTGAAGACAGCTCAAACTTCTTGGGAGTTGGGGAGGTGGGGGGCCAGCTCATTTCCACAGCTTTGACTTAGCTTTTGTTTCAGGTTGAGCATAATGAACCCGCATTTTTAATCCCCAGTGACAAAACAGTTCAAAATCTTATTTTCATTGTGGTTAAAACGCTCCAAATGTTCTTTCGTTATTGTCATCGTGGATGCATTTTAGTCTTCTGTCAGTTGTTAGGACACCCACCTGGCACTTACCTTGCTCATACCTATTTCTAGTGTAAAATCAGGGCCCAGTTGTTCAAAGTGTCGTTAGCTTAACGAGCTCGTTAAGGGTCATTTCGTTAACTATTTTAGCGGATTCAATACACAATATTCTGATATTTTTTGCTGAAAAAATGTGAGTAGCTTTTGCACTGCAAAAGCTACTCACATTTTTTCAGTAAAAAATTTCAGCATATTTGCGTATCACTCGATGTAAATTTTAACGAATCATTAACTAACGACATCATTAGCTTTGAACAACTGGGCCCTGAATTGTCGATGCTTTACCGATGCAAAATTGATTAGCTACGTCCTGCAATGTCAATCTGTAATTTTTGTTGACAAAAACCTCAACATTTGCCACCATTGTAGGGATCACTGCCTCAGCGGGTGTCCCTGGCCTAGATTTGTCCCTCATGCATGTCATGCCTTCCCTAAACTGTGAAACCCAGCTATAAAAGTTTGAACGGGATATGCAGACTTTAGAAAAAAAAACTTTTCTGCAATCTTTGAAAAATGTGGCAATGTGTTTCACTCTCTAAAAGCAGGCATTTTTACAGATCTGTGTTCCTCCAGATTACAGCCCATGGTCGCACCTAACACCTACCTTGTTTAAATGCTCAAAACTTTGTGTATCCACAATTCTTATTGAAATAAACTATATATATAGATGATTAAATGTAGTTTTCGCTCATTTATAATATGTGAAGGTAGCTGCACGTGGAAAGAAAGGAACTTGAAAAGTCCGGATATTTTTGACCGCCACTCGTATTTAGATACACGACTCATTTCATTTTATTTTTATTATTATAACTAACATTGCTAAATATTGTACTGTGTACATATATGACTCATTTGATTTTATTTTAACTCTAGCTGGACGCGTTATTGTAGATATATGAATAATTTTATTGTATTATAATTATAGCTTGACATGGCTAAATATTGTACTATGTACATATATGACTCATTTCATTTCATTTTTATTCTAATTGGACAGCTAAATATCGTGTTATTGTAGATATATGAATAATTTTATTGTATCACAATTCTTACTTGACATTTGACATGGCTAAATACGATATTTTTGTGTCTCATTTCATATTATTACTATTCTAATTCAACATAACTAAATAAGGTAGCAATAAAGAAACTTCTGCAGAGCAGATTTTAATGAAATTTTCGGATGGCCTTATAAAGGGAATCACTGATAGTCTAGAATGTCCACGAGAGCGTAGGTAGACAAACAGATAAATTGCGCATTAATCTTCGCCAAACTTTCATACTTAGGATGGTCTGAAAATTCTAATTACATCAAATTTAGTTTAGAAAAATATAAGAAATTAAAAATAGTTTAAATGTTCCAGTGTATGTTAATAATCTTATACACATGTTCCCGTATTATGGATTGAATTAATTATTTCTATTTTTTTTTTCTGACGATTGACAATCGAAAAACAGTAATATTTAAGCTTTTCCGGAACGGTAAACTATTTTTGTTTTTTTTTTGACGATCAATAAATAGTAATATTTAAGCTTTTCTGCGCCGGTAAACTATTCTGAATTGTATCTTGGAAACAGAATACATAAAGGAACGAAAATCTAGTCTTGGTTTCACTAAGACTCTTTATGTGGTAGTGATTTGCATGGCTGCAAATTCCCTCTAGCACCGGCTTAAGAGGAACTTGATTTTCTAGAATATTGGAATAAGTTCACAGATTACTAGGAAAATAAAAATACAAACTGCACTATGTTAAGTACATGTACGGGGTTGCTTGCTACGGCCGCCACATACGGCACTCAACAATAGCTGCAGTGAAGTCAAATAAAATTTATAAAGGTTGCTGTTGGAAACACCAGCCACATAATAGATCGAAAAACTGGTCATCTAGGTTTCATTAAAACTATTCATATGGCAGCGATACAGTTGTTTACATGGCTGCAAGCGGCCCCTAGCACATTAAGCGGTATTAGATTTTCCAGAATATCATAATGGGCTCAATGATGCCAAGGTAAATAGAGACAAGAGGTCATGATGGCCCTGTATCGCTCATCTGAGTATCATAGCACTTAGGGAACCTGACGTAAAAATAATCAGGGCAAACATTCTGACCAAGATCCATGATGATTACTTAAACAACCAGGACAATGTAACATGCCTAATAGACCATGAACTATACGTCAAGGTCAAATATGCATGACTGCACTCAAGAGGCCATGCCAAGATGTATGCTTGTGCTGAGAATCTGACCTAAACTCAAAAAAAAAAAAAACAATCACAAAATCAGTGGACCTTGAAATATAGCTCAAATATGGATGACTGTTTTCAAGAGATTATGCTAAGATGTATACATGTGCCAAATATCACAGCTGTGGAACCAACAGTTACTGAGAAACTGACCTAAACAGAAAAAATAACAAAGTCAATAGACCATGAAATATAGGTCATGCTCAAATATGGATGTCTTCATTCAAGCAGTCATGCTAAGATGTACGCAAGTGCTTAGTATCACTGCTGTAGGACCAATAAATACCGAGTCATTGACCTAAACAGAAGCATCATAACAAAGTCACTGAACCGTGAAATATAGGTCATAAATTTCAAACTTGACCTAGAAATTATCAGGACAAACATTTTGAGCAAGATTTATGATGATTACTTAAAAAAATACTACCTCTACATTGTCAACAAAGTTTTCCTTTGGTTTGGCATGGGGATCTAGTTTTTTGACCCCAAATGACCCACTCTCTAACGACCTAGATTTCATAGAGGTAAACATTCCGAGTAAGTTACCTTAAGATTGGGTCAAAACTGTGACTCTAGATAGTTAACGAACAAATTCTTGGCGACGCACAACGGACAGAGGGTGATCACAATAGCTCACTCAGAGCATTCGCTCAGCTGAGTTAAAAAAAAAACCTACTTTTCCTATTATAAGCCTATGAAAACTGTTAGTTTCATAGCAGAGAAAGCATGCAACCAACGGCAATAAATACACAATTTTTGTAGAGATAAATGATACGAATATTTCAGTAAATTTTTAGCTTCAGTCTCCTTTTGGCTTCTGAGGAGAAATTTTTTTTATAATTTTTCACAAATTTAACGGCGGTTGCCATGGCAATAAATCAAATTCAGCGGCTTGGATGCGACATGCATGGCACTTCCTGATCTTTTCTTGTTACCTTTATGAAAAAAAAAAAAAAAAAAAAAAACATGTGTAACGTAGAGGACTACTCAAGCAATATTTCTGTAAATCTCTTGTTAAAATACCTGCAGTGAGACAGTAATAAATGACAATGTCCACTTTTCCGATTATAAGTCAGTGGCAACTATTTAAGTTACCATAATAACCAGCGTTCTTATCCAACTGAAACAAAATAAACACGATTATTCTTTCCCACATTTCATCCCTAGTGACAATACAGTTCAAAAACTTATTTTCATCCTGGGCCCAGTTGTTCAAAGCGTCGTTAGCTTAACGAGCTCGTTAAGGGTCATTTCGTTAACTGTTTTAGCGGATTCAATATACAATATTCTGATATTTTTTGCTGAAAAAATGTGAGTAGCTTTTGCACTGCAAAAGCTACTCACATTTTTTCAGCAAAAAATTTCAGCATATTTGCGTATCACTCGATGTAAATTTTAACAAATCGTTAACTAACGACGTCGTTAGCTTTGAACAACTGGGCCCTGGTTAAAACGCTCCAAATGTTCTTTTGCTATGGTCACCCTGGATGCCTTTTGGTCTTCTGTCAGCTGTCACGTATTCACCAAAAGTATTACCATCTGAAAGTTTTGCGTCTGATCCGTATTTACACTGTTTTGCTGAGGTCTATCTGTCTGTCCGAATACTTAAGGGAAATACAGTAATCTTTCCTTTGCGAGTAGCCCCACTTTCAGAAAGAAGGTAAATAATAGTACAGAAGATTTCCAGGAATGGCCACAATCACAGAGCATAGCTTACCAATGACACCCCGAAGAAGTGTAAACAAATCATGACAGACAGTACACAAGCCAAAGTCCAAAGAAAAGCAAACAACCAGCTCCCTCTTCCCCAACAAGGTGATTACAATGCTAGAAAGGATCCACTAAACACAACAATAAGACAAAGAACAAGACAAAACATGAAATAAAAAGCCCCGCAGCGAGCAGCCACAACGCCAAACAAAGAACAAACAACAGCAGAACCACCACCTTACAACGGTTAGTAGTAAAATCTTGTCAGTAGTAAAAGCTACTAGGTTTTTAATATAGGGATCAAACATCGTTTTTCATGCATTAACACTCGCCAGGTCGCGTGGGAGGTGTTGAAAACCGAGGCCGAAGGCCGCGGTTTTCAACACCTCCCAAGGGACCTGGCGAATGCTAAGGCATTGAAAAAGTATGTTCGTTCGCTATTATTGCATAAAAACTGAAAACATTTGCTACATATCGCGTTATTTCTGGCACTATTTTGTTTCGCCTTTTCACCGATGTCTCACGAATGCAATTACCACGGGCTATGCTCGTTCTAGGGCCAGGCAGTACACATCTCGTAACGGCAGTAAATCTGTGGCCCCGGTACGATCATATTGAAAGTTGCGTAGCCGTGCATTAATAGCGCGTGAATTGACTTGTTAATACACGGCTTTTCGCCGGTTAACGCACGGCTGTTAATAACGTGAGACACTGATTTTTATGCAATAATCGGTTTTACTGGCACTGTCACTCTAGGTTCAGATGTCGTATCAATAACAATCATGATAATAATCGCGCAGAGACAATGCAGAAAGCATGCACAGAAAGAAACAGATAACAAAGTGGGTAGCTGTTGAAGTGAGGTGATCACAATACAAGCATCAGGACTAGAAAACATGGTGCACAAATACAGTGCAGAAAGCAAAGTTGGCAGTAACAATGCCAATGGTCACAATGCTCTCACTTAGCTATGCAGCCATCCAACTTGACAGCTTACAATAAATATAACTCTTGTAGATTTATCATACCTTTTTCATTTGTTTCATGTCAGACGTCGCAACTACCTGGCCATACAGCTGCAACCAGTGAAAGTTTGCAAGTTTGCTTTAAATAATTGGAAATAATGTGGAAAAGAGGAGAAATTGCTCCTCAGGAGCAATTTCTCCTCTTTTCCGCAATATTTTTAATGCACCTCTAACTTCAGTAGTCAAATTACATATTCATTTGTGATAAAAAAAAAAAACTCTTGCAGGCAAACTTGTATCAGCAAACTCTTGTATGCAACGGGCTTTGTCACCTTTTGTTCTGCCAGACCCACCCACCCACACTGCAAATAACACGTGGGTAATCAAATGTGAGTGGAACTGCTTACAAGTGTGCGTGTGCAAATATTTACAGTTTACTGATGTTCTTTCCAGTAATATCAAGACTGTACTGAGTTTATGATTTGGACACAGATGACTACTAATAAAAGATGGCGTAACATTATTTTGACTTTTACCAACTAGTGTTTTTGATTGCAGAGACACTAATATGCTTTCATCAGGATATTTAATGGAAAAGGTGTAATTAAGGATCATTACTACTAATATGTTTCCTTCCACTGCTGAAACTTCAGCAAATCGGCATTAATTATGTTACCCTATCATCTTATTCCGCCGTAAAAAAAGTGAAATTGTTCTGCGCCATACATATTTTAGGGACATTGTTTTTACTCCTACGCGACTTTAGATTTCTTCTCAATACGTGGGCAGAGGGCTTGGTGAGCGCTTTATTTTCTCATTATTTGTTTCACTTCCTTTGGTTCCTCAGGAGAGCCGTGCTTCGTGGCTGTGGTAATTCCTTGGTATCATAAGCTATATTTCTTCATTATTCCTTGATGATTCCATTGCTTCAAAACTGGCCACCGACTGGAAAAAACAAGGGGATTTTTGTTACGGAATTCTGCTTAATGATCTGGGAAAATTTAAATTCCAATACATTACGAAAACACGCCTATTCAAATATACTGAAAAAATTACCACCAAAAAATGAAAATTTTCAGATAAAAATCTCTGATATTTCATATTTCTGCTCAAAACATAGAAGGTGGATACTCGTTAGAACCGCCTCGTCGAGGCGGATCTAACGAGTACCCACAATCTATGTTTTGAGCAGAAATAAGAAAAATAATATATACCCCTGTAAACCCCAGTTTTACTATATAAAAGTGGGGTTTAAGGGGGTCAAAATTATATAGGTATGTTTTCGTGATGAAGTCGGGGAATGTTATACTTTTTCGGGAAGAAAGTCATCACTGTTCAGTCAAAGTTCGCTTAAGGGGAATAGATACGCTTTAAGGGAAGTCAACTCTGTAAAAGCCGTGAAAAGGCTTTCTAAACCCCGAACATTATTAATCCCGTATTTTCCTAAATGTCTGTTCAGACTGATAGGCATGGTGGGCGTAGCATGCTTACCAAATATTAATAGCTTATCCTCAATGGACGCCTGATTACACCCGATTTATTTTGGATCCATATCTGAATATCGAAGTTTACTCGTTTTTCCTCATTTCTGAAAAGGGTTCTACAATAAAATGAAAGAATTTGCTCTCATGGGGAGCAAATTCTTCCTTATAGAATGGACCCCTTTTCGGAAGAAGCAAATTCTTTCCTTTCAGAGTAGACTCTTTTTCGGAAGGCGTTTGGAAGTCACAAAAATTGTCTCCCTATCAGAAACGACGGAATATCTATCAAATACATTCATTCTTCTTAACCCATTGTACACCATTGAATTCCCCAACACCATATATTGGAAGCGTGCAATTTCAATTTTAGATACATCTGGCTATGAGATTTAGATATTCCTTGAGAAAAATGGTTGAACTATTTGCAAACAGTGGAGACCCTGATCAGACGCCGCATTCTGCGGCGTCTGATCAGGGTCTCCACTGTTTGTCAATTACCTTTTTAGGGGTCTCCAGAAAACAAGAGGTTAAAGTAAACGGCATACGTATATTGATTTGATGGATACTGTTAAGACAGTAGATTCTAGCCAGACCTTATCTTTATATACTGGATATTCATCAAATCAAGTTTTTTTATTATTATTCAAGAGAAAATAAGACGTAGAATCAGATCAGATTATCTCTATGTGCTGCTAGACCATTGTCTACCAAGTCGTCCAAATAGTTTATGTATTTTCGCTTTTATGACCACTCAGATTCTTTTTTAGATAAGATCATATTTTTATATTACATTGTGCAATGTACACATCTAAAGCGACAATTTGAGGGGACTTGACTCCTGGCAATTTTCACTTACGAGTATATGCTCAGATTTAGACCACTCCCGGTCAAGCCGTTGTAATCTACCTATAATACAGCAATGAAAGCAGTCAGCGCCTTTCTTGTGTGTACTACATTTAATTGTCCATGAATGCATGGTAAGTAATAGCACAAATGGTTTATAGTATTCATAGGCAAAACACAAAACAAATAAACAACAAAATCATAAAAAAAAACTCATCTAGGCAAAGTAAGAGGTCATACGAGAACTTATACCTACGAAGCATGAATGGTGGATTCTGTATAGAGAAAGCAAAATATAATGTAATAATTTACCTTTCTACCTGCAAAATAAAAGTTGTAAAGATTGTCCTTGGAATCACCGAACACAAAACAAAACGAAATGTTGCGCCACGTTTTCATTGAGACTCTTCCTATGCAGAGCGTAGTTTGCAGGACTGCATATGGCCCCCGCTAGCACCAGCTAAAGCGGAACTCACCATCACGAAAACATGCCTATATGCGAGGGTAGTTCAATAAGTTCGTAGAACTCGGTATTTTTCTATACAATTCAAGATTTATTTTTTCATTTTTTGCAGTGTAAACTTTGTCAGTTGATTGATAACAGCCGTTCAGTCAACACGTACATTTTTTGCTCTTACTTTTTGTTTGAAAACCTATACCCATAGGCAAAAATGGAAAGTCAGAATATTGAGTTCAGAGCAGTCATAAAGTTTCTCACTAAGGAGGGTGCAAAGGCCAAAGAAATCCATCGGCGCATGGCTGATGTGTATGGTGATAGTAGCCCAAAGGGTGGAGTCAAGTCAAGAACTTCTGGAAGTTTACAATGCCAATCCAGAAGACTTTCACACTCGTCTTGTAACAGGAGATAAAACTTGGCTTCACCACTGGGACCCAGATACTAAAAAAGAGTCCAAGAGGGAAGCACCCTGGCTCACCCCCACCTAAGAAATTTTGTACCCAACCATCAGTCAGCAAGGTAATGGCCACGGTGTTTTGGGACTCCAAAGGGATTATATTGATAGATTACAAGCCTGTTGGTACTTCAATTACAGGAGAATACTATGCCAATGTCATTAAACAATTAAGGGTTGCTATTAAAGAAAAACGAAGGGGAAAGCTAGCTGCTGGTGTCCTTCTTTTGCATGATAATGCCCCTGTGCACAAGTCCAGAGTTGCACAAGCGGCTATTAGTGAGTGCAAGTTCGAGCAGTTAAATCACCCGCCATACAGTCCAGACCTGGCCCCAAGTGATTATTATCTGTTTCGAAATTTGAAGTCCCACTTGCGTGGAACGAGATTTCGGGACGATGATGAGCTCAATGCTGCTACAGAGGCTTGGTTTGAGGACCAAATAGACAACTTTTATTTCAAAGGCATAGACTGCTATAAAGAAAAGTGGGCCAAATGCATTGAAGTAAAGGGGGATTATATTGAAAAATAATGTTGAAACCATCTTCCAATCTGTGAGTTAAACGAACTTATTGAACTCCCCTCGTAATGTTGACCCCCTTAAACCCCAATTTTATGTAGTAAAACTGGGGTTTACAGGGGAATACATTATTTTTCTTATTTCTGCTCAAAAACATGGATTATGGATAATCGTTAGAACCGCCTCGCCGAGGCGGTTCTGACGAGTACCACCGTCTATGTTTTGAGCAGAAATACGGAAATATCAGATTTTTTATCTGAAAATTTTCATTTTTTGGGTGTAATATTTTCGGTATATTTGAATAGGCATGTTTTCGTAATCAGAATGGGCTCAATGATCCCAAAGAAAATGAAAATGAAAACTGCACTATGGTGAAGTACGGGGAGACGTTTTACGGCCGCCAAGACTAAAATTCTGGGTAGGTTAAGGACAAACATATTTTTAGTTTAGACCTCAGTTTCACACATGCAATACAGAAACCTATCACCTTAATCCTTTGATAAGAAGATGATACTTTTTTCAGTTTTCAGATCTTCCAGTTTATAATTTTATGTGAAAGTATTATTTGTAATTCTATCTTGCAAATAGCGGAAATTCTACCAAATTGCACAAGGAAACCGATTTTACCAGCCTATATGCGTAAATGGAAACCCTGTCTAGACGCCAGAGTCAAAATATATGCGCTTGTGAAAAATACCGTATTTACACTAAATATTCGGACATACACGCCTGACAAAACACTGTAGAACCAGAAAAGATGCACTGTGTGGTCAAGGTCTGCACGGTTATTTATTCATCTAACAATACAGTCGAACTTAAATGGCTCCAACATCTTTGGAATCATGGAAATTTGTTTTGGAACCATGGAAATTTGTTTTAGACATGGTTGTTCGAACCACTGAGGGTCAATCATAGCGCCAGGTCAGGAGACAAATGTGGATAATTGGGGGATGTCTTTTCTATTTTTTATAAATATTCGTATGTTGAGTGTACTCATTAGAATCGCCTCGATGAGGCGATTCTAATGAGTACACACAACATACGTTTTCATGATTAAATAAAAACATCCCTAAAATATCCCTTAATAAATGCTTTCCTGAGCTATCGGGATCTTTTCCTAGGGAATCGAAAATGAGTTCGAAACAGCCATGGTAAACGAGGCATCAGTGTTCAAGTTATTGATCTTTTACTGCATTTTGACCCACCAACTGGTAGTAAAATGGATTTGTTCCAATTTTAGAACATATATAGGAAGGAGCTAAAGTGCCCGAATAGTTATGGAAAATAAGCTACTCAAAAGTGAAAATGCAGAATAGCCCAGTTTGATTTTTGTCTAATCAAGAATATTTTTGTCATACTCTTATGACAAGTTATCCCAGTTTTGAACGTCTCAGTGTTGTCTGTGCTTCATTTCGGGTATCCCTATAGGCACCAAAAGCAAAAGAGATGAGAAGCAATGATAAAAAAAAAACGCCATATAAGAAATCATCGACGTACGAACAAAGAAGAACTGCATTAGAGGAACCAGCAGGAAAACTACTTGGGTGTTTGTTGGGGTGTTGAGGGTGGGGGTGGGGGCTTACACCGGTTTTACTCCGGCGAAAATTCGCCCTTAATTCTGATGCAGCTTCATATTACAAACATATACTCGGTCCGCATTGCAGTCAGGCTATGTAATGAAAACGAAATCGCAGCAGATACGAGTGTTTACAATAAATAAAATAGATATCAAATTAACCGGAGCAAATTCTGTCCTGTATTAAATGGCCGGCTTAAATTGAATTATAAATTTACGAAAGAAAAAGTAAAACTTTTAATCCATCAAAAGTTTTGCGAGGTTCTTGATAAATTAAAATCAATTGTTCAAGCTTCCAGATTGTCTAATATGATTTGCCTGCTCTTTGCACTATATTGCCTGATAATTCTTATTGACTTATTGAAGTGACATTTACCCAGGATAACTCTTTATCTGGCTTGTAATGTATTCTGAATAACATAATTGATTGTCGTGTCAAAATGTTTGCGAAGTCCTCATTTATATTTTGGACAATATATCTATTACATTTGGCACTAAACTTTATGGACAAATTGTTGATATTCTGATAGGAACAGTGCTTTCCTCTTGTTACTTTTTTGTTTTTATTTTGTTATGGAAAATACTTCATATTGTCTCTGTCTGCCGAAAATTAAACTGGTATGATCAACGCTTTCAGTACGACTTATAGATACAGTAAAATTTCAATGACTCGAACACCGATGGCTCGTTTACCGTGGCTGATTCGACCCAAGAAAATTCTTCACATAGCTCAAGAAAACAACTATTTAGGGATATTCAAGGCAAATTCTCTTATTTCATCATAAAAATGTCTGTTGTGTGGACTCGTTAGAATCTCCTCGTTGATGCATTAATATCATTAGAATTGCCTCGTCGATGCGATATTAATGAGTACACTCATTATACCATTACTTTATGGAAAATTGAAAATTCATCCCTGTTACCCCCATTTGCTTCCTGGCCTGGCGCTATGATTCACCCTCGGTGGCTCGAATTACGAGGGTCATGCAAAAAGTTCTGTCACTAAAAGGCTTCTTTAGTTTTATCCCAGGTATATTTTAAAATGCTTCACTGCACTTGAATGGTGTGTTGAATAGCTAACGATACCCATTTATTTCGTGCAAATTGCTTTCCAACTGACCGAGTTATTTCAAACTCAAATAGATGCAGTCATATACATTGACCAATTTACTTGTTACATTGGAACATGGACCAAGCAAAGGATGGTCAGGAGTCCACCTTTTTACATGACAACGCATCTTCTCATAAGTATGAGGCTGTTAAGTCTTTGTTGGTTTATGAAAAGGTGAAAGTTTTAAACCATCCACCTTATTCACCTGACCTGAGTCCCTGTGACTTCTTTTTATTTCCAAGGTTTAAGAAAATGCTTTCTGTAAATAAGTATACGTCTAGGAGTTCTCTTGGCAGCGCTATTTATCAGTGTCTCCAACAGATACGAAAAGAAGACTAGGGTAAAAATGTTACAAAAATGTGTTTCAGTAAAGGGGGAATACTTTGAAGGTTTGTAATAAAAATATGTTTGATAAAACGACGTAGCACTGAAGTATTCCGAACCCAGTGACAAAACTTTTTGCAGGACCCTCGTACCCATGTCTACAACAAATTTCTATGATTCCCAAGATGTTCAAGCCAATGATATAAACTGTGCCTGCAGGGCTGAAAGGTTTAAACGAGGGCTAACATACAAACATTACTTAGCAATTGGAGGAAAAGCGAAAACCCAGACAGCCTGCGTATCGGTACAGCCTGCTCAGAATCTTAGCTATTAATCTCATTGAAGCCTAAAATGATCATATTCACGCTCGCCACGGAAAGGTTCTCGCCCAACTGCATAAATGGGCAGGCTGTTCGCAAACACAGTAAGGGCCCATATTTCACGTGATGCGGATCAAGTAAGGCGATTTAGTTAATGTGTCGCCAACTATACTAAGTCTACACATTTAATTAAAATATCTGGAAACAGATCAGAATTATTGATAAAATTAATGATAATCTAAGCCTGTCATAGCTGTAATTGCTATTGTTACTTTGTATCTGCATATTAATAAAATATTGGAAAAAGCTAATCCTTGTTCTTATCATTATCATTTCACCTTAACGCTTAGCACTCTGGGCCCGGTTGTTCAAAGCATCGTTAGCTTAACGAGCTCGTTAGTGGTCAAAATGTTAACTATTCTAGTAAGTACAATATCTAATTCACAGGTATTTTTGCTGAAAAAAAATGTGAGTAGCTTTTGCAAATGCAAAAGCTCCTCACATTTTTTCAGCAAAAATTTTAGCTTATATGCCATATTTAATGATCAAAGTTTTAACGATACGTTAACTAACGACATCGTTAGTTTTAAACAACTGGGCTCTGGTTAATATATTCAGCAGACGACATTTTGAAATATTTTTTTCTTTTATCTTTTCCCCATAAAACAGGACTTGACATTTCATGCAAACTGGTCTCCAATGGAGACAATTTGCATGAAATGTCAAATCCTGTGTTTTAAGAAAAATAAGAATAATGTCATCAATTCGTCGTCTGCTGAATTAGCCCAGATAGTGGTAAAGGTTAATGGACTGAAAACACCATACTTTCCGACAAGATAGATAAGTCTTGTGACTTCTTGTTCGCTTTACTGCACACTGATTCCCTTCTATGAAGGGACCTACTCTATATGAGAAGTATTTGCCCTTTTCAGAAAAGGACAAAACAATTTTGAAAGAGTTATCTCCCCCTTAAAGTGTATCAGTTATGCTTACCCATAAAAGGGACACGAGCAAATAGTGTAGACCTTGATCAGACGTCTCAGAATGCGGCGTCTGATCAGAGTCTACACTGTTTGCATTAAATACAGGAATTTCCATAAAACATCGTAATAATGAAGAAAACCGACACCCCTTAAACTGGAAATGGACTGGCCCAAAGAGTTAAGGTAGGAGAGTTCACTCGGCATAAATGGGTTTTTTAAAGACTTAGCTTCTGTTTCAGCCATATTACGGAGACTGGATACACGTGGTAGATTGTCCGACATTTTCTACAAGGGAGACAACTTTTGCTTACCTGCACACCGAGCCCCTACTGTCATGGGGTCTGCTCTAGTCGAGAAAATGTGTTTCCGAGGGGTGATTATCCTCTCTTTTTACAGCTGACTTCAGAAGGGATTGGAGCGGATGGTGGGGGTGGGGGGGGGTGGGGGAGGGGGCCAGAACATATTTCCTTTTAGAGGAGACCAGTTTAGAAGCGAGGCAAAATAATTTAGACAGTTTTTCCACCCCACCCACTCATGAAAATGTATCCATTCGACTTAATTTCAGTACGAATGAAACGAAATATGCACCTGAGAGTTCTTAGGAGCGTTAAACAAAGTGAGCGCTCAAACGGCTGTAAATTGTGTTGTTGAATGACAGTGGGCCCGCGGTAAATACTTTATTTTTTTATTTTTTAATTTCCATTAATTAGTCTGAACGTAAACAATCATAATTCATTTCAAATGAAATTAAAAGAAAATGGCTAGCCAATAGGTGCGTCACAGTATTGGAAACCAATGCGATATACCTCTCAGCCTGTTTCGCAAGCGCTGGCAGGCGCTGCTGTCGAGCGTTCGCATTCAGAAAGAGCGCAACCGGTCGCTCGGAAAGCGCTCGCATTGTTGAACGCATCTCTGGAATTGGTTAATACAAACTCGCCCAGAGAATTGCTGTGAAAATAATGTATTTGCACCAATTGACATTTGCGTTTTAACTGAGTACTTTAATTTACATTTTAGTATACGTAATTAATAACCATTTCTTAGGCTGACTTGGAATACAGTGGTTGGATTGCCTTCGACAGATTTGTACGACGTAGTTTGCCAGCCATTTACTTATCATTAACCATGTCTTAAGTCGGCCTCGGTGGCTCAGTTGGATGCGCGTCAGACTGAATATCAGGAGGTTGCGGGTTCAACCCCCGCCGAGGTCGGCAACATTCTTTCGTGGACATTGATCATGAAATACTTTCTACGGTCATTTTCTCCCTTCGGCTGATTCAAGAAGGGCAGTTGTCAGTTTCTGGCGAAAGAATGTGCATAATACTGCTTAACCGCTTAGAGGACTAAGCCTGCCCAGTAAACGTGTGGTTAGGTAAACTGTTCACACTCGACATGACCCCATAGGGTCGACTGGGCCTTAATTCAAACCTCAACACAAACAAATAAAACCATGTCTTATACTTATGTTGAATACAGTGCACAGTACCTTACAATGCAGAATACGACTATAGATGATGTATAACCCAAGTAGTAGACTGGCTCCAGTCTCCAGTGACTAAATATTTTTCTCATATCCTGTTTGATAATCCGCTAAGATAAAACCAAAAAATATCATGACTATAAAGGCTGGTCACTCTAGTGACCAGCCATTATAGTCATGATATTACTTTGGTTTTATTTTAGTGGATTATTAAACAGATTATAAGAAAAAAATGTCACTAGAGACTGGAGCCAGTCTACCCAAGTAGTAGTAACAACGTACCTGCCTTCCTTTAACTGTAGACGGTGAGGACCGCGGACTCAAAACATTTACTAGAAAACTTGGTCCTGATCTTACTCGTCTATGGCTTCCCGCTATTAGTTTTTTTCATTTGCTCTGACTTGTCATAATGATGAAAAATTATTGTGATGCTATATGCACGAAATGTAATTTGCGGACAACGCAGGCCCTGATCAGCCTGCGCTTATGCGCAGGCTGATCTGGGCCTTCATTGTCCGCTTACAGAATCAGTGGACTCTGCAGTATATGTCGATGAACAGAAAATGCCCAGATTAGACTGCACGGATGCGCATGCTCATCTGGACCTTGGTTGTTCGCATATGGCATAAGGGCTTTTTTACCACGTAGCGCATCATATGTTTTTTTTTTTTTTTTTTTTTTTTTTTGTTTTTTTGTTTGTTTGTTTGTTTGTTTGTTTGTTGTGTTTTTGTTTGTTTGTTTTTTTTGTTTTTGTTTTTTTTTTTTTTTTTTTTTTTTTTTTTTTGGTTTTTTGTTGTTGTTTTTTGTTTTTTTTTTTTTTTTTGTTTGTTTGTTTTTTTTTTTTTTTTTTTTTTTTCCTGTGTTGAACCACCGATGAGATTGGAAACCCATACGCGGACCGAACATTATCGGACCTTTATCATGACTAAGGGCTAGACGTTCATAGAACAAGCTTTAAACCTTTCGCATCTGAAATTTTGTAGTGCACTCTTCTGTCTTTGAATTTTTACGAGTCCATTATTGCTGATGAGGATATCAGTCAAAAATCTAACAAAATGGCAAATGGTGTATATCCTGATCAGACGGCTCGTGTCGTCTCGTCTGGATCTATACTGTTTACACAGCATTTGTTTATGCAGGGGTGAGAATAGGTGCTAATAATCAATCCTGAAATCTAAAAATTCAGTCCTGAAATTTAAATACTTTCCCTAGGTAGGACTGAGAAACTGCAATGAAAAAAAATCATAGCTCCAGATAAGAATGTTTTTCTTCCAAAAACTCCTTATCCTTTTCTTATTTCTCAATGAAAAACATATGTTGTGGGTACTCATTAGAAGCGCCTCGGGGAGGCGCTTCTAGTGAGTACCAACAACATCTGTTTTTATTGAGAAATATGATAATTTTTATATGGATCACCCTCTTATCTGGAGCTATATGCAACCAATAATTAGTTCAATAATTAGTTTTTAAAGTCATTTCAGACATATATTAACCCAAGAAACTACTTCTGACAGAAAGGATGATGGCCTTGTGAACAAGCGTAAAAGTGAAATTTCATGCTTAAAATGTAAGTTCTCAATCCTGAAATCAAGATTAATCTTGTAGTTTCCCTTCCCTGTTTATGTCTCCCGGGAGGGTTAATTCCCAGTAGGCATTCTTTATAAATCTATAGCGGGCGGTAATCGGCCCGTCAGCTACCCTTACGGGCCGATAACGGCCCGCTATAAATTTATAAAGAATGCTAGCTGGAAAGAACCAACAGTTTTACTATCGACAGTTCCAAGATGTTATTTCTTGGTAACCATTACGAAAACACGCCTATTCAAATATATTGAAAATTTCACCACCAAAAATGAAAATGTTCAGATTAAAAAAAAAACTGATATTTTTTATATTTCTGTTCAAAACATAGATTGTGGGTATTCGTTAGAAACGCCTCAGCGAGGCGGTTCTAACGAGTACCCACAATCTATGTTTTTGAGCAAAAATAAGAAAATAATGTATACCCCTGTAAACCCCAGTTTTACTATATAAAAATGGGGTTTAAGAGGGTCAAATTATATAGGCATGTTTTCATGATGGACCGTTCCAAGGTGGTATTTCTTGGTGTCATTGGAAGGCTATGTTCTGTGATTGTGGCTCTTCCTGGATATCTTGACTTTTTATCTCTTACAGTTCCTCTTTGTTTCGACAAAGTGAGGTTTTGTTATAATTTTTCAGTTAATTTGTTTTGCTAGCGCATCTTGTCAAGTTAGTAATTCTAATTTTTCGGTACAATTTAAAAAGATTGTCACTCGCTACAATAAGACAGGTTATACAATAACATAGGATATTCTGCGGCAAACTGCATGCATGGTTTTTACCCAATTATGTAGATAATTTTGCTTCCCTCTTTAATTGCACGACGGTGTGTCTGTCCTCAGACTAAATGACGGCTCCCTCCTCATGTTTCAGATGGTCGGCACCTGACTATCAATGTCTGTGGGCGGGATCATCGTGGTCCTGTTTGTGGTATTCTTGTGTTCTGGCTTCAGATCGCCATTGAGCCCTTTTCTTTGTTTTATCACGACTATATGTGTGTTTATTTACGACCATATGTGTGTTTATTTACTACTATATGTGTGTTTCACTGTGATGTTTCACTGACATGATAGATGATGAGGTAGAAAATATACAGTCGACTCTCGTTATCTCGAATTCCAAGCGACTCACTGAAACACTTCGACATATCCGTACCTCGACATATTTCACTTCGAGATAAGCGGTAATTCGAAATAAGCGAGTTTGAGATAAAGAGGTTCGACTGTATTTGTAATTTGTAGCTGCACCAGAATTCAGGTTAAGGTTTCGCGCGAGTAAACTGGTTCAAGGCCCCCCTTCCCCCACCCCCCCCCCACAATACCTCCTCCCCCTCACCCCCCCCCCCCCCCCCCACACACACACACACACACACACACGTCCCAGTAGTTTTCCTACTGACCGTTCCAAGGCGGTTCCTCTGTTGCAGCTCTTTGTTTGTGCGTCTATGGTTGTTTTGTCCGTATTTGTTCCTTATCTCTCCTTTTTTGGCTCCTCGGAAGGGCTCTGCTTGGTGATTGTGGCATTTCCTTCGTATCTTGGTATTACATATTTGATGTCATCTAACTAAATTGTATATATTATGTTCGCGCACCCTAAAATACAAAACACGTGAATATATCTTAAAATAACGAAGCATTTATCTGAGAAACATCGGAAATGTCTGCAGTTCTCTCTTTAACAGACACATGAAACCGATATTCAAAGACAACGAAGAAAATTGATCTAATTATAAAGATGAAATAATTTTAACATATTTCCTTTCAATTTATATAATTGCTGATGACAACTCGATGGTATGAGGTTTAACAATGCGTCGTTTCCCTATTTTAGAATCCAATTATCGTTATTTACGCGGCGAGGAACGAAAAAGATATTTATTTAATCTTCGTTCTTTAGTCCTTAATTGGTGTACATGACGAATTTATTGGAAACCAGCGGAGAACAGAAAATAATTGCTGCCAAAAGATGAAATATTAGGAATTATCTTTGTGATATGAACAATTAAGTAAAACATTTACAGACTTAATACGGCACTGAGGCGCTTCTACACTGAGACAGGGTATCAAATGTAATTTAGTTATTTAGATTATTAAATGCTAATCATTATAGTCCATCCCTAGGCTTTTTGTTTTCGATTTAGACTTCCTTCTTTTTGCGTTTTCTTTTTGTATAAAACAATAGCAACACGCGTTTGTAGCGATGTTTTGTAGTTAATGAATACGAAAAAAACAAGCAAATAATGTTTTAGCCCTGTCAGCTAGAAAGCGACTCCTTTCCATTTCCAATCTATGTAAACCAAGAATAGCCTGCGGAGCCGTGCTCTGATCATGCGCAACATTAAGCTAACACGTCTATGTAATGTGTACTCCCATAACCCATTGTAGACTGAATGAACTCCCCCCACACTATATATTGGAATATTCCGATTTTTATGTATGTCAGGCTGTGATTTATGAGGGCGTGTCAATAAATAACCAGCCTATCCGATTTCCGATGCACCGAGACGGTCACAATTTTCATGCTTTGTCTCAATATATGTTTTATACATGGGTACAAAATTGCACACGTATCGAGTCATTCTTTAATAAGATATTGAATGTCAAACATGGCTAGTGATGCAAAGGCATGTTTTCATCTAAAGTTGAGTACCGTGCTGTAATTCGGTACTTGTATTTAAAAGGTTAAACAGGCAAGGAAATACACGGCGAGTTAGCCGATGTTTATGGGTCTTCCGCACCATCTTATGCTCAGTTTAATTCTGGGTAGGGGAATTCAAACGCGGTAGAACGTCTTTAGAAGATGAAGCCAGGTCTGGACGCCCACTGGATGCCACCGACGAAGGAATGTGTAAGAAAGTTCGGGATCTGGTATACTCTGATAGGCGAATTCAGGTGGAATAAATAGCACAGGCATTAGGCATTTTACATGGTAGCGTTTCAACAATCTTACATGATCGTTTAGGTATGCGCAAGCTAACAGCCCGTTGGGTCCCCAAATCCCTTAGCGATGAGCAAATGGCAACCAGAGCATCAGCATGCAGCGCCTTGTTGAAGCGTTTTAGGTCAAAAAGATGATTTTCTTTTGCGTCTGGTGACTGTAGATGAGACTTGGGTTCATTATTATGAGCCAGAGAATAAAGCTCCGAGTCGTCAGTGGGTAGGGCCTGGGTCCCACCGAGGCCAAAGAAGTTCAAGGCGCAACCATCTGCTGGCAAGGTGATGGCCATAGTATTTTGGGACGCAAAAGGCGTTATTATGTTGGACTTTTTACCCAAGAGAAATACAATAACTGGAGTGTACTATGCAAACTTGTTAGACCAGCTGAGAATCGCCATCCGTGGAAAACGCGGCCGAGGTAAACACTCTAAAGGTGTTTTGCTGCAACAGGACAACGCGAGAGTCCACACTTGCAAAGTTGCAATGGATGCTGTAGAGCGAAACGGGTATGAATTAATACCACATCCTGCCTATTCGCCTGACCTAGCTCCTAGCGACTTCTTCCTATTCCCAAACTTGAAAAAGGATATCCGTGGACTTCATTTCCGGTCTGATGAAGAAGTCGTGACGGCAGTTGTGGAGTGGGTCAATGGAAAGGACCCTGACTTTTTTCAGTTCTGGACTGATGGCACTTGAACACCGTTGGTCTAAGTGCATCACACTAGAGGGCAATTACTTCGAAAAAGAAGAGGTAAATCTCAACCGGAAATAAGTTACTTATTGACTCACCCTCGTAGATATGGTTGAACTATTTGCAAACAGTGGAGACCTAATCAGACGCCGCATTCTGCGGCGTCTGATCAGGGTCTGCACTGTTTTGCCAATTACCCTTTTAGGGGGTCTCCAGACTACAATAGGAGCGAAAAAAGGGGTGTGTAAAGGTCTACATTATTAGGCAGATTTTCAGAATTTTGCAGCTTTAAAATTGTTTTCACTTCTCGCAATCTTTTTAGACCATAACTGAATTAATTTTAATGTGATTAATAACTAGAATCGTCCTCTTTCCCCATATAGTATTACATCATATGAAGACAATATCACTATAATTCGACGAAGGTTTTCTTTCGTGTCGAAGGTTGCACGAGTTTTTATGTAAGCATGACAAAAACAGCGTCTCGCATTTTCCCAGCTAGCATTCTACGTAAATCTACATCGGGCCGTCATCGGCCCGTCAGCTACCCTGACGGGCCGATGACGGCCCGATATAGATTAACGTAGAATGCTGACTGGGTTCGGACTTATCCGTGAAGCGTTCGGAGATAGCGCCACGGATACAGCAAATACATACACAATACTCTGTAACAGCGGACGGCGTCGTGTAGTGGTCACATTGACTGCCTTGAGTGCAGTTAGGGTAAAACGCCGTTGTGGCACCGCGCAATCTCTCTTACTTTTTTTTTTATTTACTTTTGAATTTTTATATCAATTGTGGTTTAAAAATTATTTATTTATTTGTTCATCTATTTATTTATTTTGATAATCCAATTACAAAATAAAACGGCTAAATGGGCGTTATTGTATTTGCTTTCCATACACCAGTATAAAGGACCCTGGCTAATTGACACTTACTGCATTTTCCCGAAGTCTGAGCAAACAGTGTTGACCCAGAGCAGAACGCGGAATCTGATTAGAGTCGTAACAGAATGTCACTCATCTGTCAATTTTAGATACATAAACGTCTTGTTAAAATTTCGGGCAAGAATGCACTCCAGAGAAGATCCAGAGGTTGTGCGGAATCACAGGTTGATCTTCACCTTCGCTATTCGAATGCAATAAGAGCTCATCATTACTCGCGTTAAACACTTTTTTTGTATTAACTTTTGTCCTGCTGAACCCGGATATATGCTGCATTTGCAAACAGTGTGGATCGAGATCAGCTGGCTTCTGAAGAAGCCAACTGATCTTGCTCTGCACTGTTTGTCATTTAGTATGTGAATTTATATCAAAAATCTGGCTCAAGTAATCTGATTCGCTGAAAATCTGAAAAGGGCATAGCATCTTAATTTAATCAGCAGGACAAGTGTTAACGTTTAGCATGCTGGGTACACATTTCATCAGACAACATTTTGTATTATTTCCCATATTTTCCCCCAGAAAATAGAATTCGACATTTCATGCAAATTGTCTCCTTGATTGAGTCCTATTTTCTAGAAAAACAAATAATAAAAATCACATCAATTTGTCGACTGCTTAATCTGCCCTAGCGTGGTAGGAGTTAAAACATTATAAGAATTTCACATCGCGGTGATATACATCACGAAAACATGCCTATATACTTTTGACCCCCTTAAACCCCACTTTTATATAGTAAAACTGGGGTTTATAGGGGTATACATTATTTTTCTTATTTCTGCTCAAAAATATAGATTGTGGGTACTCGTTAGAATCGCCTCGCCGAGGCGGTTCTAACGAGTACCCACAATCTATGTTTTGAGCAGAAATTTGAAAAATGTCAGCATTTTTAATCTGAAAACTTTCTATTTTTGGAGGTAAAATTTTCTACATATTTGAAAAGGCGTGTTTTCGTAATGGATGGAAAAAAGAAAGGGAAACAATATATACAAAAAAGAGATGAAATATTATTATGAGTTAAAAAAAAACTCGGTTCGAACCTTCATCCGTCGATTTAGTTTTTGACTTAATGGACAACGAACTTACCGTTTGAGCTACATTTCCAACAAACCACTTACTCAATCCAACGGAGTCGGTGAACCGGAAAGTGCTGGATGGCATTATCTATTCGCTTAACAACCTACTACACCTTGACCCTGGATTAGTCCTATATTAAAAATACATTGACACGACAGTAAACATTCATCGAATAATAAAATATCCATATTCTTACTTACTAACATGTTATTTGCTACCAATGTGTGTGATTTTATAGCGACAGGTATCTTAATATGTTGAGCCGTCAATGACTTGTGATATAACTGTTACATACGTTACTAAAAGTCATAAGCCTCATATATAAGTTTCCTGATACAACGTTTGGTTGACTATGACCAGTCAGTGACTAGAAATTTCGTCTAATGCTGTTTTACAACACTATATTTCCTCCTTTGTACATCAAGAAATAAAAACAAACCAGCTTGACTAAGCGAATGACATAAGTAACGATAGTTACTTTAAAATAGCCAAAACTTTTTTTTCTGAAAAGTATCATTATTTCAAACTTCTTAATATTTTATTTGTTGTGGTTGCAATTAGTACAATGTATGTCACTATTATGTTCGGACTTATCCATTATATGCTTTGAATAAATGCTTCATACATTTCTTAAAGTTACAAATGTTACTTTTTAGTGATACTTTATCTACATTGTATAAATAGCTGTTGATATTTTGTACATAAAGGGGAAGGGAAATCAACTCTAAAATTATTTTAATAACAAACATAGTAACTTATTTCTCAGATACCTGTATACATTTGTGAATTAAGTGAAAGAAAGCCCTAGCCAATCTTCTGCTGATTGATCATTGTATTTTAAAAATAGTAAATGTACCTTATATCAAATGCAGATATATCCCTTTTCATACTTACTTGCATTATATGAGCTCTTCATTGCTTAAGTTCTATGCATAAAGCTGATACTCTAAAACTTAAATCCATCTAGACTGCCAGAAATATTGCACACTTAATACTGTTACGCACTTTATATGACAGTTTAAGTGCTGAGATATTGCAGGAGAAATCTCTTCAGTAGAGCTCCATTAATGAAAATACTGAATACGTTCCTAATATCAACTCAGGCATGAATAAAGTGAAAACAAACATTCTGAGGGCACAAATTATTCAAGGAGAACTATTTCATTATTTGAGTTTACATAAAAATGCAGTGGTAATCACGATGTTGATAACATCAAACATATCAACACAACTTGCACTGCAATTTTAATTCATCTGTAAAATGCAGTCAAATACATAGCATACACACTCTGGCACTTCTCTGTTGCCACAGTGTATAAAATAAAACGTTTTATGCTGGCTAGAAGACAGTTTGCTTCAATAAAATCTGTTTTATTATGAAATACTAAGTAAATAACAACACATATAGGTCAGTCATACACAATATGATATGATGACAAACACATTAAATAAATGATTATTATCTATTATTTGTCATCTATAGAGTGATAAGAAAACCATTATGGATATAAAATTATACACAAGTCTTGTTATTTTTATTAGTGATATAAGTAATGAGAATAACACACAACGACATTAATCTTAACGGTTTCCATTCTCTTTGTTACTTTACTTCATAATGGACCTCCAATCAAAATGGTGATAGTATAATATAACTGATATGCCTTGCGACAGAGTGTGAATTAAGTTTCTAAGAATGCATATTCTGACACTAAGAATAGCTTTTCTTTGTCTTTCCATAAAGTCAAAACCAAAGTCATATGTAAGTATGTAATGCTGACTTTAGCTGATTATATCCAACAATACTGACCTGATTTTTTGTTCATGAGTTTCAGCTAAGTACCGGTAGTTTATGTTATAATAGAAAAATGTACAAATTGTCATGGAAGAGATGAAAATCAAGTTACATGCCATTTTTGTTTTCAACATAAGAGTGGAGTCAATCTCTAAAGATGCTAAAGTCACTGAAGTGCTCTAATATGTATTTAATTTTATAGTGATATGTATGCTTCTAAATTTGCCCATTGTTACACACTTATCTTTAAGGATTATTGTTTTGTGTATATTTAAGAGATGAAGTAAATAGAAAGGAAGGCAACGATCAGGAATCGATACAATTACCTAACACCTTCCCTCCAAGACACCAAAGGGAAAGAAGGAAGAAGCACTTAAAGCAACGGCATCACAATAACAACACTACGAGCAAAAAGCCAAGAGGACAGTTTCTTTCCCAAAAAAATTGACCAAACGGGAATCCAAAAAAAGAATTTCACCAAGACATACATACAAAGACATACAATGACTGATATAGTAAACCACAGCAGAAGCACCGCCTTGGAACGGTCAGTAAAAATATATCGGGGGAGGGGGGGTGGTTAAATCGATTTTACGTGGCCACAACCCTCGCCCTTAGTTCTGCGTGGTATACACAATACCTTTATTCAGTCCGCGTGAATGGCTTCTAATTTATCAGTACAACATCTTCGAGAACATAACAATCAAACGAATACAGAGATGAAACAACGATGAGGACTCGACAGTAAGAAATAACTGAAATGCTGAAGCAAAAGAAAACCAACAGTTGGGCTCCGGTTGGCCCGACCAGAGCCTACGCATCAGGCACCAACCGACTTACTTAAGAGTCTTTAGGCCGGAGCCGTCATAGAGTCTGAGGCCTGACCCGCCGGCGTGCAACCAAAGAGGGAAGCAAAGTTATTAACCTTGGCTGGATTAACTACCTTGCATACAGTATGTCGTATTACACTTATGTTGTAATGTACCCAATCTTTATGTATCGAAAAATGATTTTACGAAATTGAGTGCTACAATCTTTTTCTGAATTTATATACTAAGTCGCCATAAAATCAGGGCCCAGTTGTTCAAAACTAACGATGTCGTTAGTTAACGATTCGTTAAAATTTTAATCGAGTGATACGCAAAGATGCTGAAATTTTTTGCTGAAAAAATGTGAGTAGCTTTTGCAGTGCAAAAGCTACTCACATTTTTTCAGCAAAAAATATCAGAATATTGTATATTGAATCCGCTAAAACAGTTAACAAAATGACCCTTAACGAGCTCGTTAAGCTAACGACGCTTTGAACAACTGGGCCCAGGTTCGTATAGGCCTTGTTGCGTAAGAGGTTTAAGTCCAACATTGAATTTTGAAACTAAATCGAAATGACGTCTGTAACATGTAGAAAAGGCTTTGCGGAGTTTATGGTACCGATAACCCTAATTAAGAAGTTTAGCAGTTAATAATTTATTTCGAGTGTTCAAGTCAGTAACATAGCTAGACACTCTGGCGAACCGAAATAGTTGCGATTATAAACACCGTAGGATGCTCGACGAGGAACACCCGGGTCAAAGTAAGGAAAGCAATCAAAATCATCGCGTTTATCATAAAGTTTGCATGAAATAAACCCGTCTAAAATACACAAATGCAAATCCAAAAATGGGGTTTCAGTTTCAGAAGAATTTGTTTTATTTAATTGAAGTAACACTGTTTGTTTTGTGGGGAATCATGTTATACACGGTAAGGCAAAGTGTTGTATGATTGATTTTATGTTATTTTAATGTAATTTGGTCACAACATGTCAAGATTAACAATAGAATTGTGCACCTGGCGAAGACTCATATCAGCCTGGTTGTCCGCCAAGTCCGACCAGTCTTTGCAGTCTGCATGAAGAAAGCTGAAGTCCTTTGCTATTCATTAAGCACACAGGGAAGACATTGACCAGTCATCGCTGTGTTCACAGGCCCTATATGTCCTGCGGCAGCTTATGATAGTGAATATTTTGTTTTAGTTAGGACTACCTATGGACGCTACTCTGGTATAAAATACATGCATATCCTGGCATGAGACTATGCTTGTACCAATATTGTTTAATCAGAAAGAATGTTTTATGTTACATACATGAAGCATGTAACAGAAAGACTTTGTGTTCAACTGCATAATGTGCCATATTTTTTAATATAGATTTACAGGTAATAAACAAAAATCATAAACAAAAATCAGTGAAGCAGTCTGTAATTTGGATCTTCTTATACCAATAAATTTCTTGAGTTGATTTTTTTTTTTTTTTTTCGTAAACAGACGCACTCGGTATATACGAATGCTCGCAAGAGCGAACGAAGAAACAAACAAATAAAGGATGAATACAACTTTTGCCATGTAATTACACATCCAAAGAAGCCGGTCCATGATAGAAATTCACATCTTGTATAAGGTGGACCCTTTTTCAGAAGAGATGTAAAAACAATTTGACAGAGTTTTCTCCTTTGAAAGTAATCATTCCCCTTAACCCATTTATGCCGAATAGACTCTTCTACCTTAATTCTTAGGATAGGTCCATTTTATATATAAGAGTGTCTGATTAGTTTTTATCATTACCATGTTTATAAGAAACGTTTGAACTTAATGCAAACAGCGTATACCCTGATCAGACGCCGCGTTTTGCTACTCATTTGATGCAGCCATTTATATACAGTGACCCCTCGTTACAACGACAGCTTTTGTTCCAAAAGATATTGCCATTATACTGAATTTGCTCTTGGAAAGAATCCTTAATGGACAGAATAATATGTAAAAACACCTGGTATTTATTCTTATTTCCTCACAGAACATATGATTTGGATAATTGTTGTAACGAGGGGTCACTGTATATAAATGGCTGCAAAACGGATCGCCTTGTAATCCGTAGTTCAATAGTAGAAAAAACAACAACAAATATATCAATGCCGTGTTTGAAATTACAGTCACAATTTCCTTTTAGAGTGAACCCTTTTTTCAGATGGTGGCCAAAAAGAATTTTGATAGAGTTGTCTCCCGTGAAAGTATTCATTTCCCTTAACCTGTCAAATGAGTAGCATATATATAAATGACGCCAAACGGATTGCCTTGTAATCCGAAATACAAGAATATAAAACAATACGTCAGCAGCGTGTTTGAAATTACAGCCTTTCTACCACATCTTAACACATAGCATGCTGGGTAAAAGTTTCAGTAGACGACATTTTGAAATATTGTTTTAATTTTTTCCCAGAAAACAGGCTTCGGAATTTTAAGGAGACAACTTGCACTAAATGCCAATGCTTATTTTCTGGGGAAAATTAGAAAAATAAATATCATCAAGTTGTCGTCTGCTGATTTTTCCCATATAGTGATTAAGGTTAAAGGCTTTACTTATTCCTAATTTATTAGATCTTTAGACCTTAATTTACTTCTTAGTAAAAGCTTTAGGAAATTTAAAGCGCCAATATAGAAATAAATCAGAAGTAATCCGCGAGATTTTTCTCAAACGCCACCCGGTAATGGTCATTAAAAGCAAAATCTTAGGCGCTTCACAATTTAGTGTCACTTTAGAATATTCGTCTTTCAATTTATTTCTTATTTCCAAGAATATATGTTCCCAAGAGTGCATCTTTGACGCTGTTTTACAAAGCTCCTAAAGGACAAGAATTATTCGCATTCGCTGTTCGGCGTCATTTACAACGATCTCCTGCAAAAGCGCCACTGTCTAATGGCGCATAATTAAACCGAGTTTGCCGATTAGGCCAAAGAACATTAGAATCATGTTTCTTGTGACAGATCGTATTAGGATATACAGTAAAATTTCACTATTGACCACTTTGGGACTGTCTTAAAGCGGTATTATAAGTGTGTGTATGTGTGGTGGGGGGGGGGGGAGTTGGGGGGGGGGGGGGGGGCGCGGGAGGGACGGGGTCTTCATATACAATATGGTAAATGTCCTAAAAAGTCGAACACTTTATTCCATACATGTTTTGGCCTAAATTTTGATTTTCATACAGTTATTAAAATACTAAAGTGGGGTGGCAAACGGTGTAGATCCTGATCAGACTGCTCCTTCAGGAGCAGTCTGATCTGGATCCACACTGTTTGCGTATGCCATTTTGTCAGAAACTGGTCTACTATTTTAGTACATTTATCATAATAAGAAAGAAAACATTTGGGACTGACAAAAGCTTGTCTTAATAGTGGAGGGGTCTTAATTTCGAGTTATCTTAATAGCGAAATTTTACTGTGCCCTTTGGACATAGATGCGCCGTAGCCGAGTGGTTAGAGCGTTTGACAGCAGAGCTGAAGGCTGCGGGTTCAAGCCCAGATTAGTCCATCGAAAACTTCTCTTATTGTCCAACAGTAAATGGGGGGGGGGGGTACCTTCGAGGTGGAGTTAAAGGCAGGGAAAGGAAACCTTTCGGCCCGGGCTTTCGTATACTGTAGCCCAAGACAAGGTGGGTTCTAACTCCCACTACCCCTATGGCAGCAAGGCTACTAGAGAGTTTTACCTTTTATTTGGACAGAGGGTGGTGGGGTGCAGAGAAGGAGCAGTTCGATCTGGATTTTACACTTTCTGCCATTCCACAACATTTTAAACACAGCATCTGGTAGTGAAATCAGCTTATTACAATTTTAGGATAAATGTGAGACAGCACTCGACAAAACCTGCAATAAGACATGTGCGACCGGCGAAAACTCAGATCAGCCTGCGCATCCGCGCAGTCTGATTAGAGTCTTCGCTGATCATATGTGCCTGCGGTCTATCTATAAAGGAATAAACAAGAACCCTTGCCATTATGGGTTGAGTCGTTGCTGGTCACACAGGTCTTATTGTGGGTTTTGTCATGCGCAGGCTCATATGGTAAGGTGTCCGAATATTGAGGTAAGAACGGTGGTTCTACAGTCGAACCTCGCCATCTCGAACTCGCTTATTTCGAATAACCGCTTATCTCGAAGTGAAAATATGGTCCCTGTTTTAACATGAAACTATGACAACAAAATAATGTGGAAAAGAGGAGAAATTGCTCCTAAGGAGCAATTTCTCCTCTTTTCCACATAATTTTATATATAATATATATTTCTAACTTCAGGAGTCAAATTACATATTCATTTGTTAAATGTGGTTGTTCAATTTATTGTTTTCCTCACTCTCTCAACTTTGATATGTGGAAGTACGGATATCTCGAAGTCTTTCAGTGAGTTCCTTGGAATTCGAGATAACGGGAGTCGACTGTATATGGAAAATAATTTCTTCTTCGGTAATACTTACCGTTACAATAAAATATTTGGATAACTACAGTCGACTCTCGTTACCTCGAAATCCAAGGGAATACTTCGAGATATCTGTACCTAGACATATCAGATTTGCAGAATTGAGGAAAAAAATGAATCGAAAATCCACATTTCACAAATAAAGTTAGAGATATATTGCAAATATTGTAGAAAATAGGAGAAATTGCTCCTCTTTTCCACAATATTTTATTACTCGTACCTGTTGTTAGATTTCCATGTTAAAACAGGGACCAGATTTTCACTTCGAGATTAGAGGTTATTCGAGATAAGCGAATTCGAGATAACGAGTGTATTTTCTGTACTAAACCTAAAACATAAACAGTATGTTCTGACAAGAGAATCTGTTGGTAGCAAGGAACACATCCCACAATCGAAAACAGCAGACACGGTTCTGTTGAGTTTGTTCATAAACGGAAATGTAAAATGCAACACTTCTCACACTCTCTAATCTAGACTGGCTAAAGTCTCCAGTGACTAAATATTTATTTTTATAATCCGGTTTGATAATCCACTAATTTAAAATGAAAATAATATCATGTCTATAAAGGCCTTTATAGTCATGATATTATTTTGGTTTTATTTTAAGGGTTATCAAACATGAGTATAAGAATAAATATTTAGTCACTGGAGACTGGAGCCAGTCTACCTCCAGTCACGTGGTGAGTGGCACTCTATTTTCACTGTTACACAAAACGGGCTCTGTAATCCAAAAGAACCAGAAAATATAATTTACCATGATGAAATACGGGGAGACGTTATACGGCCTCCATGCACTTAACCCTTGTCATGTTGAATAAATTAAGATGCCACGCCCACTTCCAATTTTCAGCCAGTCAGATTACTTGATCCAGGTTGTTGATACAAATTATAAATTTACATACTTAATGGCAAATAGTGCACATCCAGATCAGTTGGCTTCTTCAGAAGCCAACTGATCTGTATCTACACTGTTTGCTAAGACAGGGCATGTCGTGTTCAGCAAGAGAAGGGGTCACATTAGCTGCAGTGAGGTTACGTATGTTCTGTTATGAGGGATCCTTGGAGGCAAGGAAGGAGTACATCAATGAATCTATAATAGCAGACTTAGATTTATTGAGTCTTTTCAGAAACAGTTGTGTAAATATAGCACTGCTCACGCTCTATGCCTAAGTATCAATTATAATCACTGCAATAAACCTAAATATTAACAGCATTTTCTCTTAAGATGACATTTGCAATATTTATATATTTCTAACTCCTCATCTGTATACAAATTTCACGCAGTTTGGTTGAACGAAGAGTGTTACACTTTAATAAAACCCAGAGTAGGAGGAATCCACCGGATGTACTTTCCTTCCGCTGTCACAAATGATTGACATTTCATGCAACATTTATAACATTTTGATGGTAAAAATGTAATTAAAAGGAATGGATTTTTGTTGATTTTAGCGACGTGTTAACTCCGGAGAATCACACACAAACTTTATTCAGTTTATTTCATATAATGCAGAAAATGAAAATTTGGTAATGAAATGTATGTGTGCATATTTATGCATTATAAAACTTTCACACAAATAACAACACATGTACAGTCGACTCTCGTTATCTCGAACTCGCTTATCTCGAATAACCGCTTATCTCGAAGTGAAAATCTGGTCCCTGTTTTAACACAGAGATCTACCAACAGGCAAGAAAATATTGCGGAAAAGAGGAGAAATTGCTCCTTAGGAGCAATTTCTCCTCTTTTCCACAATATTTTCAATATATCTCTTAACTTAGGAGTCTAATTACATATTCATTCTGTTTTCCTCACTTCCGCAAATCTGATATGTCGAAGTACGGATATCTCGAAGTGTTTCATAGAGTCCCTTGGAGTTCGAGATAACGAGAGTCGACTGTATATTAGGCTAAAAACTGAAAGTTCTTTAAAAAAAAAAAAAGAATATAGCAATAATATACAGTCGACTCTTGTTATCTCGAAGACCAATGGACTCTGAAATACTTCGAGATATATCAGATTTGCAGAATTGATGGAAAGGTAAATCAAACAACCACTTTTAACAAATGAATATGCAATTTGACTCCTGAACTTAGAGGTATATTGAAAATATTGTGGAAAAGAAAAGAAATTGCTCCAAAAAGGAGCAATATCTTAAGAGCAATTTCTCCTCTTTCAACAACATTTTGTTACCTATTGTTCGATTTCCATGTTAAAACAGGTACCAGATTTTTCACTTCGAGATAAGCGGTTATTCGAGGTAGGCGAAGTCGAGATAATGAGAGTCGACTGTATACCCCTCCTTACCCATAGTTTCACTATATGTTATGGGAAAACGTCTTTTATATTGCATAGAAATGTTAATGTAAGCAATGAGCAAATTCAGATCGTCCGGCAAATGCGCAAAGTACGAGGGTGAGTCAATAAGTAACCAGCCTAACTTGTTTCCGGTTGAGATCCACCTCTTCTTTTTCGATGAAATTGCCCTCTAGTGTGATGCACTTAGAACAACGGTGTTCAAGTGCCATCAGCCCAGAACTGAAAAAGTCAGGGTCCTTTCCATTGACCCACTCCTCAACAGCCATCACAACTTCTTCATCAGACCGGAAATGAAGTCCACGGATATCCTTTTTCAAGTTTGGGAATAGGAAGAAGTCGCTAGGAGCTAGGTCAGGCGAATAGGCAGGATGTGGTATTAATTCATACCCGTTTCGCTCTACAGCATCCATTGAAACTTTGCAAGTGTGGACTCTCGCGTTGTCCTGTTGCAGCAAAACACCTTTAGAGAGTTTACCTCGGCGTTTTTCGCGAATGGCGGTTCTCAGTTGGTGTAACAAGTTTGCATAGTACACTCCAGTTATTATACTTCTCTTTGGTAAAAAATCCAACATAATAACGCCTTTTGCGTCCCAAAATACTGTGGCCATCACCTTGCCAGCAGATGGTTGCGCCTTGAACTTCTTTGGCCTCGGGGACCCAGATCCTACCCACTGACGACTCTGAGCTTTATTCTCTGGCTCATAATAATTAACCCAAGTCTCATCTACAGTCACCAGACGCAAAAAAAATCATCTTTTGACCTAAAACGCTTCAACAAGGCGCTGCATACCGATGCTCTGGTTGCCATTTGCTCATCGCTAAGGGATTTGGGGACCCAACGGGCTGTTAGCTTGCGCATACCTAAACGATCATGCAAGATTGTTGAAACGCTACCATGTGAAATGCCTAATGCCTGCGCTATTTCTTCCACCTGAATTCGCCTATCAGAGTTTACCAGATCCCGAACTTTCTTACACATTTCTTCGTCGGTGGCATCCAGTGGGCGTCCAGACCTGGCTTTATCTTCTATTTTTATTTTTATTTTTTTTTTTTTTTTGTCGTCTGTGGATTTTTCTTTAAATCAACTTTTTCAGAAAATCTTTCAGGAATACCATCAGAGTTTCAAACAATTTGGATCTAGATCAGGCCCGAGGTTTCGTCTGGCCTGGTCTGGGTCCAAGCTGTTTGCAAAGATTTACACCAGACGACAAAAGTCGCCACTAGCGGGGTAAAAGTTAAACCTTACTCAGCAGACGACAAACGAGTAATATTTTTCCCAAAAAATAAGGTTTGGTATTTCAAGCAAATTGTCTCCTAAGGAGACAGTCTGGCATAAAATGTCAAGCCTTATTTTCTGGGAAAAATTAGAAAAGTATTGGTATTTTAAAATGTCGTCTGCTGTAACTTTTTTCAATATGCTAGGCATTACCCCGTTTTAGTCTGGAAACCCCCAAAACGGGTAATTGGCAAATAGTGCAGACCCAGATCAAACGCCACAGAACGCGGCGTGGATCAAGGTCTTCATTGTTTGCATTACGTTAAGTAGAGAAATTTCTATAAAACATAGTAATAATAAAAACTAACCAGACACCCTGCTGTTAGAAATAGACCGGTCCAAAGAGTTGTGGTAGAAGAGTCCCCTCGTCATTAATGGGTTAAATATAGTAATTAGGATACCAGCAACTACATGTATATTTTGTTCTAGCCTAAGTATACAGACTGATCAATAGTAACAAATTGACTAGTGCTAAAAACGTAAAAGGTCTATTTGGATCGGATACCAGCAGAAAAAAAAAATCTCTTCAGGATACCGGTATGCGACTGGCAAAATTCCAGACCAGCACGTGCATCAGTGTCGTCTGGTCAAGGTTTCGATTATAAATATAGGAATCTCGTAGAATGCTAAACGACAGACAGGAAAAATCGTTACTAGACCATGCGCATGCGCAGAATGTCTGAATCTCTGCTCTTTCCTAGGTTACGTTTGGTTGGCTGCGAGCTCATTAATCGGCGGCACTTTCTGGAGAATTCAAAATATAATTACAATTTAGACGCAAACGCCGGAACCGACCTGAAAAATAATCCTCCGATTTTTCATTAAGACTTAATTATCATGGAGAAAAGTGGTTCCCATATCATCGAAACGGTTGACAACGACGTTAACGATAAATTGAACCGGAATGTGAGAAAACGTACCGTTTGACGTGTGCGCCCAACGAAGACTCTGGTCAGCCTGCGCATCCGCGCAGTCTGATCAGAGTCTTCGATGTCCGCATGTAGAAACTTTGCGGCCTTGGCTATCCAAACTGCGCGCAGTGAAGATTCTGGTCAGACTGCGCGAAAGCGCAGGCTGATCTGAATCTTCGCTGGGCGCACATGTCCGATGGTACAATTTCTGACGTCGGGGCTCAATTGATGTGTAATACTAAAATCTTTCCTCGGAGAATAAGACTACGTTTTGCGTGAGGTTTTCTATTAAGAAGGCTTGGAAGAAAATCCAAATCGTGATAAAGTGTTCGGAAAATAAAGGCTCTCACAAAATTAAACTTTTAACGCTTAGCATTCTGGGTAAAATTTTCAGCAGACGATAAACTGACATATTTTTACTTATTTATCCCAGAAAACAGGTTTTGACATTTTACGCAAATTGTCTCCAATTTGCATGAAATGTCAACAGTTTTTCTGGAAAAAATAAGAAAAATGTCACCAATATTCGTCGTCAGCTAAAGTAATCCAGAGAGTGGTAAACGTCAACGAATAGCCTGCAAACTAAATGTCTGAGATAAAATCATTGGACGGCGTTTGGTTAAAAATAAATGTTCTAGAATTATAGATGGTAATCCGATGACGTAATCTTTAGCGAGCAAAAAAAAAAAAGAAACTCTTTCGGTGGCTCAATTCGCCTGTAATTTTTAAACTTAGCAAGATAGGAGAAATTTGCAGCAGACGACAGATAGTATTTTTCTTTTATTTTATTTTTTTATTTTATTTTTATTTTTTATTTTTTCTTTTTTATTTTTTTTTTTTTTTTTTTTTTTTTCTTTCAGAAACACAAGTTTTGCCATTTCAAATTGTCTCCAATGTTTTCTAGGCAAAATAAGAAAAATATTACATTACGGCATATTGCAATATTTTTTCTTATTTTTTTTTCCAGAAAACAGGTTTTGACATTTCATGCAAATTGTCTCCAATGTTTTCTGGGGAGAATAAGAAAAAATATTACAATACGTTGTCGGTTAAAGCCAAGAGAGCGGTATAGGTAATACAAACTATCCATTGGGAAAAATATGTCTAAGATATATTCAAAGACCTAATGTAAAAAGTGTAGATCCCAGTGGGACGGTTCAGTATGTAGTCTCATCTGTATCTACGTTGTTTGCAAGTATCTTGTTGTCACCTGTGAAACCGAAGGATTCCACAGACAAAAAAATCAGCACAAACAGCGAAAAAAAAATCTTGACATTTTCTTCGAATTACGCTGTTACCAATACGGTTTTGCTTTCATTCGAATATTCTCTTAATCTCTTAATCCGATGACGTAATTTTTAGTGAGCAAAAAAGAAAAAAAGAAACTCTTGGGTTTTCATACAAACAGTATCGTCATGATTCTAAAAATATTTGAGCTCCACCATGCAAAATGTGCTTCTATGGCATTTGCGGACAGCGAAGGCCCAGATCAGACTGCGCGAATGCGCAGTCTGATCTGGGCCTTCACTGTCCGCTTACAGAATAATTTGATAGTGTAAGAAATATTGTTGTATATCGATATACAGCGAACACCCGGATCAGAATGTGCAAATGTACTAATCTAAACATTTACTGTTCGCGTATACACAGAAACCCATTTTATGTTCAATAAAACATATGAAGCATGTCCTATGAAACGAAAACACATAAAAATCGTCGGTTTTATTGATACTTCGCCCCCTTGCGCCGGCGAAAACGAACTCCCATTTTTCAAGATCACAGAAGGAGCTCAGTAATTCCAAGAAAAATGAAAATAACAACTGTTCAAAGGGGAGACAAAACAATTTTGATAAGGTTGCCTCTTGAGAATGTTTCCATTCATCTTAACCCATTTAAGCCTAGTATCCCATTAAATGGACATTGGCAAACAGAGTAGACCCAGATCAGACGCCGCAGACCGCGGCGTCTGATCAGGGTCTACACTGTTTGCGTTAAGTCAGAATTTCTACAAAATATATAATAATAAAAACTAACCAGACACCCCTTATATTGAAATGGGCGTGTCCAAAGAGTTGAGGTAGAGGAGTCCATTCGGCATAAATGAACAATTTGCATGAAATGTCAACTGTTTTCTTATCCAAAAATAAGAAAAAATGTCACCAATATTCATCGTCTGCTGAATTACTCCAGAGAGTGGTAAAGGTTAACGAATTGCCTGCAAACTAAATGTCTGAGATAAAATCATTGGACGGCGCTCACTTTTTTGTGTTTGGTTAAAAATGATAGACAATAATCCGATGACGTAATCTTTAGTAAGCAAAAAAGAAAAAAAGAAACTCTTTCGATAACTCAATTCGCCCCTAATTTTTTAACACTTAGCAAGTTAGGTGAAATTTGCAGCAGACGACAAACAGTATCTTTTGTTTTATTTTATATTTTTATTTATTTTATTTTTTTGTTTTCAGAAAAACAGGTTTTGCCATTTCAAGCCAATTGTCTCAAATGTTTTCTGGGCAAAATAAGAAAAATATTACAATACGGCTCAGAAAGCTTTGATCATCACGAAAACATGCCTATATAAATTTGACCCCTTTAAGCCCCACCTTTATATAGTAAAACTGGGGTTTCCAGAGGTATACATTATTTTTCTTATTTCTGCTCAAAAACATAGATTGTGGGTACTCGTTAGAACCGTCGAGGCGGTTCTAACGAGTACCCACAATCTATGTTTTGAGCAGAAATATGAAAAAATAGCAGAATTTTTTATCTGAAAAGTTTCATTTTTTGGTGGTAAAATTTTCAGTATATTTGGATAGGCATGTTTTCGTAATGCATCTGAGGTGAGGGGGATGGGCGGCTCTAAACTAAAATGGGTTAACGTATAATAAAACTAGCATAATGCCATTTCGCCGCAAACCCACGATACCCTTTCTTTCCTTTTAAGGGCACAGAGGTGAAAAGGAAAGCTCATAAACACTTACAAAACCAATATGACCATCATCAGAACTTCCTCTTTAATGATTAGCATGCTGGGAAGAAACAGCAGACGACAGTTTGAAATATTTTTTCTGATTTTTTCTGATTTTTTTTTTTTTTTTTTTTTTTTTTTTTTGCGAAAAATGGATTTAATAGTTCATGCAAATTGTATCTTAGGGGACAATTTGTATGAAATGTCAAACTTTATTTTCTGGCAATAATAAGTAAACATCAAATTGTCGTCTGCTGAATTTGCCCAGAGTGTGCTAAAGGTTAATGTCTTCTCCCACTTATTTGTCACAAGAGCGTATTATCCTTTAGCGTCTTCTAGGTGAAATGACGATAAATGAGTGAAAATTGTTCTTGTTTTTCAGAAAATAAATATTAATGTTTTCTTCAGATTCTTTCCTTAAGAGGAACAAGTTTAAGAAAGTAAGCCTTATTTTCTGTAAAAAAAAATTGAGAAAATATATTTTGAAATGTCGTCTGCTGTTTTTTAAACTCAGCATGTCGAAGATTAATTAACACTAGGAGCATCATAACGACCTTTGATTGATGGAAAACCGCAGGGGGAGCCTTAGTCGTTCGCTGCTCGGAAATATTCCTTTTCACGCATCAAATTTCAATTTTCTTTAATCAGCCAACTTCTGACAACGAAACCGTTAAAACGCCATTGTCAAAAGATCATTCTAACAAGGAAGATTCGATTATTTTTCCTTTAACCATTACCACACTCTGGGCTAATTCAGCAGACGAAAAATTCATGGTAGTTTTTCGCAATAAATAGGCTTTTTCATTTCATGCAAATTATCTCCAAATTGCATGAAATGCCAAAGCCTATTTTCTGAAAAAAAAAATAAATAAATAAAATAAAAAACAAAAATCTCTGATTTTTTTTTTTTTTTTTTTTTACCCAGTGTGCTAAGCGTTAAAGCAAAACCGGTATTTACAAAGACGACTTTTCTTGAGTAACAATTTTGTTTATTTTCCATCATCAATCGTGAATCGATACAATGTAACATAAATATCATAGTTAAGCTATGTTAGCTCACCAGAGCCGAAGGCTCATTAAGTGAACGTGTTGTATAGCAAGGCTCTGGCGTCCGTTGTCGTCCCCACATTTGAACGAATATATCTCCAAGACAAGTTCGCCGATTTTGGTCAAAATTTAATAGTAGCATCTTTTGGGTGGAAGAAAAGCTGCATTAGGTTTTGAGGCAGATCGGAACAAAACTCTTGGTTTCCATGGCAACAAAAAGCCCCCATCGATCAAAAATAGGCAAAATGATGTCTCCACCTATTCTCGTTTTTTTTTATTCGATCCTTTTTATACTTGCAGGTAACAAGAACATGCATAAAATCTCGGACAAGTTCGGACCACTGACTACAGAGTTAGCTGCGCTTGAACGTCTAAAAAATTCCCGTAGACTTATAATGGGAAAATGGTGTCTCCATGCTACCTCGTTCATTTTTTGTTGAATTCTCATCAAAGTTGCTGGTAATCAGGCCCCGAGGTTATAAAACTTTTTTCATGCTCAACTCAGCTGAGCATGAAATTTTCTCTGCTAATAAATATGATAATGCCAACTATAGTTGGTATTTTCATATTTATTAGCAGAGAAATTTTCATACTCAGCTATGTTTAACAAGAAAGAATTTGCAAATGTTAGTAATTTAAGAATTATTAGCAATACAAATTTCATGCTCTGCTGAGTTGAGCATGAAAAAGTTTTATAACCTCGGGGCCAGGACAGGCTTAACAGCTCGAATGAGTTTGATTTCGGGTCAGATCAGACTACTCCCTTTGAAGTTACTTGTCCTTGAATGACGAAAACTTTACACTTTCGAACTTGAATATCTCTGAGGCCAGTTGGCCAATCTTGATCAAATTTTAGCGTCACTATTGGCAGGGAAAAGCTGCATAACGTTTTGAGGCAGACTGGATCAAAACTCTGGTGTCTATGGCAACAGTAAGTCCCCATTGACTTATAATGGGGAAAATAGTGTCTCCACTTTTTCTCAGTTGCTTTTGATCTGATCCTTTTTATCCCCTGACCGATAGGTTCGTGGGATATAACGATCAGCATGACATCCTTCCGTAGACGCATCCTTGTGCGCTCCTAACTTTGATACCTTTCGACATATTTTGATATTTGGTAGGAATGAAGAGGCGGACAGTAAGCGTGTCGCGTGCAAGAGAGACAACTCTCACTATCTTCGTTAAGTTCTTATCTACCCTGAAGCAGAAATCTTGTGCGGGTCATAACTCCCATACTGGTTGAGAAAATTTGATAATATTTGGCAAGGATGAAGAGGAGGAACAGTAAGCGTGTCGCATGCAAGAGAGACAACTCTCACTTTCTTCGTTATGTAGTTATCTCGCCTGAAGCAGAAATCGGTAAAAATCCTAGTGCACTCCATAACTTTGATACCCTTAGATATATTTTGATAATATTTGGTAGAAATGAAGAAGACCAGTAGGCGTGACAAGAGAAACAACTCTCACTATCTTCGTTATGTAGTTATCTCCCTTAAGTCGAAATATTGTGCAGGCTGTAACTTCCACACCGTTTGAGACAATTTGATAATATTTGGTAGAAATGAAGAGGAGGACTGTAGGCCAGTCGAGTGCAAGAGAGATAACTCACTTTCTTCATTATGTAGTCATCTCCACTGAAGTATAAAGCCGTAGATGCATCCTTGTGCGCTCCATAACTTTGATACCCTTAGACATATTTTGATAATATTTGGTAGGAATGAAGAGGAGTACCAGTAGGCATGCCGTGTGCAAGACAGATAACTAACTTTCTTCGTTATGTAGTTATCTCCCCTGAAGCCAAAATCTTGTGCAGGCCATAACTCACATAAATATTGCTGGAGAAAATTTGACAATATTTGTTAGCAGTAGGCGTGTCAAGTGCAAGAGAAACAACTCTCACTTTATGCGTTATTTAGTTATCTCCCCTGAAACCAAAATACTGTGCAGGCCATAGCTCATATACCATTTGCGATAATTTGATAATCGTTGGTAGGATTGAAGAAGAGGACCTGAAAGCATGCCGCGTGCAAAAGAGGTAACTCTCACTTTCTTCTTTATTTAGTTATCTCCACCGATGACGCCGTTTTGTGCAGGCCATAACTCCCATACTGTTTGAGATAATTTGATAATATATGGTAGGGACATATATCAGATCAAGTAGGAGTGTCGCATGCATGAAAAACAACTATTGCTATGGGTTTTTTTTTCTAGTTATCTCCCCTTAACAAATTTCTAAGCAAAATCATTGTGCACTCCGTAACTTCTAAATGGTTTGAAATATGTTGAGAATATTTGGTAGAAGCATAGACAAAGACCAGAAGGGGTGTCACATGCAAGAGAGACAACTATCAATTTCTTCGTTATGTAGTTATCTCCCCGAAAAACCGAAATCGTATGCAGGCTATAACTCCCATACTGTTTGAGATAATTTGATAATGTTTGATAGGGACATATATCAGGTCAAGCAGGAGTGTCACATGCAAGAAGGACAACTCTTGCTTTGTTCTTTCTCTAGTTATCTCCCCTGAATAAATTTCTAAGCCTAATTCTTGTGCACTCAAAACTCTTTAATGGTTTGAAATATATGATAATATTTGGTAGCGGCATAGATAATGACCAGTAGGCATGCCTTATGCAAGAGAGACAACTCTCACTTTTTGATATGTACTAACTCCCCTTGAGCTGAAAATATTGTGCAGGCTATAACTCACATACTGTCTGAAAAAAAATGATAATATTTTGATGGGACATATATCAGGTCCAGTGTGAGTGTCGCATGCATGAACGACAACTCTTGCCTTGTTCTTTTACACTCCACTTAATAACTAGGCCAAATACTTGTGCACCCAATGACGTCTTAATGGTTTGAAATATTTGGATAATATTTTGTAGAGCCATAGATAAGGACCAGTAGGCGTATTGCGTGCAAGAAAGACAACCTATGCTGTGGTTATTTTCTAGTTACTTTCCCTGGATGAATTTCTACGCCAAATTCTTGTGAATGCAGTTTGAAATATTTTGATAATATTTGGTAGAGGCACTAGATAAGGACCAGTAGGCAAGAGTACTCTCGTTTTCTCCATTATGTACTCATCTCCCCTGATTTCGAAATCTTGTGCAGGCCATAACTCCCATTCTGTTTGAGATAACTTAATAATTTTTTGGTAGGGACATACCGTATTCAACCTAATTACCGCACCGTGCGCATAGGTTTTTCAAAAATGCTGGGAAAACTTGTGGTAAAATATGTACCTATCTATACTAAAGGTACACTTTTAAAAAAAACTGCGAAAGACTTATCAAATAGTGCTTATGCGATGTTTTTGTATGTTTTTTTGTTGTTGTTTTTTTTTTTTTTTTTTTTTTTTTTTTTAATTTTCTTTATAAAGCATATGTTGTGGGTACTCATTTGAATTGCATCGACAAGTCGATGCAAGTCAAATGGGTACCCACAACATATGCTTTCACGAAGAAGTAGACAAAAATTACACTGGCTGTAATCTGAAGACTACGGAATTGCTTGAATGTGCGCTTATAGGAGCATGTGCGGTAATTAGGTCGAATACGGTATATCAGGTCAAGTAGGCGTGTCGCATGTGAGAAGGACAACTTTTGCTCTGTTGATTTTTTACCCCCAATAAAACAAACAGCAGTAAACTTTACAAGGCATTTATTTTTGCTACTATTTCTGAATATGTACACTCACAAATTCAAAGTGTTTGCAAATATTGTGTATCCTGTACAAATAATCACATCAGAAATCACTAATAGATGATTTTGACAAAAATAAATAAAAAATAAAAGATTATGCAAAAATAAAATCATTTACAGTACACCTATTATTGTTTTCACTGATTATTTTGGCCACGTTTCATACTGTCTTTGCATATTTTTTACTTTGCTTTGTTTCAATATTTCCATTATTTCTGATTGAAATATATACCAAATCTAGAAATGGCAGTTTGGTCGGGGAATTTGCCATCTCTTCTGATGGCTATTTTTATACTTGCAAGTATAAACGAAGACAAGCATTAAATCTCGGACGAGTTCGAATTTCGGCTTGATCGAACCACTGACTACGGAGTTAGCTGCCCTTTTGCGTCTACAAATTTTCCCATATACTTATAATGGGAAAATGGTGTCTCCATGCTAGCTCGTCCATTTTTATCGAATTATCATCAAAGTTGCTGGTAACCAGAACAGGCATAAAACCTTGGACAAGTTCGATTTCGCACCTCTGGTTTCCATGACATTTATATGTTTTGTTTTGTTTTGTTTTTTTGTTGTTTTTTTTTTTGGTGTTGTTGTTTTGTTTTTTTTGCCTAAAGTGAGCGATTGTTGCCCTTTTGGGCTACTTGTTTCTGTCGTAACACCACATCTCATTAGTTTGAATCCTGCCTAGTTTAACATACAAATATATAGTTTTCGAAATAATCTCTTTATAGAGTTGCGAGCCCTCGACAGGCTAGAAAAATGACGCTCGTTAGGTATAGCATAAATACACCGCACCAAAGTGGGTGACTATGGTCAAAGCTCAATCAGTTAGACATTTTTTATAACTATTTTTTACCGGCTGGACCTTTACTTTAAACACATGACGAGACTGAACGGGATATCCTAATTATGAATTAGTCTATTTTTCATTGGCGTAGCCAGAACGGAATCATTTTACACACACCCATGAAAAATCTTAATAAATTCTGCCTAGTGTCGCTTCCAAAATAAGGGCTAATATTAAAGGAAAGACTTTGCTCCCAGAGGGAGAAAATTCCTTCCTTTAAGAGTGGCCACTATTTCGGAAGCGATAAATTATTTCGTTTAAGAGCAGCCCCTGTGATAAAGAAGCAAAATATTTTATGTTAGTTACGTCTCCCCAGCTACTATTCTATATAAATCTATAGCGGACCGTTATCAGCCCGTCAGCAACCCTGACGGGCCGATAACAGCCCGCTATAGATTTATGTAGAATGCTTAATGGGATCTCTCCTGCAAATAATTTCTTACATATGTTAAGTATGTTACGCACCGGTGCGTAATGAGCGTTACGCATATGTATTCAAGTTCGGCCCGGTTTCAAGCCTCCCTTGTGCTCTTATGGTCCCACCCCGGAGAACGCTATAAATGTTGAAAATAAAAGGAAAAACAAAATGTAGTTTAGTTGGGTTTGAACTTGAAGAAATTTTGTTGAATCTTTCTGTAAATTTTTACCCATTTACGTCGAGTGGACTCTTCTACTGCAACTTCGGACCGGTCTGTTTCCAATAGCAGGGTGTCTGGTTAGTTTTTATTATATGTACTACTCTGTTTTATAAAAAATCCTGTATTTAATGTAAATAGTATAGACAAAAAGTGCAGACCCAGATCAGCGCCGCGTTCTGTTCTGGGTCTGCACTTTTTGCCAATTACCTTTTTTGTTGGGGTGGGGAAGGGGAGGGATCCCCGACTAAAATGAGTTGATGAGACTGGAAACGCTTGGTATATTATTCCGCCATTTTATACAAGGGAAACAATCTGTGTGACTTTCTGTTTGCCTTCCGACACAACGGGTCCAAAGTGATCTACTCTAAAAGGAAAGAATGAGCTGTTCATTTCTTTCTTTTTTGTAGTATACCTCTTTTCAGGGTTGAGTTTAACAATTTGACAGAACTGTCTCCCTTGAATATGTATACATTCCCTTGACCCATTTTAGTGGGGAGACTCCTAAAAGGGTAATTGGCAAACAGTGTAGACCCAGATCAGACGCCTCCACTATTTGTAAATGGTTTAACCTCTTTTCTATATCTAAATCACATAGCCTGACATACCTAAAATTTAAATTGGACTGTTCCAATATATAATGTGAGGGGAGTTTAATCAGTCTAAAATGGGTTAATCGAGACAAGTATTTCCCTTGAGGAAATTTGAAAATATATTAACAGAAATTTCCTGGAATGCTTTGATTTAGTTCAGGCGTTTCCAATACGCATAGCTATTTGTCCAGTAGAAATAATTATGATCACTCTTCCACTGTGCAGTATTGTATATAGCTACTCCAAGGCAAAAAAAAAAAAAAAAAAAAAAAAAGAAGAGAAGGTAGGTAGATAGCGGTCATTGCAGACCCCGATCAGGCGCCGCGTTATGGGCGTCTGATCTGCATCTTTATTGTTTGCTTAAGTACAACTGCCATGTTTCCGGGATAAAAGACTGCTAGACGCTTCTAAATTCCAACTTGTATCAAATTCTAATCAACCACTCCAGCAGTGCATGGCCCATTTTTGTAACATTGCCGTTTCTAAAACAATTAACAGAGATTTTGTCCGTTTCTGTGGTTTTTGTACGTTATGGTAAGTTTGGAACCTTAAATTATTTTAGACGTTTTTGGTAGTTTTGACATATTTATGTCAATCTCAAAACAGTTTACATTTCTTTGTACATCTGTTTAGATTATGGTCATTTTAGTTTAAGGGATCTCCTCTAAACCCAAGAATTAAATCTTTAATTTCTAATCACTGTTGGTAGTTTCGGTACATTTGGTCTGTTTCAGAACAATTATTTATTCCAAGACACATTTCTTCTTTTTTTTTTCTCTCTCCATTTTAATTTAATGTTAATTCAGGACATTTTTATTGCTTCTAGATATTTTGGTAGTTTTTGGTACATTTCATCAGTTTCAAAACATTGTTCATTTAGAAGCATATTTATTTGTTTTTTTTAGTCATTATATTTAAAGTGTTTGGGCTAATTTCGGAATAGTTCGTTTGTTTTTATCGTTGTGGGTAATTTTGATACGATGGGACAGTGTAAAAAAAAAAAATATTTTGAGGCATATTTCTTCTGTTCCTGTCCATCTATGCATTTTCGTCCTTCGAGATTCAATCGGAACATCAATTTGTAGGTATATAGGGGTATTTCGTCAATTTTAAATCATTTCCTAGGTTAGAAGCATGTTTTTATTAGTTTCTGGTCATTTAAGTAAACTGATCGGTTTAAGTGGCTCAGTTGGTACAGCATCAGCCTTAGTCGAGAAGCTGTGGGTTCGATCCTAAGTCGGGTCTTTAATTAGACTTTCTTAAATTGGTAGATGTACTAGCAGTTCTTTTTTCACTTGGCTTTTGGTATTAAAAAGAAGAGCTAGGAGTTGCCGTACACGTGACAATATACTGTACCACGTCAGAGTGTCCTGGCGTGGTTCTACAGCAAGGCGGCACTGTAAAAGTGCTTTCATCTTCACACCCAGACAGCGACACGACAAGACCGAAAATTTGTTGTCGGTGACCTTTAACCTCCATTTTTTTCAAGTTGAAGCCATTAAGGCTAATTTCGGAATATTTCTTTCATTTCTAGTCATTTTTTGGGGGTATTTGTTTGAACATTCGGTCAGTTTTGAACATCATTTTTTTTTTCAAGGTACGTGCATTTTACTTCAGTTTATTTTGGCAGTTTTTTTTGTCCTCGAAGGCAAATTCGAAACGCGATCTTTTAATTTGTCATCCTTTTGGAAGTTTTGACACATTTCATCAATTCAAAAACATGTGATCATTTAGATGAATATTCCGTGGTATTTGTATCATTGTTATTGTTATTACTATTATTATTATTATTATTATTATTATTATTATTGAAATATTCTGTTAAATTCTAAAGACTTTTCGTTTAACTAGCACAGATTCGATCTTAGCATTCTAACTTATATCCAATCATACGATCCTAATACCTACATGTATATAATGTGTCGCAAGAAAATATTAGTGCATCGGATGGCTTATGATTAATGAAAACACCATGGAAAGAGCTGTTCTTCTCGTCTGGAATTATGTTTCCTTGTTTTAAGTATTTGTATGTCTGGGTATTTATTTATTTGTAGTTCTTGTACTTATGTGAGATACGGTATGCATCTGTGAATATGCTAAAACATGATAAATTGTTTGAATAAAAATAAATAAATAAAAAAATAGTAAAAATTGTTTTGCGTTTGTTGGCACGGGGTACATGGCCCGACATAACGGCATGCTGGTGTGGATAGGCCGTATTACGTGCCAGGCAGTCCATGTCTTCAGCTGATAGTGTTAAAGCATTCGTTTATTGATGATCCAGAAACAAGTTTCTGCAAAATTGTTTAAGTATAAAATAGTAAAAGGTGCGATGAATGCATGTACGTTGTGTATTCTACAAATACATGTACAGATAAAACGAGCTTGGTTTTTACCAGGAACATGGGCTGTGGATGGTGGATGGGGGACAAACTGTCCTGGTCGGACTTTATAGGTATATACTATGTAGGCGGAATACAGGGACATGCTGTTTGGATATCAGGTCCGCCACATGTTCCCTATATCACCAGAACCTATAGGGTGAATTCGACAGATTGCAACTGGTAAAGCTGTTCTGTGTTACTATTCACTTCCCGCTAAGTCACTATATATATCTGAAGCTATTCTTCATATTTCTGTTAGTTATTCACCTTCTCTACAACAAAACGTTCTATGTATATTGACATTGTTGTTGTTGCTGTGATGAAGAAAGAAAGAAATAAAGAAAGAAAGCTTGATTGGTAATGATACAGTACTCGTATACGTGTGACAGAGATTCTATATTTGTATATTTAGTTTTATGCTGATTAGCTCTGTCAAATGACACCATACATGACAGTGCTAATCAGCATAAAATTAAATATACAAATATAGAATCTCACAAATGAGGACGGCCTCGGTGGCCCAGTTGGATGCGCATCCGACTGGAGACCAGGAGGTCGCGGGTTCGACCCCTGCCAAGGTCGGCAACATTCTTTCGTGGAGATTTATCATGGAATATTTTCTGCGGTCATTCTCTCCCTTCCGCTGATTCAAGAAGGGCAGTTGTCAGTTTCTGGCGAAAAAAGGTGCACAATACTGGTTAACTGCTTAGAGGACTAAGCCTGCCAAGTAAACGTGTGGTTAGGTAAACTGATCGCGCTCGACATGACCCCATTGGGTTGACTGGGCCGTTAAACCTCAACACACAAACAAACACCATACATGATGTGTTGTATCCTCAGGGGCTTTAAAGCCTTTTGGGATTCTGAAATAAACTATATTCTGTTCTATTCACATTTCAAGCAGCACGAAAGTCACCAAGGTACATGCACTGTTTTAGTGTTATTGATTAATTAAGCGTATTAAGTTTCGATTTGTGAATTTTCTCATGTTATTTCGAACTAATAGTTTCAGTAACAGACGCTTTCACGCTTTTTAATGAGCGCATCTGCGAGCGGGTATTTAGGATGGATAATTATTTCACTTTCCAAGCATACGAGGCTAATTGTTTTGCGTTGTACGTAAACGATATTGTGATTACTGCGAATTTTCATACATTTAATATCTATATTATGGGGACAAGTGTTGGTTTTATAGTTAATTACGTCAAAATGTGACTGGTTCTTCTAATAACCGTTGGAAATTAAAGAACCGTTGTCAATACCACACACAGTCACATATTAACTTTTTTATGGTTTTAATAAAAACAAAAAGAATAACAACAAAAAAACACGCTTTGCACGACACGATATTAACTTAATTATTTCTTTTATAACTCCACCAGTAGTTAACAGTTTAGTTGCCCTAAAGTTTCAGGGTAAATAGTTTGCACATTTGCAAAGGGGAATTAAAAAGATTCAAAATGAATTTAAAAAAAAAAAATCACTGGTGCTCCAACGACCGACAAATTTTGGTGAGAAGTGTAATAAATAAATGCTGTCTAAATGCACTAAGTAATGCTTAGTGTATGCAACTCCTCTTAGAGTTTCTGACTGATCAATCTGAAATTTGAAAACAAAAACGTGAAAAAAATGTATTTACTTTCGGACATATAGCCTGCTCAAACAGTGAAGACCTAGATTGGACGCCGCGGTCTGATCAGGTCTGCTTCAACACGTCAACAGGTAGGAAAATGGACTTGTTTGTGTTTTAAGGTTGGTCTGTAAAGGAGTTAAGGTGCCCGATACCTACTGTTCTTTCGACTTGTTTTGTTGTTGTTGTTTTTTTGTTTTTTGTTTTTTTTGTTTTTGTTTTGTTTTGTTTTTTGTTGTTGTTGTTTTTTGTTGTTTTGTTTGTTTGTTTTTTTGTTCGACGTTTTATTTTTAAAGAAAATCTTTTGTTCTGATTGACTATATCTGATCAGAAACCATTTGTCTTTTCTGTTTCTGTGTTCTGTTCTCAAATATATACCTTAAAATTAAATTTACGGCCAAAAATTGGTCTGGCCTATGCAATTTCTATAGTAAAGTGATTTGTTTTTTATATTTATTTTTTTTTATTATTTTTTTTTTTTTTTTTTTTTTTTAGTTTTTTGTCTAAGAAAATATTTTTTTTTTTTTCACTGAATTTAATTTATTGATGTTTCGCAACAATATTGTGAAAATTTCAGAAAAATTGAACAAGCGGAACTTTTTGAAAATGTGTCTCCAAGTTACCTACCCTACAGAATTTTGCATAATTTGCATTCATTTTTACTATGCGAAAAAGTGAAAATATTTGATTTAAAAAAAAACAACAAAAAAACAATGGCTAGAATTAAACTTTGTGTGCATAGGTTGTTACGACAGGTTTTGCACTAAATCATGACAAAAGTACAAAAGACCGATAGTGACATTTCCACTACATTAATTCAAGGTTTCAACTTCACGAATTCAACTTTACGAATTCACACGATTTCAACTTCACGAATTCACGAATTCAACTTTACGAATTCACGAATTCAACTTCACGAATTCACAAATTCAACTTCACGAATTCAACTTCTTGAATTCACGAATTCAACTTCACGAATTCAACTTCTTAAATTCACGAATTCAACTTCACGAATCCACGAATTCAACTTCACGAATTCAACTGTTGAATTCGTGAAGTTGAATTCTTGAAGCTGAATTCGTGAAGTTGAATTCGTAGGTTGAATTCGTGAATTCGTGAAGTTGAATTCGTGGTTGAATTCGTGAAGTAGAATTCGTGAATTCGTGAAGTTCAATTCGTGAATTCCTGGAATTGAACTCGTGAATTCATAAAGTTGAATTCCTGAAGTTGAATTTGTGAAGTTGAAATCGTGAATTCGTGAAGTTGAATTCATGAAGTTGAAATCGTGAATTCGTGAAGTTGAAACCTTGAATTAATGAAGTTGAAATGTCACTATCGGTCTTTCGTACAAAAGTTTGCAAACTTACTACTTCTGTGTAAAGCGCCAAGCAAAACACGACGAAGTCAAAAGCACAGTAAGTTAACCCTTAAAGCGCCAAGCAAAATTTGTAGCAGACAACATTCGATTTTTTTTTTTTCAGAGAAAAACAAGTGTTGACATTTCATGTGAATCGTCTGCCAAGCAGACGATTCACATGAAATGTCAACACTAGTTTTCTCTGAAAAATAGAAAATAAAAATAAAAAAAATGTCGTCTGCTGCAGTTGTGTCTGGCGCTTTAAGGGTTAAATACGGTAGCTAACACAATGGTCCAGGCTACAGCTGAGGTTTTCCTGTGGATTTCAATTTTTTTAATATAGATGTCTTTGTTTGTAGATGTTTAACGTTTACCATTCTCTAGGTTAATTCAGAGTTTAATGCACCATGAGTTTAAAGTACATTAAACAGTTCACGAGAGATGTGCAAATCCGATAAACAAACGAGTGCAATAGCACGAGTTTGTTTATAAGATTTGCAAGTCATATCCTGTATCTTTTTAACTCGAGGTGTATTAACATAAATATTTATTATCATAAAAATGATTTTTTTTCTTCAGATTCTGTTTTATTGGTCGGCCCGCGAATCGCGCCGGTCTCTTAAGATAGCTTTGGATTTCTAGGCATGGAGAAGTGTTCGATTAGCGCAAAACGCAGTTTGGTAAGTTTGAATATGACCCGCATGTTACAATAAGCTTCTAAATAAGATCTGGTAACTTATTTAAGTTCTGACATGTTTTTTATTAATAATAATGTACAAACTAAATCTCGTGGAGATCCCAATATGACTAGGATTGGCATATTGCTTGATCAAGAAGATTCATAAAGCTTAATAAAAGCATACATTAAAGAATCACATTCTTGTTCTTTTTTACCTGTTACATTGAAAATTTATTCAAACTTTAGTTTATCCGTGTCCCATATTTCTAAGTAAACATGAACAAAATTTACGCCGGTACTTAGACGTTTACGTCTAAATATTTTTTCTTGTACTCTTTTGAAATGCTTCTGAATGAAAATGGGTCTTTACTTATAAATTTCTGCCGTCAGACTGGTTTACGTATTGCAAAGGGTCGTGTTGGAGAGGATGCTGCAGTGGGTAAGTGTACGTATGTGGGGAGCGGCGGGTCAAGTCTCATTGATTATGTTCTTGTGAGCCAGAATTTGCTTAAACAGTTCGAAACATTCTACGTTGATGATCCTAATATTCTGTCTGACCATTGTGCTGTCAATTTTTCTTTGCATTTCCTCAGTACTGCCGATACAGCTAGTTTTGATGCAGATGATGATTATGAAACGGTTGAAAGTAAGTATATATGGGATCAGACTGTATCAGATAAATATAGAGCTACATTAAATTCATTAGAGACTGTTCAAAAGTTTTGATAGTATTGTAAATGGTATTACTAATGACTCAGACTCGGAGTTAGACTGTTGCATACAGAACTTTGTTTCGGCTTTAGACTCGGTATGTAAACCATTATTTGAGAAACCTTATCAAAAACCAACCAGTGCTGGTCTTAATGGAGCGCGTTTATATAGTGAAGAGAGTGAAATTCAGAAAATTGACTTTCTTCAAAAACTTAATGCATACAGATATGATAAATCTAACGAAAACCGAATTGCAATGGTGAGAGCACGAACATGTTTTAAATATTCAGTTCGGAAATTTCAGTATAAAAATAAGGTTAAGACTACACAAAAATTAATCAATATTAAGTATAAAAATGCTAGGGAATATTGGAGATTATTAAAAAGTTCGCAAAATAAATCTGGTCCGAAGACACTGTCGGCCAAAAAATTTACTGAGTACTTTAAAACTGTCAATGACCCAAACAGTGCTTTTTTTTTTTCAAGCAGATGAAGATATTTTTGATTTTAATAATACATGTAGGTGTCTAAATTCAGAATTACAACTTCTTTTTTTCGGAATTGGATGGTGAAATAAGTCTAAATGAGATTATAAAAGCTAATAAACAGTTAAAGTCTGGCAAAAGTGGGGGTCCTGATAGGTTTTTGAATGAGTTTTTCATACACGGTACTGAGATTCTTCCTAGATATCTATTTACAATTTTTAATATATTGCTGTATAAGGGTTATTTTCCTTCATCATGGACACAAGATTATATAATTCCCATACATAAAAAAGGTTCTTTAAGTAATGTAGAAAAGTATAAGGGTGTTACACTACTAAGTTGCTTTGGTAAATTATTTATTAGCGTAATTAATAATCGGCTGACTACGTGGGCCGAGGAATGTAATGTATACATTGAAGCACAGGCTGGATTCAGGTCAGAAATGGGGACGGTTGATAATATCTTTAATTTGCACGGTCTTATTACTCATTTGATAAACAAGGGAAAGAAACTTTATTGTGCCTTTGTCGATTTCACCAAAGCGTTTGACTTTATAATAGAGATATTTTATGGTATAAATTGATAAAATATGGTGTTAGTGAGAAATTGTTTAATGTGATTAGAAGTATGTATGAGCATATTAAGTCAAGGGTGAAACTTGAAAATGTACTAAGTAACAATTTTGAGTGTTTTCTTGGGGTCCATCAAAGTGAGTGTTTGTCACCCTTTTTGTTCTCAATGTATGTGAATGATTTGGAAGATGACTTCCGATTAAATGGTTTAAATGGGGTTGATATAGGATCTTTAAAAGTTATTATTATTGTTATATGCGGACGATATTACATTATTTTCTGAAACTGAGGAAGGATTGCAGAATGGTATAAATATTCTAAATGCTTATTGTAATAGATGAAAGTTGGAAGTTAATATCTCTAAAACAACGGTAGTCGTATTTAGAAAAGGGGGTACACTACCAAGAAATTTGAAGTTTCATTATGACGTTAGAAATCGCTTCTTCTTTCTCGTACTTGGGTATAGTTTTTACGTCTGAGGGTTCTTTCTCTGGGACACAACAAACATTAGCAGGACAGGCACAGAAAGCTATTTTTAAATTAAATAGTTATCTGCATAAATTTACAAACATTTATGTCAAACACACATTAGAACTATTTGATAAGCTTGTAACTCCAATAATGAATTATGGGGCGGACGGAAGTCTGGGGATTCTGCAAAGCTGTGCATATTGAAAGAATACATCTTCAGTTTTGTAAAAGGCTTTTAGGTGTTAAGATATCTACACAAAATAACTTTATTTATGGGGAGTTAGGACGAACTAGTTGTCAAATACAAAGATATTTAATTATTGTACGGTTTTGGTTAAAGATTGTTAGCACAAATGCAAATAAATATATCAGAGCCGTTTATGATATGATGTTACGGGATTTGGTATTTAGTGATAGAATTATGAACTGGGCATCTCTGGTAAAGCATTTGTTATGTAACTCTGGATTTAGAGAGGTCTGGTTGCAACAGAACGTGGGGGATATTAAAGTATTTCTATCAATGTTTAAACAGAGGTTAATGGATATTTTCATCCAGAATATTACTGCAGAGATTGAAGAATCATCACGAGCACTGTTTTATCGGAATATATTTAGTTTTTATTTCCAGTCATATTTAGACTGTGTAACTGTTAAAACATTTCGAATAGCTTTGACCAGATTAAGAGTTTCATCACACAGATTGGAAATAGTGGCTGGGAGGTGGTCTAGGCCGATAAGGGTAGATATTAATGGAAGGAAATGTAGTTATTGTAATGTTTTAGAAGACGAGTATCATTTTGTATTGGAATGCCTTAATTACTCACATCTTAGAATTTTATATATATACTGAAAGGAAAAAGAAACGCAGGGTAGAGTTTTTTCCTTCTTATTATAACCATTTTTTACGGTGTTTACTATAGCCATACACTTTTACAGATTGTCCTGTGAATGTGAACCGCGGGTATACGAGTCTTTGGTCGATGTGCTATCTACCCAGTGTGTGAAATCATTCAACCGTGCACTACACAGTGCATTGCACGGACAATACGGAAAGCCAAAATTTCGTGCAAAACAAGCATGTTTAAACCTTCAGCACAAGATTTCCTCACACCATTTGGTACACTTCAACGATACACAACGCTCTTCGATTCTTTTACCGATTTTTCTTTTCATTTTTACGCTACTTTGAACTTTTTTTCAATCATGATACGATTGATTGATGTTCAGAGTGGTAGGGCAATTGCGTTGCAGGGTCAGAGGCAACAGCAAGTTGCCAATCATTTTGGGGTTAACGTCTCAACAATTGAACGTCTTGTTAGACGTTTAAAGGTGATAGGGCATTTAGCAGACCGACCGCGGTCTGGGCGTCCACGCGTGACGTCGCGACGTCAAGACAGGACAATCCGTCTGGCACATTTGCGGAATCGTCATCTCACTGCTATCGAAACTGCCCTTAATACAGTAGGTACGCATAATCGACAAATTTCTCCGAAGACTGTTGGAAGTCGATTGCGTGAGATTGGTCTTCGAGCTCGTCGTCCATACGTTGGTCTGCCTCTGACCCAGGCACGTAGGTTGCGTCGTATGGCGTGGTTGACGGCGCATGCGCCCAGGATATTTCCGATGAGGCAGTGGAGACGAGTTCTTTTTACGGACGAGTCTAGGTTCACTCTCTATCGCGCAGATGGTCGACGTCGTGTGTACCGACGTCGCGGAGAACGCTTTGCCGACGCCAGTGTTGTCGAACGGGATCGGTTTGGGGGTGGCTCCGTTATGGTCTGGGGAGGCATTGCTCACGGGATAAAATCACAGTTGATTATTGTTGCGGGCAATATGACCGCAGTAAGGTATAGGGATAAGATCTTGCGCCCTGTTGCAGTCCCTCTTGTGCAACAACGTAATCTGATTCTGCAGCAGGACAATGCCCGACCACATGTTGCCCGAGTTTGTCAGGATTTCCTGGCAAACAATAACATCGCACCACTAGCATGGCCACCGTACAGTCCAGATTTGACCCCAATAGAGCACATGTGGGATGAGCTGGACAGAAGGGTTAGGAAGCGCCGAAATCCCTCCCCCCCCCCCCCCCCCCCCCCCGCAACTCTCGCACAACTAAGGAATGCGTTGATCGATGAATGGAATAACATCCCGATGCGAACTGTCAATGCTTTGGTTAACTCTATCCAAAGGAGAATTAGGGCAGCAACGGCAGCAAGAGGGGGGCACACCCGATATTGATTTTCAGTTTGATTTTGATTTCAAGATTTGGGGGGTAGCTACCAATGAACTTCAATAACTCGAGACTTGTTGATCACAAACCAATGAAATTTGGAACTTTTGTTCCATACATGTACCGTTTTGTAATCATAGTAAAATATTTAACAAACTTTTTCAAACTTGAATGAAATTTAGGAATAAAATTTACCCTGCGTTTCTTTTTCCTTCCAGTATACCTAGATATTTTCGGGTTAGACCAAATATGCGTAAATTTGATGAGTTATTAACGTCAAACCGGAAAAAAAAAGATATTTGTAGTTTGGCTATTTATACATATAAAGCCTTTAAAAAAGAAATGAGCTAGTATTCTTAAATAGTTTGTAAAAACAATAATAGTGGTAGTAGCGGTGGTGATGGTGATATTTGTGGTTAAAATAGCAATGACAGTGAGGATGATGGTAGTGTTGGTGGTGATGATGATGGCAACAGTGATAATGGTGGTTATAGTATTGGTAATGGTGGGGATGATGATAATAATAACATTGTTATTGCTGTTGTTGTTATTTATATTATTATCGTTATTGTTATTGCTGTTTGATGACCAGCCTGTCAGAGACAAGTGCAAGTTTTCAACTCCCCTGGCAGGCTGCAGACTGAACTTAGACGTCTATGTTTTTTCAAGATACAGTTGTCTGATGATTTCGGAGGGCGCAGATGGACCTGTGCGATCTGATCTTGCGATGGCATAGGTTGATCTGGGAATTCTTTCTCACGGGTTTTAAAACGTAGGTTTCTGTACGTGTTTGCAACTGGCCATATGGTGCTTAGAGGTATTTGCCAATCATGAAAAGAGATATATTAGTTGCTACTGGGCATGGTGAGTGTGGGTAAACAGACGGAGTTTAGGAGGGAGATAGTTATCTCCCCTGGCAAAATTCCCTTCTGGTTCCCACATAATAGAAATAAAATGTTAAAGTTGTTTGATAAACAAGTTAGTGTGGGACCAGGCTGAGTGAATACGTAGACTGAACTTAGATTACATTTATTCAATTTGAGTTTATCCAATTTATTTGTAGTTACCCGATGATCGAGGAGGTTAGGGATCGACCTATGCGATCTGATTATTGGATGTCATAGGCTGATCCGGGGCTGATCATGGATACCAAAACCTCAGATTTCGGTATTTGTTTGCACCCTGTCTTATCGAGCATAGAGGTATTTGTCACTCAGGAAAGGCGGTATATTCTTTGCTATTGAGCATGATTAGTATGGGTAAACAGAGGGAATTTTGAGAGAGGAGATGGCCATCTCCGCTGGCAGAATTCCTTACTGGTTCCCACGTTATATTAATAAAACGTTTGAAGTTTGTTTGATGACCAGGTAAGCCTAGGATTCAGACTGCGCGAATGTGTAAACTGATTTTTGATTTTGTTTTGTAAATTTGGGAATTTAACGTATAGTTACCTGGTGATAGAGCTGATCTCGGATCAGCCTGTGCGATTGGACCACGTGGTTGCATAGGATGATCTTTGACTTCACGCCTTACATATCTGTTTCCTTATATTATATGCTTTTGCCAACCATGTAAATGAGGGATATCCGTATTTATTTACGTGATGGAAGTGGGTAAACAGGGGGAGTTTGGGGAGTGGAGATAATTGTCTCTCCTGTCAGAATTCCTAACTAGTCCCACGCACATCATATATAGCTATGTAACAAAGTAAGTTATTATCGATGATGAGATTTTGTTTTTGATTTTTTTTTTTTTTTTTTTTTTTTTTGTCTGTGACTTTTTTCTGTGACTGTTTAGCGTGACTTTTTTTTCCCGTGACTTTTTCTACGAGCACCCTAGCTGGGATTCCAAATTAGGACCCATGGAGCCGCAGTCAGACGCGTTACCGACTACGTTAGGGAGCCCAGCTTGTATTATGTAAAAGGTGCGTTTTATTGGAGTTGGGGTTATATTATCACGTGGACAGCGCAGTCTGATCTGGCCTTTCGCTGTCCGCTGCCAGAACCTGGATACTACAGAGTATCAATGGAGAGTAAAGGCCCGGATGAGACCTTGCGTGTGCGAAGGATGATCTGGATCTGCGCATTTTGCGCATGTTCCATTACGAAAACTCGCCTATTCAAATATATAGAAAATATCATCTCAAAAAAAAAATGAAAACTTTCAGATAAAAAAAAGCTGATATTTTTCATATTTCTGCTCAAAACATAGATTGTGGTTACCCGTTGGAACCGTGAGGCGGTTCTAACGAGTACCCGTAATCTATGTTTTTGAGCAGAAATAAGAAAAAATAATGTATACCCCTGTAATCCCCAGTTTTACTATATAATGTGGGGTTTAAGGGGATCAAAATTATGCAGGCATGTTTTCGTGACGGTAGGCGCTTTTTCGCTGTGATGGATTATGAATAGCACTAATCTTAGAACATCCCTCATCAGGAAAATATTTCATAGCTGAAGAAAAAAAAAAAAAAAACACTGAATATCTTATTCCTTCCACATTTCCGATTTGAAATACCATTCACTATTAAATTTTGGAGTTAATTTGAAGATAATAGTTTATTAAAGATTTTGTTTCTCTTCCTTTCGCCCACAGATAAATTCGATACTGCTGGCGGTTCTCTTCTTTTAATTTTTACCACTGTCTTGGCTACTTAGCAGACGACAAATTGATGGTATTTATTATGTTCCTCCAGAAAATAGGCCGTCACATTTCATGCAAATTGTCTTAGGAGATAATTTGCATAAAACGTCAAAGCCTATTTTCTGGGAAGAATAAGAAAAATATTTCAAAATGTCGTCTGCTGATTTTTTTATACAGCATGCTAAGCGTTAAAAGAAGAAAATAATGTCATAATTATTTGGATATTTTGTTTTATTTCTTCCAAAAACAAGCAGTGTGTCGTAATTATGCTCTGTCACCGAATTTTGGACAAAAAAAAACAAAACTTGTTAAAACAGAACAGAACAGAATATAACTTTAACATACCCCACTAACGTTGCAAATAATATACAGTCGACTCTCGTTATCTCGAACTCCAAGGGACTCTATGAAACAGTTCGAGATATCCGTACTTCGACATATCAGATTTGCGGACTCAGGAAAACAATTAATGGAACAACCACCTTTAACAGAATGAATATGTAATCTGACTCCTAAGTTAGAGACATTTTGAAAATATTGTGGAAAAGAGGAGAAATTGCTCCTAAGGAGCAAACTTCGAGATAAGCGGTTATTCAAGATAAGCGAGTTCGAGATAACGGGAGTCGACTGTATATTCATAAACCATACAGTGTGATGAACGATTTGTAACTAGAAAATAGTGTTCAAATGCAAACAAAAGAGAGCAAAATAAAAACTGCAATAATGCAGATATACAGTGCCGTTTATAGGAGGACATGGAGCGACGCGATTCCATTGCAGCCATGGACTGTCGTATCTATGGAATCATACAGTGATATGCCAAACGACTACTCATCTGGGCCCGCGTATAAGCCCTCATATACTTTTAAGCGCATATATATACTCAAATAATAGTATAAAATAGTTTTTTGATAGTAATGCACATTCCGATTGTGGTTGTTAAATATAGTTGATATGCCTGCATGTTATGAATGTCATCCTGTTGCAAAGACATGATTTGTTCCTTTTCTCATATACCACGCACATGTGCATGAGATATAGTTCAGAGGAAAGTATTGTTCTGTTCTGTTCTGTTCTGCCAGTTATGCAATACTAAATAACAGACTATATGCACTGTATTTATTGATACCATCAGGTGATCTCGTCATAAACTTGTCTCCAGGAAGAAAGATAGATACCCGATAATTGGTTCTCTTTGAGCCAGCGCGTGACAAAACCAACAAAATGGCATCTGCGCCCAGCGAAGACTCAGATCAGACTGGGCATTCGCCCAGTCTGATCAGAGTCTTCGCTGTGCGCTCAGTGGGTAGCTAAGGACCCAAGTTTTCTTCATGCGGACAGCGAGGACACTGATCAGACTGGGCGGATCTGAGTCTTCGATGGGCGCACGTCATTTTGTTGGTTTTGCCGTGCGCTGGTTCATTTTATTGTTGCATGAAAAATGTATCGAGGAACAAAGAATACCCTGATCACGGTAAACTGTGCGGATGTGCAGATTGATTTGATACTTCATATATGACGTATGACCCTCTTCAAATGGGTGCAAGAGATAGCTTTTGCTTTGTAGCAGAGATTAATAAGACCTTACAATCAGTCCGCCCCTGTATACGAGATTCGCCATTTACTCGTAACGCTAGTAAATGGGCTAAGTTTAGGGTTATGTTTCAGACAGGACTGTAGGACTGTGTTTTGGGCTAGATGAGGGTTACGTTTAGATGTAAAATACATGTAAGTCAAAGGTGAATTTATGGGTAGATCTACAAGTAAATTTATTGGCGGGAAGATATAAAAATTCGGTTTCACTAATTGTTTCCATAATTTGTCTTTTTTTTATTTATTTCTTCCTTTCTAATATTCTTTCTTTCTAACATTCTTTATTCTTTTTCTCTCTTCTTTTATTCCTTTCTTTCTTCCTATTTATTTATTTAATTATTTATTTCGCAAATACCAAATAGCTTTCTCTAATTCAATAATAATATTGTTAGAATAAAATTTGTATTTCACTCATCTATAAACGCCAAGAAATTGAGCCAGCGCATGACAAAACCCACAAAATGGCATGTGCGCCCATCGAAGACTCAGATCAGCCTGGGTATCCGCCCAGTCTGATCAGAGTCTTCGCTGTGCGCTCAATGGGTAGCTAAGGACCCAAGGTACTTCATGCGGACAGCGAAGACTGATCAGACTGCGCGGATGCGCAGGCTGATCAGAGTCTTCACTGGTCGCACAAGGCTTATTGTAGGTTTTGTCGAGCGCTGCCACAAATAATACTCTCACCAAAAATATAATTATCTTATATCTCATTGCCCGTCAGTAAACTCATAAAATAATAGACAAATTTATAATTTTTATTTCACCAAGTGTCATAATTGTTATCTAAAGTGTTATTTTTATAGCAAGATCTCCTCCCAGCTTTCGTCATTGTAGAATTAAGCCAAAGATTCTTGATGTGATAACAGATTACATAGAAAACGGCCATATCGTTGTATCAGGTTTGCTGTAATATGAAAAAACGTACCTTCTGACATGTGCGCCCAACGAAGACTCAGATCAGCCTGCGCATCCGCGCAGTCTGATCAGAGTCTTCATTGTCCGCACGAAGAAACTTTGCATCCTTGGCTGTCCAAAATGCGTCCAGTGAAGATTCTGATCAGACTGCGCGAATGCGCAGACTGATCTGAATCTTTGCTGGGCGCACATGTCCAAAGGTGCGTTTTCTGACGTCATATCTCAGGTGTATCCGCACGATCAAAACGTGTCCCCATATTTCACTGCCATGCTGTATATGATTGACATTTACATCGGCGTGTCAACACTTGTCTAGATCATTTTCTTGAAACTACTTCTTCTTCTGTATTTTTTTTTTTCAGAGTTGTCTGCAATTTTTTTTGTTATTTTTTATTTATTTTTTAGTTTCTTTAGTTTTTATATTTATTGTTTTATTTATTTTATTTTTTATTTATTTATTTTTTTTTTTTTTTTTTTTTTTTTGAAAATCAAGATTGTTTAAAGAAATTTGCGGAAAGTATATACGTATTCTCATTTTGAAATCATTTTGAAAAAAAAAAAAAAAAGAAAAAAAAAAGAATAAGAAGTAGTTTAAAAAATAATTAGGATTTTTTCAGCCAAAGATATTTTTGTTTACCTTGTATAATGAAACGGAAATCCTTTAGAAAAGCAAATACTCAGTAGCATTCATCAACGATCTTAATGCAGATGTTGTTTGGGACAATTGCAGCCAGTACGAAGCAAATGAACTTGAAAAGATACAGAGGCGGCAAGAATTGTAACTGGGGCAAGAAAGTTGGTGTTTATTAATTGAGTCTCTCCGTTCTGAAACGGGATAGGAAACAATAGCTGAACGCAGAAACAAACACAGACTTTCGCGTATTTATACGCCCGTTTGAAAAACGGGACGTATTATGTTACGGGGTATGGCGTCCGTCTGTCCGTCTGTCCGTCCGTAAACTTTTTCGTTTCCGGCTAACTCCTCCTACAGTTTACATCCGATCAAGCTGAAACTTGGTATATAGTTAGACCATGATGTGGTGCAGCGCATATTGTTTCGGGGTTATAGTCCACCAAATGTTTGCAGAGTTATGCCCCTTAGAAAATTTCTGTAAACTTTTCATTTCCGGTTAACTCCTCTTACATTTTACATCCAATCAAGCTGAAACTTCATATATAGTTAGACCATGATGTGGAGCAGCGCATATTGTTTCGAGGTTACAGTCCACCAAATATTAGCAGAGTTATGCCCCTTTGAAAATTTCAGTTGACTTTTCGTTTGCGGCTAACTCCTCCTACAGTTTACATCCGATCAAGCTGAAACTTGATTTTTAGTTAGACCATGATGTGGAGCAGCGCATATTTTTTCAAGGTTACAGTCTACCAAATATTTGCAGAGTTATACCCCTTTGAAGATTTCTATTAATTTTTCGTTTCTGGCTAAATCCTCCTACAGTTTACATCCAATCAAGCTGAAACTTCATGTACAGTTAGACCATGATGTGGTGCAGCGCATATTATTTCGCGGTTACAGTCCACCAAATATTAGCAGAGTTATGCCCCTTTAAAAATTTCAGTAAACTTTTCGTTTCCGGCTAAATCCTCCTACAGTTTACATCCTATCAAGCTGAAATTTTATTTGTAGTTAGACCATGATGTGGAGTAGCGCATATTGTTTCAAGGTTACAGTCCACCAAATATTAGCAGAGTTAAACCCCGTTGAAAATTTCTATTAATTTCTATTATTTTTTTTTGTTTCCGGCTAAATCCTTCTATAGTTTACATCCAATCAAGCTGAAACTTCATAAATAGTTACACGATGATGTGGAACAGCACATATGATTTCAAGGTTACAGTGCACCAAATATTTGCTGATTTATGCCCCTTTGAAAGTTTTTGTAAACTTTACGCAGCATATTGTTTAGAGGTAATAGTGTGCAAATTTTATTTTATAATAGGTATATTTTTTGCAAATAACTTAAGTTTTGGTCATATGGGCAAGATATTGATTATTTCTTTCTTTCTTTTTTTCTTCTCTTATTAGATTTTCAAGGAAAGGTTGACATTATTAAATCTTTATGAATACATAATTCTTTTTGGATTTTTTTAATACTCTTCTGATTAGGCTCCCTTGAAGAACAAAAATAAATCAGTATTAAACAAGTTGAAGGTTTACAAAAAAAATTCTTGCAGCATTTTTTTTTTTTTTTTTTTTTTTTTTTTTTTTGGTTGTTTATTTTTGTTTTGTTATTGTTTGGTCAGATACTGAAGTATAGGAAAAACAAATCAGCCATAGTTATGCTTCTTTGGTGTGTCCTCTGTCAGAAAGCACTTCTCCCTAGAAGCAGCAAACTTCTCCCTATTTTCCCAGGAGGGAGAAGTCACCTGGGCCAGCTTGGTCACTTAGGTTACAGTTCACCAAATATCAGCAGAGATATGCCCCAATGAATTTTTTTTATTTTTATTTTTTTATTTATTTATTTTTTATTTTTTTATTTTTTTTTTTTTTTTTTTTTTTTTTTTTTTGTAATTCCACTAACAGTTTATATCCAGAGCACTGAATTATACAGGAGCCAGTTTTTGTGCTACATCTTTTTACTTGCCACGGGCGTATAATGCCCCGCTTGGCGGAGCTCTTGTTTTAAAATGAAATCAGAGCTATGGCCAGCGTACCTAAAATCTCTTTAGTTGGAACTAACTCACAACATAGCTTATGAAGCGAAAATAACATACAAACTGCACACCAATTCCCAGTTACTCTATAATTAAATTCTTCCCTGAGCCATTCATAGTTGGAATGGGTTACCAGACAGGACAATAAACTCTGATACCGTTCAAAAACAGATTGACCATCCATCACGAAAACATGCCTATATAAAAACGACCCCCTTAAACCCCACTTTTATATAGTAAAACTGGGGTTTACAGGGGTATACATTATTTTTCTTATTTCTGCTCAAAATATAGATTGTGGGTTCTCGTTAGAACCGCCTCGTCGAGGCGGTTCTAACGAGTACCCACAATCTATGTTTTAAGCAGAAATATGAAAAAAATATTAGAAATTTTTATCAGAAAATTTTCATTTTTCGGTGGTAAAATTTTCAGTATGTTTGAATAGGCGTGTTTTCGTAATGCAACGGAATGTCTCCTCCTCCCTTCTGGAAAGCGTCTAGGTCAAATATATCATGCAAGAATTAGAACAGAGTGCAGTTCCTCAAATCAACACCTCATTTACTCAAAACATATTATAGAGAGTCCGCTTTGTAATTGCGGATCAGTCGAAGACAATTAGCATTTTCTTCTAGACTACATTTTATTTCACAACATAAGACAAGAAATGCTGAGGTCATTTCTTCAGTTTTGTCAACCAACGCTAAGTGTCCTTCTCTATGGAAATCCAGAGCTTTCTGTCGACGTAAATATACAAATTTTCTTGTACAGGAATTAAAAAACAAACGCTTTTGTATACAACTGTAAAAACGTCATAGTGTTTAGGGAAATTGTCTTTACAGTACATTAAAACGTTAACATAACAGTAAGACAACTTAATGAAAAAAAAAACATTCATTTTAGAATCTATTCAATAATATGTAAAGGACATTTAAACATAAATGCATTTACTTGTAAATAATCCCTGCCAGAAGCCCTGTCTCTGCTTACAGAGGAAGGAACTCCATTTCCCGTGGAGCTTACTAGAGCTTATTAGAATTCTTATAAAATTAGTTGAATATATATAACCTATTCTTAGTACAGAGAATAAGTTATTCATCCTGAGTGATATATACTGTCATTTATACTAGATACATATTTTTTTCCTTTTGTTATCTTTATGTTTAACTGATAAATACATTTTAAGTATGTAATTGACATATTTCTGAGGTGCAATTCGGGACACAGATTTAGATATGTCGACTTTCTTCTGTGTTACTGATGGGAACCGTATATTTTGTATTGCTGTGTGTAAATTTATACGAATAAAATATGTTTAAACTAAGAATAAGAATAGCACAGAAAGCTACTACTCGTACTAAATATAAAACAAAATTCAACGTTGATAACAACTGAAGAATTCGGTTTTTAAAATTTATATTATACATTTTTCATTTGTATAAACTGGCTAATACAGTCAACCCAATATTCGTTATAATAATAATTCGACCGGCACGAAATTTTCGCTCAAGAGGTGACAGATAATTAGTAATCATACAAGAACATTGTGGCTATTACTTCAAAAAAAGCATGTTTTGGGTATGTGTTAGATTCGCCTCACGGAGTTGATTCTAACAAATATCCAAAACATATGTTCTATAAGGAAATAAGAACAAAACAAGGCCTTTCATACATATTCTGCTCATTAAAGAGTCATTACAACAAAATTTCTGAAGTGGACTCTTCTGCCTTTGGGTTTGGACGCATCCTTTGAAGTCATTAGGGTCATGGAGGTGATCATTCAAAAATGAAAGACAGAATGGCAAACAATGTGGACCCTGATGGGACGGCTCCGTCTCATCGGGAGCTTCTCTGTTTTCAAAAGTGTAAGTATGAGATGCGCACCTGACTAGGGCTGATTTTTGTCCAGGAAATAGCATTATTATCTATTTATTATGTATACACTTACTCCCCAGCAGGCACACAGCATCAAAATGACGTCGTATCAACGTCGATGCGACGTGATCACGTCGCATCGACGTTGATACGACATAATTTTAACGTTGTGTGCCCACTGGGTTATATACCCATTTTTGACTTGCAGTTATCTCCCTTTGAAATTTTGTCTTCCATTCTGGAGTGCAGGCTTATATTACGCTATATGGAGAAAATCACAGAAAGTAGCAGTAATTTTTAATTTGGTTGAACAAAACGCTTGAAGAGCCATATGATGTATAATACACTTATTATCATCCAGCCATGTAGGTCATATGAGCAAGTTTGTTGGAACATAAAAAATGCACATTTTCTTTGATTTTCCCTATTGTTGCCATGTAAACCTATACACCAGAATGGTGAGCAAACTTCTTAACCCATTGTAGTCAGGAGACCCCAAAAACGGCAACTGGCAAATCAGTGCAGACCCAGCATGCGGCATCTGATCAGGGTCTTCACTGTTTGCAAATAGTTCAACCATTTTTCTCTAGGAATATCTAAATCACATAGCCTGGCATACCTAAAATCTAAATTAGAATCTTCCAATACATAATGTGGGAGAGTACATTCAGTCTACAATGGGTTAAGGGCAGCAACTCCAACTCTTTCAAAGATGAGTGTATTATAGAGGTGGGGCTCCATCCATGTGCTTTAGCGTTGTTCCCGCTGAGACGGATCATGGGAATACCGTACACACAATGTTTCATTTTTGTGTTTGTTACAATCATATTTTTAGATGGTCTGTATGTGCTAGCCGCCATAATCGAATGTGTTTGCAATCTTTGTATGTTCCACTGTCTGTTTGAGAATAAAGAATTTGAATTTAGAAAAAAAAAAGTCATTTTAATGGCAACATCTTTGCGAACAACTACAGTCGTTGTAACGAGGGTATAAAATTTGTGCCCAGTTGAGGTAAATTGTGCAAAAATTGTCATTGGCCATTATCCCATTGTTGTTTTACGGGAAACAATTGTTGCAACAGCAATCACCTTGATAAAGAAGATTCCAACCACTTTTATTTAGCTTGTCATTGCTTTGACATTCCTCAACAAACTTTGGCCGCTCTTTTTATGTAAAATTAGATATCTTGCTTTATGGAGATAGTGACCTCAGTTACCAGATAAATGTTGAAATGAGATGTGAAGAATACACAGTTCCAACTAAAAGATTAACTGCTTCGGAATAAGCAAAATAACAAACAATTACAACAGTAATGTAACAACAATAATAATAACAATAACAACATTATACTTAGTCTAATAGTTTACTTTGGAAACACTTACAGTCGACTCTCGTTATCTCGAATTCGCTTATCTCGAATAACCGCTTATCTCGGTGAAAATCTGGTTTCTGTTTTAACATGGAAATCTTACAACAGGTAACAAAATATTGTGGAGAAGAGGAGCAATTTCTCCTCTTTTCCGCAATATTTTCACTATACCTCTAACTTCAGGAGTCAAATTATATATTCATTTGTGAAATGTAGCTGTTCGATTTCTTTTTCTCAATTCTGCAAATCTGATATGTCGAGGTACGGATATCTCAAAGTATTTCAGAGAGTCCTTTGGACTTCGAGATAACGATAGTCGACTAGTAGATTTTTCCGCCATTTCTGACAAAGGAGACAATTATGATTGCCTGTTTGTTTTATTGCATTCAAACCCCTTCTGAAAAGGGGTCAACTCTAAATGGAAAGAATTTTCTCCCAAAAGGAGCAAATTCTTTCCTTTTAGAGTTGACCCCTTTCCAGAAAGGAGAAAACTATTTTGATAGAGTTGCCTCACCTGAAAGGGTAATTATTACGGTCAGATGAGTAGGCTTGTAATTAAAGAAATCAAGTTGGAAATTCTCAGTTCTGGGTCATAGTAATACAAAATTGTTGCCACTTACAGAGATTCCAAATTTTCATTACGAAAACACGCCTATTCAAATATATTGAAAATTTCACCACCAAAAACTGAAAATTGTTCAGATAAAAATTCCGATACTTTTCATATTTCTGCTTAAAACATAGATTGTGGGTACTCGTTAGAATCGCCTCGCCGAGGCGGTTCTAATGAATACCCACAATCTATGTTTTTGAGCAGAAATAAGAAAAATAATGTAAACCCCTGTAAACCCCAGTTTTACAATATAAAAGTGGGGTTTAAGGGGGTCAAAATTATATAGGCATGTTTTCGTGATGTTACTCGCAGCCGCGTCTTAATAATCTCTCTCTCCTCCCCCCTCTCTCTCTCTCTCTCTCTCTCTCTCTCTCTCTCTCTCTCTCTCTCTCTCTCTTGAATATGAAACATCACACATTTTATTTTGATTTCATATTCTTGACTGAAAAATGAACTTGAAAAGTTAGTAAAAAAGTACTTGTTCAAATTTTAAGATAAATATAATAAGGCGATAAGATATCCTTTATTTAGGGAAAATGGGTAAATTTTGAATAAAAAAAAAATATACAAAAGAAAATGAAAATAGTAGACATTAAGTCTGTGAAGGCCCTGATTTATGAAATATGACATTGAAATATGGGTTAGTTTGAGATGCTAGTTATGACACCAGAATGACAGTAAATGTAGGTGATCTTAACTCATCTAATCAGATTATAGTTTTATCAGAATTAGGCTGCAATAAAATATGGGAGGGAATCTTGTCAAACTTACTGTCAACAAAATCAAGAGTAATTGATCATGGAAGCACTATCAGAGCGGCTACAAGCGAATTGCCACTGAATGTCTTCATACTGTCAAATGTGACTTTCATATCTAAAAAAAAAAAAAAAAAAAAAAGAAAGAAAGAAAGAAAGAAAACGGGTGATGTGAGGCGATATCATATACGCATGGTTAGACTGTTTCCAGTCTCCAGTGACTATTTTTTTCCTTATAATTCTGTTTGATGATCCACTGAAAAAAAACAAAATATCATAACTATAAAGGCTGGTCACTAGTGACCAGCCTTTATAGTCATGATATTATTTTGGTTATACTTTAGTGGACTTTCAAACAGGGTTATAAGAAAAAAACAAATTTAGTCACTGGAGTCTGGAGCCTAATGCATGACCTGAGGACTGGGATGCTATATACCTACAAACAGGAAGTCACAAAAGTTGTCTACCAAGGGTACCAAGTTCCCTTAATTGAGCCCCTAAAAATAGAAAGTGTACTTATGGCGTTAGACTAGCTACTAGTCGGATATCAATATTATTTTCATCAATCAATTATAATTATTAATTTACTTAATGAACTAAGGGCTATCTACTACTTACTGCTTGCCTCACCTCTTTGATAGCAGCATTTTTTTTATCTTTTTTCTCAGAAAACAGGATTTGACTTTTCATGCAAATTGTCTGGAGACAATTTGCATGAAATGTCGAATCCTGTTTTCTGAGAAAAAAAAAACAATATGACTAATTTGTCGTCTGCTGAATTTGCCCAGAGAGTGGTAAAGGTTAGGGGACCGGCTACAACTGGTAGAATTCCAGCCAGTTTTTACAAGGCAGACGAGGCTTTTGACTTCCTGCTTGGTTTCTTGCTCTCTAATCCCCTTCTGAAACGGGTTCTACTTTAATTCCCGCCAGTTTTTACAAGGTAGACAAGGCTTTTGACTTCCTGCTTGGTTTCTTGCTCTCTAATCCCCTTCTGAAACGGGTTCTACTTTAAAAGGAAAGGTTTGCAGCAGAAACCGAGTACAAAAAACCTTTTCAGAGGGGAAATAAAACGATTTGACAGAGTTGCCTCCCGTAAATGTATTCAGCCTTAAGAAATGTTGATAACGCGGCGTCTAATAAGGATCTACACTGCTTGCCACACGTTGTGCAATTTTAAGACACCTCAACAGATATAAACCCGTATTTTTTTTCTGAGAAAATAAGGCCTGAGATTTCATGTCAGGAAATGATTCACATGAAATGTCTGGTTAATTTCAATAAATAAATAAATAAATAAATAAATGTCGTCTGCTACAATTCCACTCATCTGAACACCCATTTTGGTAACAAGAATCATTAAGAGTTAATTGTTACCAGAAATTAGAAAGAACCGTACAAAATCGTACTCGCCAAAACATAATACTGTAAGGCTACGGGGGCGCTTCTAATGAGTACCCACAACATATGTTTTCGTTGAGAAATAAGAAAAATACTATGTGAATACCCCCTCTTATCTGGAGCCTAGCATCCCATAAAATGGACATTGGCAAAGAGTGTAGACCCAGATCGGACGCCGCAGGACGCGGCGTCCGATCAGGGTCTACACTCTTTGCATTTAGGACAGAAATTGATACATAACATGGTAACAATAAAAACTAACCAGACACTCCTTATATTGAAATGAACTGGTCCAGAGTTAATGCAGAATCCACTGGGCATAAATGGGTCAAAATGGGCTCGTTTGAAATTTTAGGACAAGTATGGTAAAGAATTAACGTGTCCAAGTAATTATGGCAAATACGGTGTTTGCATGCATTTGTACTTCGGGGTGGGGTGGGTGAGGGGGTGGGGCATGAGGTAACTTTGGGGTAATTGTGGTGCGGTTGTGCGAGACAATATTTCGAAACCTAATCCATTCATATACCTAACCTTTGAAAAAATGGACTCATTCATATACTCCAGATGTTGACCTACTCATATACTGTCACCATTTCATTGCTGGTAATTAGACAAATATTGCAGTCAATTCATTGAATTCCAAGAGAACAAGCAGCCTCAAAGAATTTCTGAGATACACATACGCATATACCGGGATGTCAGAAAAATGGGGCCTTTCACAAACGAATACCAAGAAAAATCGGGTCAGTCATGTACTTTTTGTTGAAAAAAGGGGGCTAATTATATACCTGGCAGCGCTGAAAAAAAGAGGGCCATTCGGCACGCACGTCCGTACTATGCCATATATAGGAAGCCCCCCCCCCCCCTACCCCCCGCCACCTCCCCAGGAAGTTTCTCCCCGCCCCCCACCCCCGCCCTCATCCCCGAGATTTGTACTGTCTTTGCATGGACCTTCAACAGTACCGTTCGATATATCAGAGCTCCAGATAAGAGGGAGTATCAACATAGTATTTTTTTCTTATTTCTCAACGAAAACATATGTTGTGGGTACTCATTAGAAGCGCCCCCGTAGCCTTACAGTATTATGTTTTGGCGAGTACGATTTTGTACGGTTCTTTCTAATTTCTAGAAACAATTAACTCTTAATGCTTCTTGTTACCAAAATGGGTGGTCAGATGAGTGGAATTGTAGCAGACGACATTTATTAATTTATTTATTTATTTATTTATTTATTGTAATTAACCAGACATGTCATGTGAATCATTTGCTTACATGAAATATCCGGCCTTATTTTCTCAGAAAAAAAAATTAAAATAATTTAAAAATGGAACGACTAATAAAAAAATGTATACGCGGGAACCGACAAACTTGAAAATCCCTATAAGACTGCACATAAAGACAGTTTTAGAGAGAAGGTATGACATCTCCTGAGACTAGTGTTTAAAAACCGGATAAAATTCCAACCACTTTGCTTCCGCATCTTGCACAGAGAGAGAGAGAGAGAGAGAGACACACACACACACACAGACAGACAGACAGAGAGATAGAGAGTACACATAAAACATTATTGACTAGAAATTTATCTGTGCAACTAAGCCTTAATTATTTTTCAGTTTTTTGTGGGTTTTTTTTTTTTTTGTTGTTTTTTTTTTATCAGATTTAGGTAAAATGGGGTAGTTACCATTTTATTATCTTTACTTTTTTTAATTTATGTTAGTTTTGTTTTAATTTGTTTTTGATGACCTGAGACTCTAATGAAATGTTTCTAAATAAGCTTTTTGTTCTATTATTTTGTTCTATCAGAACCTATTATAGTAATCATTTCTGTTTATTTTAAATATATAAACGAAGGAAATAAATATTTTTCTATGGGATTTTAATTATACTTCGTAATAGTATGACACATACCTAAATATTGTTTCTTTGACACGATAATTGGATCTAGAAAAAACAAAATAAGTGACTTGATTTCTTTAATTAGCCTATTGAAATTAAACTACTCCACTTTATCAATGTTAAAAATTGAAAGTCGTTGATTGGTTCAATTAAAGTGTTAAATGAGCAATAAATTGATATACTTATGTATTTGAATTAAACAATATAGGAAATCAAGTGGGGGAAAGATAGTTTAAGGTTTATCGTTTCAATCTTTCGCGCAAAAATGGTAAAAAGCACAGATTTCAATGCTTCACGCAGAAAATAGGCAAATTATTTAAAAGAATATGTTAAAGCGGTCCTGGTTTTATAACACCTGCACTAAAATTGAAAGTTGCAGACATCACGAAAACATACCTATATAATTTTGACCCCCTTAGACCCCACGTTTATATAGTAAAACTGGGGTCTACAGGGGGATACATTATTTTTTTATTATTTCTGCTCAAAAACATAAATTGTGGGTACTCGTTAGAACCGCCTCGTCGAGGTGGTTCTAATGAGTACCCACAATCTATGTTTTGAGCAGAAATATGAAAAAAATATTAGAATTTTTATCTGAAATTTTCAGTTTTTGGTGGTGAAATTTTCAGTATATTTGAATAGGCATGTTTTCGTAATGATAGTTTTGAATAAAATGTAACATAGGACAAATTCTTTCTTTCTTTTTTTTTTATTTCCTACCCCATAAAAAAAGGCAACAGTAGTTACAAACAAGTGACATGTTTCTACTATGGTCCGACAGTCAACGGGTAAAACTGACGGACGACACTTTCGAGATATTTTCTTCTCTCCCCTGAAAATAAATAGGCAAAATCCAGAGAATAAAAATGAATGGTATTTCTTATATTCATGGTATGGTTCAGTTACATTTCGTTTATGTCCCAAGAACACAATTCGAATGAAATGTAAATAAAACATATCTTGATAAGACCAAATTCCATTCAAGCTTTATTTTAAGGGAACTGCATACATTTGGTAGATTTTCTGCCCATCATCACAGTACATGGCCAGCTAACCCTTTCCGTCCTCCATATCAAAACAAATACCTGTGCAAACAGCGAAGACCTAGATAAAAGGGCCTGTGCATTTCTTGGCTTGGTTCTTTAGTACCGTATTTACCCTAAATATTCGGACACCTTAACTCTCTGCCATACTTGTCCTAAAATATTAACTACGGTAAATTTCCTAAAAATTCGAACACTTAATTCCTTACTTTTTTACCTAAATTCTGCTTGTTATGCAGTTGCTTCTTAAAATACTTAGTAGAATGGCAAACGGTGTAGACCAAGATCAGACTGCTCCTTCAGGAGCAGTCTGATCTGGGTCTGCACTTTTGCCGATGCCATTTTGTCAGACATTTCGGTGTTCGAAAGTTTAGGACATTTACTGTAATCTAGTTCACTGCCTATTGATGTGTCTAAACTGTTGGACGACTGGCAGGCAGTATAGACTTTGATTAGACTGTTCTGGGTCTACACTGTTTGCTCAGGCTTATCCCAGTAAGTATTCTACATAAATCTATAGCGGGCCGTTATCGGCCCGTCAGGGTAGCTGACGGGCCGATAACGGCCCGCTATAGATTTATGTAGAATGCTAGCTGGGATCTATCCGAAAACTTTACGAACACACACAAGAACAAGGACTGTAATCTATTGTGACGATCGCGGTCAGAAATAACCGATGAAGCACAAAACTTTATTATACAAAATCACTAACATATTTATTGTCCCGTACTGCACGGTCATAAATAGGTATAACATGTAAAACAAAAAAATTAGTCCTGGAAATAAGCGAAAATCAGTGGTACGTTTTTGTTTAACCACGGCACCTACAAATATAAATTTTCAATGGGATTTTTTTTTTTCACCGATGAGCAAAAATTGAAAATTGTTTTATTCGCTATATTTTTAGCGCTGTTTCGCTCCATGTTAATTGGCAACCGGAGGTGGAGCGACTAAAATTATTTTCCATTGCGTTGTAAAGCCAGCAAGAATTGAAAAAAAAAAGTGTCTAAAGATACGATTGTCTGTTATTTTGCACACCATTCAGACAAGTGTCTGCTTGAAAGTCAATGGGTCGACAGAAAAGGGAAAAAATGTTTAAAACCGAATACATTTCATTGTGTGTGTGTGTGTGTGTGTGTGTGTGTGTGTGTGTGTGTGTGTGTGTGTGTGTGTGTGTGTGTGTGTGTGTGTGTGTGTGTGTGTGTGTGTGTGTGTGTTTATTGATTTTTTTTACAGGTAAAACTAAGCTATTTTGATTTTAAAGGATAATTCCGTATTGGTAGATTTTTGGGAATTGGGATACATTATAAGCCATTTTGGTCATTCTGCGGTTTTAACGGAAGTCTTTTACGGGTATTTGCCTTCAAATCCTCTCTTCTTCTCTTTTCTTCTTCTCCATTTTCTCTTTATTCTATTTGTAATGATCTGTGCTTCTCGTAATCTTATCACAGAATGTCATCGAATAAGGTCAGATAGACAGTCCTGAGCAAACACTGTAGACCTAGGTCAGACGCCGTAGAACGTCTGATAAGGGTCTACACTGTGCCACTCGTCCAGCAGTTTTTAGAAACAGCAACATGCAGTTCTTTCTCGTATTTGCACAAATTAGAACCTTCTCGGCGATTAAAAACAATATTTACTTCCTTTTTTCTGATGAACATTATGTCGATAATATTCTGTTAACAGGTCTGTTTCTTATAGAAGGGTGTATTTTCTTTTATTCTCCTTTCTTTTTTCTTCTTCTTATACTGCCATGTTTTATAGAAATTCCTGTATTTATTTATATAAACGCTGTAGACCCTGATCTGGGTCTATACGATTTGCCAATGTCGCTTTTGTGGGGCGTTTGGCGTAAATGTGTTAAAGCTGATGGCTTCCAAAATCGGTCCCAAAGATTGAGTAATGAAATTGTAATAAAATGTGCTAGAATTGCCGTAGAATGGAATTGTGCATTACACAATCATAATATGAGACGGGACAAAGAACATGTCTCCAGTTTCGGGCCATGCGTGGACAGCATATACCCTAATCAGCTAGCGCTTCCGCACAGACTTGTCAAGTCCTACCCTGTACGCTTACAGATTCACTTGATACTGTAGAATGCAGCAACGTATAGCACAGGCCTCATCACGAAAACTTGCCTATTCAATTTTGACCCCCTTAAACCGCACTTTTATATAGTAAAACTGGGGTTTACAGGGGTATACATTATTTTTCTTATTTCTGCTCAAAAACATAGATTGTGGGCATTCGTTAGAACCGCCTCGCCGAGGCGGTTCTAACGAGTACCTACAATCTATGTTTTTGAGCAGAAATACGAAAAATATCAGATTTTTTTATTTGAAAATTTTCAGTATTGGTGGTGAAATTTTCAATATATCTTTGAATAGGCGTGTTTTTGTAATGTGAATAAAATGTGTAGTGTTGCTGGCAGATCTTAGCCTTCGCCTGCTTGGTTCATAAGATGCACACGGTGATAAAAATGGACTTCATGCCATATGCGAACAGTGAATGCACGGATCAGCATATCCGCGTAATCTGATCAGGACTTTCTCCGTCCGTCGATATCTTTTATAGTAATATAGTAATCTATTGATTCTGTATGTAGCTACTGGAGCTGACCAGGATATGTAGGCAATGATTTTTTTTTTTTTTTTTTTTTTTTTTTTTTTTTTTCATTTTGATTCTAATGAATCCAAGGGCCCAAGAGAAAATCATGAGTTTTCTTCTGCATTTTGTAAGTCTTGGGACTCACGTTAATAAAGTTTGTGAGTCCCAGAGGAAAAAAATGAGTATATAAAGCGGGATTCGCAAGTAAAAATATTCTCTTAACAGGCTGACTCGCATGCGGGATCGAGGACCATTTTCTTGCGTAGAACATTATTCAAATGTACAGTATGTCATAATCTGATGTTTCCCATGATTTATCCAAATGTACCATATTTTCCATCAATACTGAGACCTTTCCTTACCATATTTGTCCTCAATTTTGAACAGGTCTATTTAACTACCTATTCATTTGTCTAAAACTGACTAATGAGTGACAAACAGTGCAGACCCAGATCAGACGCCGCGTTCTGCGGCGTCTGATCTGGGTCTACACCATTTGCTCAGACCTTTCTGTCCCTCGGACAAATAGGTACCTGCTATCTCACAGTTATTACATAGTTAAGTTAGAGACGAAGCAGTCAATTCGGCGGCTACTAACCCTTGTCTGGTAGCCAAATATTCAAGGATAAATTCACTTCTACAATTGATTATTTCTTCTCTTATTTGTTTACTCGGGTTAATAAGTAGTCTTTTTCTGTGTAACGACTGGTGAGGGCGACCTGTCCGCGGAGAAGCGATCCCTATCTGGTAAATCTCCTACAAAAACCCTGTATCTTTCAATCTTATCATTTCCCTTAAACCGTCTATTAGATTTAATATCTTGCAATCTTGTTGAAACTGTGATTCTGCCTTTGTTGGGCCACTTAACCCTGTTTATTTTCTTTTTCAAAAACTCAAATGGGCGAATCTAATAATGGTAATTTACCATTGTTCGTGTATTATGCTGATCTTATCAAATTTGTCATTTTCGTTGATCGCAGGGGGCGGAGTTAGACAAGGCGATTACCTTTTCCCAATCCTATTATTCTACTCGAGTGTTACAATTGATGCATTTAATTTGAATTGCCCTGCCGTTTATCTAGGAGCAATTATGATGCACTGATTATGACCACATGTGACATTGGCGCCGTGAAAAGAACAGTACCCTAGGTAATTGTCTGCCCAATCAAAATTGAAAAGATTTCCTTCCTTACGAGTTGTTTTGAATGGAAAGGAAGGATTACAACTTAAGATAATGATGCCTATTATGATTTATGGACCATCACTTTGTAAACAATCGGGACTTATTTAAAAACTCATGGCACCTCGCTCACCAACATATCTGTTGTAAACTTCAGAGCAGTAACATCTTGTGCTTTAACTGGACTTGGACTTATTTCAAATATATGGATACACTTATCCACTTAACATTATAAATTTTATAGTTATATTATAGTTACAATAACATATTTTAAATAGTGGACGATTTCATACAATACTGATTAATACATTCTGTGATTCAGTGTTTAAACATTAATCGGAACTTGTTACAAAATGTTTTTGAAGCAGTTAATAGTCAGTATTTCATAAAATCTTGGATTCATTACATTCCTCATAAAATACATACATTATTTGTGAATGTAGACATTTTATTACTTGTTGACTAAATGTTATAGTGACTTCGTGCAAAATACATTGTGACTATTTCCATTAGGGGAAATCATTCGAGCGTGAAATGAAAGACTCAGCTATGGATAAGAAAGATAAAACGACGGAAGAAAGAAAGGAAAATAAACCATTATCATTCTCAATAAGTATGATACTTAAGGATGATGGAAAACACGGCAAGCAGCAAGAGGATCCCCATCATGTGTCAGCCACCTCCAAGAGAGTCCCCATGGCAACCATTCACCATTTCGCTCCAGTTACGGACAGCCACTACCTTCAGTTCGGTAAGAAACGTTTTGTTGAGTTTCATCAATGCAGGAAACGATTTTACCCTAACCGTTTCACCTCAAAGTTTATCAAATAGACTCTTCCATCTATGAATTAGGGCGCATCCGGATGTCAGTCAAAATTAAAAACAGACTGGCAAACAGTGTACCTCCTGATGAGACGGCTCATATGAGCCGTCTCATCTGGATTAACACTGTTTGCAAAGGTATCTGGTTTGGTCTGCAGGACTGAAAGACTATTTTAAATATTCAGACATGCCTACTTGAGCAAACAGTGTAGATCTAACGAAACTGGAACAGTTTGATCGAAGTTTACACTGTTAGCTATTCAGCCTGCTCACATCACTAGGCGGGCAAATGGATTTTTCCATATTTTAGAGTAAGTAGGTATGGAGCTATGGAGTTTTTTTGTTTGTTTGTTTGGCTATTTGTTTGTTTGTTGTTGTTGTTTTTTTTTTTTTTTTTGTTTTTTTGTTTGTTGTTGTTGTTGTTGTTTTTTCATTGGGTGGGGTGGGTGGCGACACCTTTTGGACACCTTAACGTCTTACTATACCTGCCGTATTTTCCCTAAGTATTCGGACAGACAGCTTGAGGAAACAATGTAGTCCCAAATCAGACACCGCTTTCTGCGGCATTTGAACCGGGTCTACATGGTGTACCACTCATTCAGCACATTTGAGACACTTGAACATATATACAGTCAAACCTGTGTTTAGCAAGCACAAGACAAAAGTGGTTGCTTAAAACAGGTGCTTGCTTAAAACAAGTAAACTTGAACTTATCAGACTATGAGTGAGCCCAAAATGTGGCCTCTTAACAGAGGTGAATGCATAATACAGGTGGCCTTTAAGACAGGTTTGACTGTAGATGTGTTTGTATTTTAGAACCAATATAAGGAGTTCAGGTGTCCGAATACTAATGATAAATACGAAATTAATAAATTTGAACGAGCCCACTTCATGCCAGGTCTAAGCTGTTGTATTGTGGAACGGCAAACAGTATATACCCTGATCTGGGTCTACGTTGTTAGTTCAGTATTTCTTTCCAAAACTTTAGGATAAAAAAAGGCAATTACGTTATGAGCGCCACTTATCTTATCTGTCTTCGCTGACGCACGTCAATAAGTAGACCTCATGACGATGGATCTGCGTCCAGCGAAGACTCAGATAAGACTGGGCATCCACCCAGTCTGATCAGAGGCTACGCTGAGCACTCAATGGGTAGCTAAGGACCCAAGCTTTCTTCATACGGACAGCGAAGATTCTGATCAGATTGGGCGGATGCCCAGACTGATCTGAGTCGGTAGACGGTATCCTTATTTCATTATGAAATAATCTCATTTATTCTTATTTCATTTCAGATTCTGCGTTTGCAGCGTCTAACAGAAAATGCAGTACACCAGAAAACAACGAGTGCCCTTCCCCCGACTTCACAGCCGCCCAGCCATGGCACCCTGTATACAACTATCAACAAAATACACACGCTTTGTATTTGAACCGACAGCATAAACGTGAATCAAACTTTGTGAATATGGATATTCCAGTGTTTAATAAAACAAGTGTTCTAGACAATACTAATAAAAGTTTAGATATTCCAAAAGACAGTTATCCAAATTCTCCGAGTCCGACGGATGTGAAAAAGTTCGATTCAGACTTTGAAAATACAGATATTAGAATGAATAAAATGCACAGACTTGTCCTTAGGGACGACAAAAGTTTAGACTCTCTGGGAGAAAGTTATCAAAATTCTCCAAGCCCAATGAAGTCAAAGAAAAAGAAAACCAGAACAGTGTTTTCCAGGAATCAAATTTACCAGTTAGAAAATGCATTTGAAATGAAGCGATACTTGTCGAGTGCAGAAAGGTCAGGTCTAGCGGCGCAGCTTCAGCTTTCAGAAACTCAGATTAAAATATGGTTTCAAAATAGGAGAAATAAATGGAAAAGACAAATTTCCGGAGAAATGGACGAAATCCCAATTCCGTCATATGCTCTCCACTCTCCAACAGGACTTTTACCATCCCCTTATTGTTCACCCGTGAGCCCGTATGGACCCGTGCTGGAGTCGAGAGATGCAATTTTGCGTGGCCCTCTCGTTTCTAGTGCACCCGCATTTTATTCTAACCCTTATGTTCAAGAAACACGATTAAGACCTAGTTTTATTTCATGATAATAAAGACATGATGAAAACTTATGAGGCGTTGTGGCAGTCTTATAACCTTTTAACTCTCTGGGCAATTTCAGCAGACGAAAAACCGATATTTTTTCCCAGAAAACAGGCTTTGCTATTTCATGCAAATTGTCTCCCTAAGAGATAATTTCCATGCACTGCCAAAGCCTATTTTCTGGAAAAAAGTAAGAAAGACTAAGGAGAAATTTTGCAAGAAGTGTCAAAGTTATTTTTTTGGGAAAAGTAAGAAAAATATTTCAAAATGTCGTCTGCTGAAATTTTTCCTGTATTTCCTAGAAAACAGGCATTGACATTTTGACACTTCTGAGGAGACGATTTGCATGAAATGTCAAACCAATTTTCTGGGGAAAAAAGAGAGAGCGATCGTCGTCTTGTCGTCTGCTCAGTCTGCCAAGAGAGTGTTTAAGGTTAAGGACACTAACCGTCTGCTACGTCTGAGTTCTGTTTTATTAAAGATGACTGTTGTTGTATAAATATTGTTAAATATCTTTGTTATAAAATATAAATAAATGCTAAATACTACATGAATTAGTTTTACTGGTCATTTCTAAAGCCATTAAGGTAAACAACGCCCTGTATGCTGGGGAACAATTTCAGCGGACAACATTTTGAAAAAAAAAAAAAAAATCTATAAAATAGGCTTCGACATATCATGCAAAATTGTCTCCTAATTTGCATGAAATGTCAAAACCTATTTTCTGGGGAAAAATGCTCTGCATGCTGGGTAAAATATTCAGCAGACATTTTAAAAAAAAAAAAAAAAAAAAACAACATAAAATAGGCTTTAACATTTCATGCAAATTGTCTCCTGAGGAGACAATTTGCATGAAATGTCAAAGCCTATTTTCTGGGAAAACGAAAAAAATATTCATAATTTGTCGTCTGCTGAATTAGCCCACAGTGTGGTAAAGGTTAAAATATATATAATGCGCAGTGTGAGGAAAATGCCTTTCTGCATAGCTCTAGGTCAGCCTGCACATCCGCACAGTCTAATCAGGTTGTTCTCTGTTCGTTGTTACATTCTGCAGTATGCAGAGATTCTATAAATAGAAGCCCCTGATGAGGATGCGCCATTGCACAGGCTGATCCAAACTTTCTTTGATATATTTGAGTTGAGGCTTAACCCTTAAAACGCCAAGAAAACCTGCATCTGAAAATGTCGTCTGTTTATGTCGTCTGCTGAATATTCTTGCAAATTTTTCAAACCTATTTTTGCATACCGGCAAACAGTGTGGATCCAGATCAGACTGCTCCTAGAGGAGTAGTCTGATCTGGGTCCACACTGTTTGCAAAAAGGACTTTTAAAATCACAAGCAGACGACAAGGCAGACGACAATTGTTGTGATTAGCAGGTTAAGGGTTAAAGGTTGATACGGGAGCTACTTTAGATGTAACAAAAATCACAGGAGCTTAACGTTTGTTTTAAACTGATTTTCTCATTAATTAGAATAAGTGTTCTGATACTCTAAGTTCTCATGAAAATAATTTATACTCTCACCGAGGTTCTGAAGAATCTGCACTCTTGTTGTGGAATAAATAACATGCTTATCATGAAAATACATAGAAATACAAATTTACAAAAAAAAAAACTTTTCCAAGTTATTAGATTATAATCACTATTTGATACCATTTTACCTCCCTTAAACTTGGCTACGTAGCCTAGATAGAAAACTACGTACTTAGACAAAATTTTCTCCTATAATACATTGTACTTTCTTGCAGTCCTCAGCAAACTAGAAGTAGCTTAATTTCATTTGGAAATAGTATTTTCAGACAACGTAAAGTAAGGTTATATCAAATTTAGATCCGTTAGCAACCTTTAACAGCCCTGTCAACAAAATTTCTGTCATGTCGAACCATCTCCCCGAGAATGGGAAAATGAAAAGAATAGAAAAAAGGTCCCAACACCTAAACTTGCTTCAAGTGATGCCAGAACTTTCCTGTCAAATCATCGCGACAACTTGCCTACCCTTAAACCCCTTTTATATAGTAAGACTGGGATTTACAGGGGTGTACATTATTTTTCTTATTTCTGCTCAATAACATAGATTGTGGGTACTCGTTAGAACCGCCTCACCTAGGCAGTTCTAACGAGTACCCACAATCTATGTTTTAACCAGAAATATGAAAAATATCAGAGTTTTTTTATCTGAAAAATTTCAGTTTTTGGAGGTGAAAATTTCTATATATTTGAATAGGCCTGTTTTCGTAATGGACAATAATGGCAGGTCCAGCCCTCTGAGATTTTCAACAGAAGGCCGCTGTTCATATACAGATTAAGGTCCCTTTTCCCTCTCTTAGAATCGGGACAATACCGAAAACACTGGTCGGCTGGTGGTATAGTGAAATGGTCCGTATTTGGCAAACAATACGACAGACGACATTTAGAAATACGTTCCATTTTTTTCCTAGGGATAGACAGTCAATGAAAACTGACTACTTATTTTTCTGGAAAAAAATAAGGGTTCTGCAGGTTGACCAGGGACTTCGCAGTACCGTGTTAACCCTAAGTATTGAGACAGATATGCCTTTGAATACAGTGTACATGTAGTGTGCTAGGGGGCGGGGGCGTTTATTCAGTCTAAAATTGGTTATTTCAGTTTGCGACGTCTTTAGAATCTCATCTAGAATCTCATGGAGAACTTTTAATATGCTCACGAAACTTCGAGTATCAGATCACTTGATCCAGAATGCGGCGTCTTATCAGGGTCTACACTGTTTGCCATACATGCAGCAATATTTTAGGCACATCAACAGGTAGTAGAATGGGCTATTTCAAATTTTAGGACAAGTATGGTAAGTAGATAAAATGTCCGAATATTTGGGGTAAATACGGTACAATGCGATAAGATTGTTTTGTGGCTCGTTTATTACTTACTGTATATATCCTAAATACTGAGACACCTTAACTCCTTATCATACATGTCATAAAATTTGAACGTTCATTTTACCACCTGTCTATGTGTCAGAAAACTGCAGGGTGAGTGGCAAACAGTGCAGACCCTGATCATACGCCGCGTTCTGGATCAAGTGTTTTGATACTCGAGGTTTCATGAACATATTAACCCTTAAAACGCCAAGAAAACCTGCATCTAAAAATGTCGTCTGTTTATGTCGTCTGCTGAATATACTTGCAAACTTTTCAAACTTATTTTATGCATACAGGCAAACAGTGTGGACCCAGATCAGACTGCTCCTAAAGGAGCAGTCTGATCTGGGTCCACATTGTTTGCAGAAATGACTTTTAAATTCACAAGCAGATGACAAAGCAGACGACAATTGTTGTGATTGGCGGTTTAAGGGTTAAAAGTTCTCCATGAGATTCTAGATGAGATTCTAAAGATGTCGCAAACTGAATTAATCCATTTTAGACCGAATAAACGCCCCACACCCCTCTACCAACAATTTCAATTTAAATTTCAGGTATGCCAGGCTGTGTAATTAGATATTCCTAGAGAAAATGGTTAAACTATTTGCAATCAGTGGAGACCCTAATAGGACGCCGCATTCTGCGGCGTCTTATCTGGGTCCGCACTGTTTGCCAATTTCCCTTTTTGGGGTCTCCAGACTAAAATGGTTATATATTATTAACATGAAAGTCCACAAAATATGATACATCATAACCACTATTTTATTGATAACTTACGAGGGGGAGTCAATAAGTAACTAGCCTAACTTATTTCCGATAAACCGAGACGGTCACGATTTTCATGCTTTGTTTCAATATATGTTTTATACATGGGTACAAAATTGCACGCGTATCGAGTCATTCTTTAATAAGATATTGAATGTCAAACATGGCTAATGATGCAAAGGCATGCTTTTCATCTAAAGTTGAGTACCGTGCTGTAATTCGATACTTGTATTTAAAAGGTAAAACAGGCAAGGAAATACACGGCGAGATAGCCGATGTTTACGGGTCTTCTGCACCATCTTATGCTCTAGTTAAATTCTGGTTAGGGGAATTCAAACACGGTAGAACGTTTTTAGAAGATGAAGCCAGGTCTGGACGCCCACTGGATGCCACCGACGAAGAAATGTGTAAGAAAGTTTGGGATCTGGTATACTCTGATAGGCGAATTCAGGTGGAAGAAATAGCGCAGGCGTTAGGCATTTCACATGGTAGCGTTTCAACAATCTTACATGATCGGTTAGGTATGCGCAAGCTAACAACCCGTTTGGTCCCCAAATCCCTTAGCGATGAGCAAATGGCAACCAGAGCATCAGTATGCAGCGCCTTGTTGAAGCGTTTTAGGTCAAAAGATGATCTTCTTTTGCGTCTGGTGACTGTAGATGAGACTTGGGTTTATTATTATGAACCAGAGAATAAAGCTCAGAGTCGTCAGTGGGTAGGGCCTGGGTCCCCGAGGCCAAAGAAGTTCAAGATGCTGGCAAGGTGATGGCCACAGTATTTTGGGACGCAAAAGGCGTTATTAGGTTGGACTTTTTACCCAAGAGAAGTACAATAACTGGCGTGTACTATGCAAACTCGTTAGACCAGCTGAGAACCGCCATCCGTGAAAAAACGCCGAGGTAAACTCTCTAAGGGTGTTTGCTGCAACAGGACAACGCGAGAGTCCCAACTTGCAAAGTTGCAATGGATGCTGTAGAGCGAAACGGGTATGAATTAATACCATATCCTGCCTATTCGCCTGACCTAGCTCCCAGCGACTTCTTCCTATTCCCAAACTTGAAAAAGGATATCCGTGGACTTCATTTCCGGTCTGATGAAGAAGTCGTGACGGCAGTTGAGGAGCGGGTCAATGGAAAGGACCCTGACTTTTTCAGTTCTGGGCTGATGGCACTTGAACACCGTTGGTCTAAGTGCATCACACTAGAGGGCAATTACATCGAAAAAGAAAAGGTGGATCTCAACCGGAAATGTTAGGCTGGTTACTTATTGACTCACCCTCGTAGTTATCTCCCTTGCCCTAACTGACTAGGTATTCAGATACAAAAATACATATTTAAACAATTTTTCTCTATAATATTTTGGTAGCTAGTTTCCAGACATATTTTTATCAAACTGGCAGTAGTTACAGTTCATTTGAAAATATTACTTCAGATGATAATGAGGAGAATTCTATCAAAAGCTGCTCAGATATCAACCTTTAAAGACATGGTAAAACCTTTTGGTCTAAAAAAGGTCTAAGGCGGTCGCGGGTTCGATCCCCGCTGGGTCCGGCAATATTCCTTAGTGGAGATTGATCATGAAATATTTTCTGCAGTCATTCTCCCCTTCCGCTGATTCAAGAAGGGCAGTTGTCAGTCTCTGGCGATAGAATGTGCAAAAGTACTGGTTAACCGCTTAGATGACTAACTCTTTCCACCGCTTAGAGACTAAGCCTGTCCGGTAAGTGTGGTTAGGTAAACAGACCGCTCAACATGACTTTAATGTTGACTGGGCCTTAAAACTCCAACTCAAAATTAAACTAAGAAAGGCGATCAAAGCTAAAAGAATGTAAAACAGAGTAATATAAGATTGTCTAGTGTATTTATTTCCAGCCATATAACCTGTGTACACAGCACACTAATGAGCCAAAACCTGAGAGAATGAAATGGTACCCTCAAAAATACAGTATAACCTCAATGGCTCGAACCCGGATGGCTCGGATGGCTCGTATACCGTGTATGATTCTAACTCGTTTTTCAGTCCCTACAAACTCCTTCCAAGAGCTCAAGAAAACAAATATTTAGGGACTTTTTTCCTTATTTTATCATGAAATTGTATGTTGTGTGTACTCATTAGAATTGCCTCATCGAGGCAATTCTAATGAGTACACTCAACATAAAATTATTGTGTAGAAAATCGAGAAAAAAAAATCCCTAAATTATCGCTATTTGCTTCCTGACCTGGCACCATGATTAACCCTCAGTGGCTCGAACTACCCATGTCTCGAACAATTTTCTATGGTCCCAAAGATGTTCGAGCCATTGAAGTTCGACTGTATGTTCCAGATAAAGATTCAGACCAGCCTCCACATGCATACAGTCTGATCAGAGTTTGTGGTCCAGCTATAGAAGTCTGGGATACTTGGATATCAAGTGTCTGGAAAACACTATTATCAGACTGCACATATGCAAGCTGATATAAGTCTTCACTGGTACAAGCTGTCTGATGGTCTCTAATGTAGGGGACTGGGTACATTTCAAAGAGAGGCAACTCTGTCAAGACTGTTTTGTCCACCTTCTGAAAAGGGGTCTACACTAAAAGAAAAGAGCAAATTCTTTCCTTTCAGAGTGGACCCCTTTTCAGAAGGGACAGTAATTAATCTAAGATTATCTAAGATAACTTAAGATTACATCTCTTTTCAATAAGTGAAAGAAAGTAAACAGGAATTCACAAAAGTTGCCCCCCTTGTAAATAAGGGAAGAAATGCTATCAAGTGTATCCAGTCCCCTTAAGAAAGTGTGAAATGAATCAAAATAGCCCAAAAACATTGTACATTGTGTGACGTTCACATGAGGTAGCTCTATCAAAATCATTATTGCAAAATTTATATCACTGTTACCATATTTACCCTTGGTATTCAGACCGAAATATCTGCGCAAACAGTTCAGTTTTCAGACAGACAATGACTGCGCAAAGAATACCTTCAGTATTTAGACAGGCATGTCTATGCAAACAGTACCCACAGTATTCTAACTGACAGACAGGCCTTGGTAAACAGTACCCTCAGTATTCAGACAGATATGCCTGAGAAAACAGTGCCCTCAGTATTCAGATAAACAGGCCTGTGCAAACAGTATCTTCAGTATTCAGACAGACAGACCTGAGTAAACGGTGCCCTCAGTATTCAGATAACAGGCCTGTGCAAATAGTACCCACAGTATTCAGACAGACAGACAGGCCTGAGTAAACAGTGCCTTCAGTATTAGAACAGACAGGCCTGTGCAAACAGTATCCTCAGTATTCAGACAGACAGGTCTGTGCAAAAGGTACCCTCAGTATTGAGACAGGCCTGAGTAAACAGTGCCCTCAGTATTCAGGCAGACAGACCTGAGTAAACAGTGCTCTCAGTATTCAGACAGACAGGCCTGCACAAACAGTATCCTTAATATTCAGAGTCTGATCAGGGTCTACACTATTTACCACACATACAGCAATATTCTAGACACATCAACAGGAAGTAGAATGGACTATTTCAAATTTTAGGACAAGTATGGTAAGTAGATAAGGTGTCCCAATACTTAGGGTAAATACAGTACTATTCAGTATTCCATAAAGCACTTAGAGTGCTTTAACAGAGAACTGCTGAGTGTCTTCCCTCAGAATTTCTTCATCCCCCCAAAAAAATAAAACAGTGAAACGCTGGTGTAAACTATCATATTTATCCCAAATATTGGGACACCCAATCATACTCGTGCTAAAATTTGAAAAAGTCTATTTTACTACCCGTTGATGTGTCTAAAATAATGCTGGATGAGTGGCAAACAGTGTAGACCCTGATCAGATGCCGCATTCTGCGGCATCTGACCTGGGTCTACACTGTTTGCTCAGGCCTGTCTGTCCCAATACTTTGGATTACAAAGGTAAATGTTGATTAATACTGTCACTATTTTACCTGAGTTTCAACTTCCTAAGCTATAGGCTAAAAACAAACATAGATACAGTATCAGGTGAATATTTTCTTATATTTCCATGAAAACATAATGTTGTAGGTGCTCATTAGAAGTGTCTCAGTGAAGTGCTTCTAATGAGTACCCAAAACATTACACAAATGTTTTCATGGAGAAAGAAGGAAAAAATCAATACTTTTCGGTTGAAAAAAAAGTACCTTGCCTGGAGCTATGGTGAAGGCCCAGATCAGCTTGTGCATCTGCACAGTCTGATATGAGGGCCTTCTCAGTCTATTGATATATTCTGCTACAAATGTGTGGGATGATCTAGGCTTTTATTGTCCATATATGGTATAAGGACCCTGTTCTAGCACTGCACATTAAATATATACACAAATCAAAGTCAGAAATAAAAGCTAATTTTCAGCCCTTTTCTGCTCTGCATATCAAATACATGTATACTGAGAAATTAAATAATATATACTATTTTAACCCTAGATATTGGGACACCTTAACCCATTTATTCTGAGTGGTCTCTTCTACCTCAACACTTTGGTCAGGTTCATTTCCTGTATAGGGGGTGTCTGGTTAGTTTTTATTACAACCATGTTTTGTAGGAAGTTCTGAATTAAATGCAAACAGAGTAGACCCTGATCAGACACCACATTTTGCGGGGTCCAATGTCCATTTTATGGGATGCTAGACATAAATGGGTTAACATCTCACCAAACTAGTCATGAAATGTGAAGAAGTTCATTTGATAATTCATTTAATCTATCTAAAAAGTGCTACACATTTGAGCAAACAGTATAGACCATAGCTACAGATAAGGCGCTTTTTTCATCCGAAAAATGCTGATATCTTTCTTATTTCTCAACAAAAACATATGTTGTGGGTACTCATTAGAAGCACCTTGGCGAGGCACTTCTAATGGGTACCCACAACATATGTTTTCTTTGAGAAATAAGAAAAATATTATGTGGATACCCCCTCTTATCTGTAGCTATGATAGACCCTGACCAGATGCTGAGTCTACACTGTTCACTCAAAGCAGTCTGTCCCAATACTCAACGCTATTATGACAAAACCATATTTAGAGCATTTTTAGTGAAATAAGAGACATTATAACTGGACTGCAATATTAAAGCCTTATCGTTTATTCAATGAAGATATTCATCAGGATAGAATATCACAGTAATCCAAAGATTCTTTAGGATTATCTAAATAAGAATTTTCACACTGTGACAGTTTCGGTTCTCATTGAGAACCATCATAAGACTTGACCTTGACATTGTGATGTCTATACTGTTTGCTCAAAGCAGTCTGTCCTAATACTCAAGGTCACATTATGATGATAGTTCAAGGTCACAGTCAAGGTCACATCTGATGATGGTTCTCGATGAGAACTGAAACTGTCAATGTAAGTGAAAATTCTTCTTTGGATAAGCCTAACAGAATCTTTGGATTAATTATCATTTATGTTTGTCTTGGTGAAGAATACCAATAATAAAATAAAAGCACTGCAAGCACTGCACCATGCCCCGCCACTGCACTTACATCAAGTGCTATAACTCTGTCAAAAATAAAATGCATTTTACATATTATCTTATTATATCCCTTTACATTATTGCAAGGCTTCAAGAAAATCTCTGAAACCGTTTTTAAGTTATAGAAAGAGCACACATATATGACATGGATCACTATTGATAATGTTCAAAGGATTGTAACTCCAAAAGCAGGCAATTCAAAGTTATGGTTCTTTTTATGTTTTGCAAGTCATATCATGGTGATATAAATTTGCATAAAGTTTCAACAAAATATCTCAAAGAGTTTTCAAGTTACAGAGAGGACACAAATATATTACAGAAATCACTATTTTCAAAGTTCAAAGGGCCATAACTCCAAAAGTAGGTTAACCAGAGATATGGTTCTTATGTTCTGCACCTCGTCTCATGATGCTTTACATTTGAGTGAAGTTTCATCAAAACATTAGGAACTGTTTTCAACTTACAGAGCAGACATGAGTACACAGTAGAAATGGCTATTTTCAATATCTACTATGTTCAAAGGGCCACAACTCAAGAAGTAGATTAACCAGTCATGTTTTTTTGAGTTCTGCACGTTGTCTCATGGTGTTTTACATTAGTGAGAAATTTCATGATAATATCTCAAACAGTTTGCAATTTACAGAGCGGACAGGAGTACATGGTAAAAATGGCTATGTTCAATAACCAATGGGCAATAACTCCAAAAGTGGGCAACCAGAAATATGGTTCATGTGTTCTGCACATTGTCTCATAGTGCTTTACATCTGTGTGAATTTTCATGAAAATATCTCGGACTGTATCAGAGTTATGGAGCAGACATGAATGATGGAAGTGCTGATGGATGGACAGACAGACAGTCGGACAGACGTTATGTATGGTATTTTTGAGGTTATCCCTTTGATCTTTCTTTGATCTTTTCTAACCCCACAGTGCAAATTTTTAACCCCACAATGTCAATTTTAACCCCACAATGACTGAATAAACATAATGAACCTCATAATGTCAAATTCTACTCAAATCCTAACCCTAGAATGTCATGTAGGCATGTAGGGACTGATGAATGGACGGACACTCAAAATTTTGGACGGTACTACATAATACCATTGCCACTTTTTGTGGCAGGGCATAAAAAGATGGGTATCCCTATAAATGTTTTTCTGATTTCTCAAAAAAAAAACGTATGTTGTGGATATTCAGCCAAATCAGCTTGGCCAGACAATTCAGATGGGCAGAACTTGGGGAGAAATAAAAGAACAGTAACCCTTAAAATGCCAAGAAAACCAACATCTGAAAATGTCGTCTATTTGTCGTCTGCTGAATATTCTTGCAAACTTTTCAAACCTATTTTTGCATACAGGCAAGCAGTGTGGACCCTGATCAGACTGCTCCTAGAGGAGCAGTCTTTTCTGGGTCCACACTATTTGCAAAAATGACTTTTAAAGTCACAAGCAGATGAAAAAGCAGACGACAATTGTTGTGATTGGCAGTTTAAGGGTTAATGATTTTTGTCTGCAAAAAAAGTGCCTTGTTTGAAGCTATGATTACTCTAACCATTAACAAATGACTAAATCATCCCAGCTCCAAGAATATCACTTCAGGGAAATCAATACACTTTCAGGGGAGACAACTCTTTCAAAATGGTTTTTCCCCTTCTGAAAATGGGTCTACTCTATTAAGGAAAGGATCTCCTTGCACTTGCAGAGGGAGCAAAGACTTTCTTTACAGATTATCCCCCTTTTCAAAAGGACATGGCACACAGTAAAACAATGTATAAAATGAACTGGCCTCAGTGGCAAAGTTGGATGCGCGTCCGACTGGAGACCAGGAGGTCGCGGGTTCGACCCCGCTGAGGTCGGCAACATTCTTCTGTGGATATTGATCACGAAACATTTTTACGGTCATTCTTTCCCTTTTGCTGATTCAAATATGACAGTTGTCAGTTTCTGGCGAAGGAATGTGCACAATACTGGTTAACCCCTTGGAGGACTAAGCCTGCCCAGTAAATGTGTGGTTAGGTAAACTGACCGCCCACGACATGACCCCATTGGGTTAACTGGGCCGTAAAACCTTAACACAAACAAATATAAAATGTACAAAAAAATCTGCTATGTGTATCTATTCCCCTTAACAAGTACAAGGAGGAAATAAAGCAAAACTGACCACAGCTTTTTCATTTCAGAAATGCCCAACGGATTATAAAAACAGTGACAACAACAAGATTAGGAACAACAAACAAATTATATGGTTAATTTTTAAGAATTGCAACATTTTAACATTAACAAAACACTAAAAGCTTTGAACAAGATTATTCATCAAAACATTTCATTCACTAAAAAGAGCCCTATTATGTAATTTTTTTGATATTAAAAAATATAAATTGTATGAGGGATGATCCAGAATTAACTGAATTATGCCCATGTCTTTCTTAATATTCAATATACAGTCGAACCTCAATAGCTCGAACACCGATGGCTGGTTTACCATGGCTAATTCGAACTCATTTTCGAGTCCCTACGAAATTCTTCTGCTGGCTCAAGAAAAACAAATATTTAGGGAAACTTTCTTATTTTATCATGAAATTGTATGTTGTGTGTACCCATTAAAATCACCTCATCGAGGTGATTCTAATGAGTACACACAACATACAATTGTTGTGTAGAAAATCAAAAATATTTTACTAAATTATCGCTATTTGCCTCCTGACCTTGCACCATGATTAACTCTCAGTGGCTCGAACTACCCATGTCTCGAACAATTTTCTATGGTCCCAAAGATGTTTGAGCCATTGAGGTTCGACTGTATTCTCATCATTTTTTCCATACAGTAACTTCATAGTTTGCCTGATCAATGTTATACTTTTAATGTTTTTTTCCAACCTTATAATGCTTCCAAGTAGGTTCCTAGGGAAACCATTCAATTTGAAAGCATGACCACCATATTTTTTACAATAATTTATAAGTTTGTGATTTAACAGCGCAAACAGTGTTAATATTATTTTAGAGCCTGACTTCACTTATGCCATTCTACAAAATTTATTTACTAGTTTGTTACTGAATTACAAGCACAAAACTATATCTGGTTGGTTTATCTTCATGGCATCATCAGAGCAGAAAGAAACCTGTGCAATTATCAAATTTTATTGTCAGCTTGGTTACTCGCCCAAGAAGCTGTTTTAAATGCTGCAGCAGACATGTACAGGGAATAAAATTTCCAGAACTCAAGTTTTTGAATGGCATCAAAGGTTCCGTAATGGAAGGAGCTCACTTGATGATGATACGGGAAGAGGTCAGAAATCTTAAGCTTCCATGGGTATGATGTTTGTGAATTGTTTGTTTGTGTTGAGGTTTTACGGCCCAGTCAACCCAATGGGGTCATGTCGAGCGTGGTCAGTTTACCTAACCACACGTTTAATGGGCAGGCTTAGTCCTCTAAGCGGTTAACCAGTATTGTGCACATTCTTTTGCCAGAAACTGACAACTGCCCTTCTTGAACCAGCGGAAGGGAGAGAATGACCGTAGAAAATATTTCATGATCAATCTCCACGAAAGAATGTTGCCGACCTTGGCAGGGGTTGAACCCGCAACCTCCTGGTCTCCATTCGAAGATATTGTTGATGGCAATAGGCAGTTGATGTTACCTGACATCTGCAATGTGAAGGGACACAGCTACAGGACAGTTCCTATACCTCGGTTACTCAATAACGATCACAGGGGGAACCAGAACACCATGTCTAGAAAATTTCTACAGTGCTATTGTCACAAGGGTACCGATTTTTTGGATATTGTGACCACTGATGAGACATGGATATATCTGTATGATCTTAAAACCAAAGAGCAGTCATGAAAGGACTTGGATTTGAGCTGCTGGTCCACCCAGCTTATTCATCGGAAATTGCACCCATGGATTTTCAGGTGTTTCCCATTGTCGTCAGCTCTGAAGTGCTACAGGTTTGATTCATTTTTGGAACTGTTCCATACAGTGCACCATGTAACATCCAGTTTAGAATGTAATTTTTATACTGATTTGTTCAACCAGCGGATTGCTAGACATGAGAAATGGGTTTCTTGTAAAGGCAATTACCTGAGAAAGTTTTGTGGTCTTGTTGAACTGATGCTTCGTGATGTCAGTAACATTCTTTGTTCTGTGAAGTGCCCTACTTACATGATACTAGTTGTGTGTTTAATTTTCAATATTTGCTGTACTACTGTCATTAAAGTTTCAGGAACTGTGCATTAAAGATTGAACATTTCAATTTATAAATTCTACAAATTTTGTGTATCTTATAAGGAAGTTGCGCGCACAGTCCAGTTAATTCTGGATCATCCCTCGTACATAACAGCTATTGTACTAAAACTTTAGTACCAACTTTTTTAACATAATGGCATATGCAAATCATGTCAACCCTGATCAGTTCCTGAAGGAAGGAAGTCTGATCTGGGTTCACACTTCATGCCATTGCACCAAGTATTTTGTGAAACAAACACAGACTGTAGACCTATCTGGGCCATCACTTTTTGCATACCGTTTTTACTCTTATTGAGACACCTTATCTACTTACTTTGAACTAAAATTTGAAATGGTCCATTCTACTACCTCTTGATGTGTCTGAAATATTGCTGTATGTATGGCAAACAGTGTAGACCCTGATCAGATGCTGCAATGGGGGCCACTCCCAGAGGGAGCAATTTCTTTCCTTTATGAGTAGCCCCCATTTTTGAAAGGTTCCCAATACTAGGGAAGAAACTGCTTGTCTGTAAGTTATCTCCCCTGCAAAATGGTAGCATAATTTTCCAGGTGTACCCATTCATTTAAATGCATGACAAGACTCATTTTGGCTAATTTACATAATACTGAGTATTTAAAATCCACATTAAAGCTTGTCCCACTAAAACATCGCAGCAAAAAATCATTCAAAAAGTCCTTAGCCCATATACAGACATTGATGGCCCAGAACTGTTTTACTCTCTACAACAGTTAATTCTCACAAACAGCCATTTCCCTGTATATACAAATACAATGTATTTATCTGAGTCTAAAAAATCTTCATTCTCTATAACAGTCATCTCTCAATAACAGCCACACCCTACATTTCTGAGTCTCTAAAAATACTACACTTTATAACAGCCACCACTCTACAACAGCCAGTTGTATTTATTCCCTAAGGTGAATGCTGCCAAAAGGTTGCAATTGGAGTATTTCCATATATTCTTTGTTGTATTTTCATCTAATAAAAGATCAAAAGAAGAAACATTGGCCTATTAACATATAATATACAAGACTAGACTTTTTCCACTACAGTTTTTCGATAAAGTAAACTCATATACTTTCAAGGGAGGCAATTCTGTCAAAATTGTTTTGCATTCCATCCAAAAAGGGGTCTATCCCCGAAAATGTAGTTTTCAATATAATACTTCATGTATGATTGTCAGTCTGTATATAAATTTGTAACAAAGTAATTCCAGCTGATCTTTGAGGTCTCTATAATTTAACCCTTGTCCTGCTGAATAAATGAAGCAACGCCTAATTCTAATTTTCAGCCAATCAGATTACTTGATCCAGATTGTTGATATAAATTCACATTCTAAATGGCAAACAGTGCAGAGCCAGATCAGTTGGCTTCTTCAGAAGCCAATTGATCTGGATCTACACTGTTTGCAAAGACAGGGTATATCCAGGTTCAGCAGGACTAGGGTTAATGGAAACAACTACAGATTTTGCTCTCATTTTTTCACAAGGAGACAGCCTTTGCAGACAGGAATAAGCTTCCCTGGTATTTAAATATTTTCAAAACAATATGGGCTACTTTTAAAGGAAAGAGGGGCTACTCCTACAAGAAACAATTTGCTCCCAGTAATTCATTCATTTAAGAGTAGCTCCTGTGTCAGAGTTATTTCCCTTGAAACATACTGCAGATGTCAAATGAAGTTTTCTTTTCATCTGAAAACACAGACAGGCCATATTCAATCATGATTAGTAACTGAAATGAAATGCCAAACTATTTTAACAAAGAAAAATAAACATGTAAAATGATAACAAAGAAAATCTGTGCAAAAAGTGGATCAAAAACAAGAACAGTCTCTAACTAAAAATGTGTGTGGACAAACTATATGATTGTCCATAACTCTGTCATTTTTTTTTTTTTTTTTTTCAGAATTCATTCAAAAGTTAATCAGGTAATCTACTCATCATCCCTAGTCAGTACATCAAAGTTCAAGGCTCTAGCTCAAACATGCTTTGAGATACCTTGCTGACAAGATAAGAGTGACAAACTGACTGGCATTTGAATGACTCCAAAGCAATATGCCCCTCCAACGTTTTTAAAGTTAGGGGGCCTATTAAAAAGAACTCTGCAAAATATTATTGCTCTTAAGGAGCAGTCTAATATGATCCAACATTTGTCACTGCCTTTCAACCAGACATTTTGTGACATGTTTTCTGATAGCCAAATTCACTTGTTTAAAAGTCAGGATAAGTTTTATATAAAACAGCTATTAAAGGAGAATTGACACACCTTCAAGGGAAATAACTCTGACATGGGAACATTTGCCTCCCTCGTCATGAGGGGTTGTGGGGAGGCTACTCTTAAAATGAAGATTTGCTCCATTCTGATACACTAATACATGTACATGTACTAAGAATGGTATAACACTAAGCCATCTCTTTAACGGATCAATGTTTTGTTTTTGTTGAGGTTTTACGACCCAGTCAACCCAATGGACCCAATGGACCATTAACAGATCAATGAAAGAAAATAATTATGCTTAAACGATACTCAAATTGTCCACAGAGCTACTAAGTCCCATTGTTAAACCTATTCTGGAATCTTATATTAAAAAGAAAAAAATCTCATTGTGGTATCTGATACAAGGACACACTGACTGTAAAATAATTCAACTATACATCTACCGTATTTGATATAATTATCGCACATACCCCTATAAGTGCACAGTCAAGAAATTCCGTAGTCTTCAGATTACAGCCAATGTACTTTTTCTTTACTTCTTTATAAAGGCATATGTTGTGGGTACTCATTTGAATTGCATCAACTTGTAGATACAATTCAAATGAGTACTCACAACATATGCCTTTATAAAGAAAATCAGAAAAAAAATCGCATTATAATCATCAAATAAATCCTATTCTGATTTTTTTAGTGTACCCTTAGTAGGTAGATTCATACTTTACCACAACTGAGTGTTCCCAGTAATTCTGAAAAACCTAAGTGCACAGTGCAGTAATTAGGTCGAATACAATAGTTAAGAAGTGGGTACGTTAGGCAAAGAAGAGCAAAATTTAGTATTTTTTCTTGTTTATCCACAAAAAACACCTCTTGTGGGTTCTCATTAGAGGTGCCCTTTGACAGTGAGATGCTCCTACTGGGCAACAGGGAAAAAGGCCCATATGGCATATGCATACAGCGAGGGTCCTGATGAGAGTGCATAGCCATGCAATTTGATACGAATATTCTCTTGTTTGTTTGTGTTGAGGTTTTACGGCCCAATCAACCCAATGGGGTCATGTCGAGCGCGGTCAGTTTACCTAACCACACGTTTACTGGGCAGGCGTAGTCCTCTATGTGGTTAACCAGTATTGTGCACATTCTTTCGCCAGAAACTGACAACTGCCCTTCTTGAATCAGCGGAAGGGAGAGAATGACCGTAGAAAATATTTCATGATCAATCTCCACGAAAGAATGTTGCCAACCTCGGCGGGGGTCGAACCCGCGACCTCCTGGTTTCCAGTCGGACGTGCATCCAACTGCGCCACCGAGGCCGGCATGAATAATCTCTATTTGTTAACATATACTACAGTATCCACTGATTCTGTAAGCGGGCAATGAAGGCCCAGATCAGCCTGTGCAATGCGCAGGCTGTTCTGGGCCTGCACTGTTCACAAACTGCATAAGGGACATTTATGTGTGTTGCACATCGTATGTTTTAATAAAGAATTAAGAAAAAATTAATATTTTTGGTGCCTTGTCCAAAGTTACATGTATTAAAGACAGATATCTTTCTTATTTCTTTCTGTAAAGTGCTTGTTAGACAGCTTTGACGGGACAATTCTAATGAGTACTATAATATGTTTTTGTAGAGAAATAAGAATATCAATACTTATTGGCTGAAAACTGAAACTATTATCCAAAGCTATGTTCAATATACCATAACCTTGTAATAGTTTTCAAGAGAAATATAGAACAAACTATGCCTATAATACAGCATCTACTTCAAATATTTAGACATACCATGCCTGAACAAACAATGAATACAGACCAAACTGCTCCTTTAGAAGCAGTTTGATCAGGGTCTACACTACTTGCCATTCATTAACATTTTTGGCTACATCACAGGGTAATCAAATTGACTTGTTCATATTTCAGGCGAACAGTCAGGAATTATGATGTATGAATATTTGGGCCACGCAAAGCGAAAAGGTGCCTTCAAAAATGTGCAAAATGTGTGGATTCACATCATAGCGCAAATGTGCAAAGTCTCATTGGTGCATTTGCTCTCCATTGAAACATTCTATAGTATCCAATGATTCTGTTTGCGGACAGCGAAGGTCCTGATCAGACTGCGCGGATGCACAGTCTGATTTGGGCCTTTGCTTCAGCATATGCCCGAAGACACGTTTTTGCATGGCACGGCCCATTTAACCCTTAAATAGCCGAGCAACATTAAAGTAGACATTTTATTTTATTTTTCTGAGAAAATAAGGTCTGACATTTCATGTGAATCATCTGCCATGCAGATGATTCACATGAAATGTCAAGCCTTATTTTTTTTATAAAATAATGTTTGAAATTTCATGTGAATCATTTGCCATGCATATGATTAACATGAAATATCGTCTTTTTATTTCCTTTACAAAAGCATCAAAATGTTGCAGTTGTGAATGGCACTTTAAGGTTTAAGGGAATACTGATAAAACATTCTATAATCCATGAAGAGACAGAGTAAACATTCATATTATCCTATAATCTATTGAGTCCAATCACACATAAAAAGTCCAGTGTTTTCACAGACTGGTTTAGTTTTAAAAACTATGCTTTTTTAACAATGAGTCCAGTCACACATAAAAAGTCCAGTGTGTGTGGTGGGGGAGGGGGGTGGTTAGTGGGGTGTGTGCATTTGGTGACATATCCAGATCAGCAGTAAACGCAAAACTGGGTCAAATTTATCCATATGTCATAAGATTTAGGTTTGACACCCACCATGACAAACACACACACACACAAACCAAATATGCATATGTGTACACATGTGCACATGCAGTATGCTCAGTAAACTCATGCATACATGCACACAAACAAATGGTATTGTACAAAAAAAAAACAACAAAAAAAAAAAAAGTTCCTGTGACTGCATAGCTGGTATCTGGTTATCAACCACGAAGACTCTCCTGCTCCAGACATTTGAAGATAGTACTCATCTGTATATTGTTAGTTCCTTCGTATATTGCTCCTGTAAAAAACAAAACAAAGAGGGACATCCATAAAATATTTTTGTTATTCTTCAACAAAAAATATGTTGAAGGTACTTGTTAGAAGCACCTCATTCAGGCACATCTTATGAGTACCATAACATATGTTTTTTTGTGGGCAAGTCATTTCTTATGAGTACCCACATCATATATTTTCATGGAGAAATAAGAAAAATATCAGGGCCTTGTTGTTCAAAGCTAACAATGTCATTAGTTAACGTATCGATAAAACTTCGATCATTAAATATGGCATATACGCTGATATTTTTGCTGAAACATGTGAGTAGCTTTTGCATTTGCAAAAGCCACTCACACTCTTTTAGCAAAAAAAAAAAAAAAAAATACTGAAAAAAATGTGAGTAGCAAAAGCTACTAACATTTTTTCAGCCAAAATACCTATGAATCAGATATTTTATTTTATTGTCAGCAGTGAAATCAGTGTATATCTGATGAAAATAAAAGTGGTATCAATCACTAGTGAATTGATATCGTATCATTTCACTATAGTGAATGATACGATTTACATTTTCACTCTTCGCTTTGGACGACTTCGGTTTTCTTCACTGTTTCAGAAGTGGATATTACCTCCACTTCAGATTTTTGAACACCTCTAACTTTTTTGTTTCTGAACTAAACTATCAGGTGTTGGTATGCATTTTCTTAGTTAGAATGTAAGGAACATTATGGTATCAAAATTATTTTGATTCGCCGAAACTTTGTTTTTTGTCTCTCCAGCGGTTCACATGTTAAGCACTGAGCGTCGATGCCATGACATTCATGTTTTGTCTGGTGACGTTACTTATGACGTCAGAAACGCGCATTGACGTATGAACAATAAAATAAAAAGAAAATTTACTCTTTTTCAGTGAATACCATAAAAATTTTCATCTCGTGTAATGAAAACATTCAAATTTTCACTCGTGCTTCGCACTCGTGAAAATACTGATGTTTTCATTTCACTCGATGACAATATTTATGGTATTCACAGCAAAAGAATAAATATCCTCTATGTACTTACTGGAACAGTTAATTAATGAGACCACTAATGAGCTTGTTAAGCTTATGATGCTTTGAACATCTGAGCCCTGAACTTTCTGAATGAAAAAAAACAACACCTTATCTGTCACTTCAACCCATTCTTAAAACTGTTCAATGGCTGTACCTCATGTATTGTTACCAGAGCAGAGGAGGGACTGGGTAAAGAAAGCTTCATAACTTCTCGCTATGTTTAAACTGAGAGACCCAAAATCTCTGAGAGAAACTGTCACTGGTGACAAAACTAGGATTTATTTTTATGAACCTGAGAATAAGGAATACAAGAAAGTATGGGTCAGTACAAATGAAGTAGAAGTAGAACTGTCGAGTGTGTTATGTAGGCTCTGCATTCTGACAGTGATGGAATAGTAGTGAAGGTCCCTGTGACTGAGCACACCAATGTTACTGGAATATTTTACACTTGGGTGGAGTTTCATCAAAAACTCTATAACGCTTCTCAACTTATAGAGTGGACAAAAAGTACACAGTAGAAATGGCTATTTTCAATATCTACTATGGTCAAAGGGCCACAGCTTCAAAAATAGGTTAACCAGAATTACGTTTTTTTTAATTCTGCACATTGTCTCCTGGTGCTTTACATTTGTGAGAAATTTCATAATAATATCTCAAACAGTTTTCAACTTACAGAGCGGACATGAGTACATGGTAGAACTTTGGTTAATCAGCACTATGCTACAAAGCAGATGCAGACGTGTGTGTGTTGAGTCCAACTATCACATGATTATGTGCCAGTTCATTGCTCTGATGTGGTAAATGAATACATGTACTTGGAGAAGCATCATACCAAAACTCTGTCACATCCTACCTATAGGTCTGATCTTTCTCCCTGTGACTTTTTGTTAATCTCCTTATCAAGGAATATATGCATGGTCACAACTTCAAGTCAAACAGTGGAGTGCAGTAATGCATTTTTCCAGTATATAAACAGTATACCCATTTAAGAAAGGCCCTTTCTGACTGGATAAAAGTCTGGAAACATGTGTGCAAGTGCACAGGGAGTGCTTTGAAGGACTTAATGAGCCTTACACCACAAAATAGTGGCTTCCACCAAGCAGCCATTCCAAACCATCTGAATGCAGCATTTTCCAAACAAATGGTCCAAGTTACTGTCATATTTTACATTAGCATTTTTCAAGTTATTCAGTGTGTGTTTCCCTTTTCAATGAACTAAGACACAGGAACCTGAAGTTGTATTTCCCTGAACTAACCCAGCGGGCACATGACATTTATACAGCGTCGGCTCCACGTCGATGCAACGCCATGACATTGCATCGACGTTAAGCCGACGTTGTATTAACGCCATGTGCCTGCTGGGAAGGCACAGGAACCTGGTTATATTCCCCTGAACTAAGGCACAGGAGCCTGAAATATTTTTGAAGAAAATCAAAGGACAGACACTTCACAGTTCATAAAATAGGTTTTGGGCAAATATTGTCCTAAGTAATCAACATGCAGACTACATTGTATGCTCTTATTACTGCAAACTGGACCACTAACTCTCTGCTGCACATTACATTGGGCTTTAGCTCGCCTATACTACTTCTCTGCAGTTTAAATCACCAAATAACCCCCTGGACAATCACTGGATATGTTTGCCATTTACATGTAGTTTACAGATGTCATTCAGGAGTGAATCTGATCAGCTGGCTGCTTTGAGTTTAAAAAGAAGTGACAGATTTCAACCAAATTACCAAGAAATGGCATCAACAAGCAAGATGGCAAATGAATCCAGTAACTGTCCGGAGATCTGGAGCGGTTCGGTGGATTAACCTGATTTATTGTATAAACGAGCTTCTACTAACTGCAGCATAGAATTAGTTGGCCCATTTGCAATAGCAAGAACATATAAACTAGTGGTGCGGACAAGAAAAAGTAACGAAGAAGCGAACTTCAACACCAACAGGATCCACACCAAAAACAATATATCCCCCTTCCCTTATGTGTGGGGACATAATAACTTCAAGCTCCTGTGAAGTAAGGGAGAACATGACAAGTACCTGCAGTTTTTAGGAACTTGATTCACTTGATAGATGGTCTGCCATTTTACAAGGGAGGTAACTTTTGTTACTACCTGTTTGCATATTCCTATACATAATCCCCTTCTAAAAAGTGTTTTACTCTAAAAGGAAATAATTTGCTCCTCATATCCCCTTCTGAAAGAGGACTACTCTAAAAGAAAAGATTTTACTCCCAAGAGAACAGACCCTTTTCAGACGGGAACAAAATCAATTCAGACAGAGTCATCTCCCTTGAAAGTGTATCCATTCCCCTAAACAGTTAACATGCTGGGTAAAAAAATTCAGTGGAAACGATTCGAAAAAGTTTTAATTAGACCCATTTAATAGAATTTGACATTATTAGCTTTGGAGACAATTTGCCTGAAATGTCAAAGTCTATTTTCTGGGGGGAAAAAGAGTAAAATATCATCAATTTGTCACCTGCTGAAATTGCCCGGAGAGTGGTAAAGTTTAAGGACCTACCTATTTTACAATCTCTGTAGAACTTCTCTGCGGGATAGTCTTTGATAAACCCAAGACCACCCAACCATTCAATACATTTGGATGTGGTCATACCCGCTACCTAAAATACACAAAAGAATACAAGAACTTACTAGAAATGTGTGTTTGGAAAGCATTATGCCCCAACCATATGCTTCTCCCCACAAAATGTAAAACGTGAAAGTGGGCATAACTCTCAAAAAATTAATCAGGTGATCTACTCTTCAGCCCCAATAGGTCTGCCAAATATCAAAGCCCTAGCTAAAACACTTTCTGAGACATCCTGTAGACAAACAAACAGACAAACAAAGCAAAAGCAAAACCAATATATCACCCTCAACTTTTTGACTCAACTTTCTAGGTTAGGTATTTTTTCTAACCAGGAAGTACTGATATTTTTTTTTTTCTCCACAATACATACAGTCAACTGTAATTATCTCAGCTTCGCTAATCTTGAATAACCACTTATCTCAAAGTGAAAATCTGGTCCCTGTTTTAACATGGAAATCTAACAAAAGGTAACAAAATATTGTGGAAAAGAGGAGACATTGCTCATAAGGAGCAATTTTCCCTCTTTTCCACAATATTTTCAATATATCTCTAACTTCAGTGGTCAAATTGCATATTCATTTGTGAAATGTGGCTGTTGGATTTATTTCTTTTTCCTCAATTCTGCAAATCTGGTATGTCAAGGTACGGAAATCTCGAAGTATTTCAGACAGTCCCTTGGACTTTGAGATAAGAGTCAACTGTACTTTGTGGGTACTAAGGAGAACTTCATCCTAATTTTGTGTGTGCATGTGCAAGGTCCATTACGAAAACACGCCTATCAAAATATACTGAAAATTTTACCACCAAAAAATGAAAATTTTCAGATAAAAATTGAGATTTTTTTTCTTAGTTCTGCTCAAAACACAGATTGTGGGTACTCGTTAGAACCGCCTCACCGAGGTGGTTCTAATGAGTAACCACAATCTATGTTTTGAGCAGAAATAAGAAAACTAATGTATACCCCTGTAAACCCCAGTTTTACTTTATAAAAGTGGGGTTTAAGGGGGTCAAAATTATATAGGTATGTTTTCGTGATGTTCAGCTATTTTGTGAAGTTGTGATTGAACTACATCATTACAGATATATCATTACAGATATCAATAATAGTAAAACATCATGTCCATTTACCATATTCAGTGAAAGAAAAATGAAATCTCGATTTTTTTTTTTTTTGCTTTTTTTTTTTTTTTTGTTGTTGTTGTTGTTTTTAAGCAAAAGGGGACTTGTAGATACACAAAATTCTATTTCTTGTGTAATTATTGAAACTAGACACACTTGGTAGAATTTCTACCATTTCTATCAAGGGAGACAACTTTTATGACTTCCTGTTTGCTTTCCTGCACACCAACCTGCTTCTTAAAAAGGAGTCTACTCTAAAAGAAAACAATTTTTCCTAAGGGGAGCAAACTGTTTCCTTTTTGAGTAGACACTTTATCAGAAGGAAGGCAAAACTATAGTGACAGAGTTACTTCCCCTGAAAGCATATCAACTGCCCTTAACTCTTTGTATGCTGGGTAATTTGGCATGTTTTTTGTTGTTATTTTTTTTGTCGCCTGTGGATTTTTTTTGTTTTTGAACTTTTTCAAAAAAATCTTTCAGGAATACCATCAGAGTGTCCAACAGTTTGGATCCAGATCAGGCCCGATGCTTTGTTGGGCCTGATCTGGGTCCAAACTGTTTTCAAATATCAGCCTTCTAAGAAATGGACAACCATGTTTGTCACCATCGGGTATGCCCAGGGACATGTATAAAAAAAAAAAAAAACATCAAATTTTCTCATAACTTTTGTGGCAGTTGAAAAAAATACATATATATGGATCAGTATGGATGGTGATCATTATGGAAAAGGCTGACATGTATGTTTGACATTTTCTGGAAATGTCACTGGAAAATAGCAAAACCTCCAGTTCAATTTTGTCAGTTTTGTTGAGCTTGTTCTAAGTTTATATTTTTGAGAAACTGAGGTCAGTGCTTATATAATTATTTGTACCATATGCTAACCAAATATATTTTGAAGTCAGTAGAAAACAAAACACAGGCCATGGTCTAATAATTATGTATTTAGGCAATTTCTTCAGATGTAAGCATGTACTAAAGTATGATCATTCTCGTATACTTTGTGACAAACTAAAGAACAAGTTTGATCAGGGCCCAGGCATTCTGCAATTCAGCTGGATCTTTTTCCACACATCAACAGGTAGAGTGAATAGACTTTTTCTTGCGTTAAAAGTATGATAAAGGGTTACTGTATCGTAGGTCAAAGTTTAGTGTAAAAACTATAGTTTAAGGGAACAGCAACATCTCCAAGGGAAATAACTCTTGAGATGGTAACATTGTTCTTAGTTTAGTGTAAACACTTTAGTTTAAGGGAACAGCTACATCTTCAAGGGAAATAACTCTTGAGATGGTAACATTGTTCTTAGTTTAGTGTAAACACTTTAGTTTAAGGGAACAGCTACATCTTCAAGGAAACATTTGGTTCCCTTCTCCTTTGGAGGCTACTCTTAAAGGAAAGAATTTGCTCCCTCTGGTAGCAAATTCTTTCCTTTATGAGTAGCCACCATTTTTGTGAAGTTTCAAAAATAATTTCCTGTCTGCAAAATGTGTCTACCTTTGCAAAAGTGCGGCAAATCTTTTATGTATTCATTTATCTTAATATAATATAAGTATAATTATAATTTTCTTACTTTTGCAGCATAATACTTTGCCATAGCACCTTCTTTCACTACTGGTAACCCTGCCTCACGTCTCCTCGCAGCATTATACACGAGAAGTTTGGCTGCCTCAATCTCTGTGGCAACATAAGCTATCTGATGTTGCATGGACTGAAATAGATATCAACCATTCACCTTTACCACTCTCTGCCATAATTCAGCAGATGACAAACTGATGATATTTTTCTGATTTTTCCCAGAAAACAGGATCTGACATTTCATGCAAATTGTCTCCCTCTCCCTTTCAAAAAGAGTGATAAAACTGAAGTTTGAAATTACAGTCCTGTATCTATTTTGACTAATATGAAATAAATAGGTATTACCTACCAAACCAGCTTAAGCATTTTTTGCTTTTTTTTTTTTTTTTTTTTGTGCTTTTTTTCACCGGGTATGCACTATGCAAAGTTGCGGACCAGACAAAACCTGTTTAAATAGGTCTGAGGCAAGTGCACAACATTGAATATTATGCTTACATCAATTTAACCAGAGTTTCCCAGGAAACATCGCTCTACTGTATTTGGGGGTTTTTTTCTGTTTTTTTTTTGTTTTTTTTTTTCTTTTTTTTACATACTTAAAAAGTGAGGCAAGTGAAAAGAGGTTTATTTGATACTAAATATAGCTATATTACCCAGTCTGAATCACCAAAAAACTGCCATCCATCATATCCTAATTTGATGCCTTCAAGGTACAATGGAAGCATGTCATAAAAACACCACTAATTTGACAGGCGTTTAAAAAATGGCATGCAACCGGTGCATCTGTGTCGATCGGTCTTCCTTGGCTTTTGGGCTTGAGGGTGGAGCGTAGTACTCTCCACGGCATCGTTACTGCTATCAATTATGCCATATAATGTATCTGGGTTTCTAGGTATTAACTTTACAGATGCTTATGATGTTTATCAATAACACAAGTTATGACACAGTTTGACAAGCAAATCATTGTGCAGTATGTGTGTACAGACGAAAGGCGCTAAAGTACGAACGATCAGCTGATCACCAGTCAGCTGAAATCACCGCATATCCTACCTTTATCATGTTGTCAGTGATACTTCTCATTTCAGAATTGGTTAGACTTTCAACATCTTGCAACATTTTAAAATTTGACAGCCTGTTGTCAAAACCAACCCTTCATATCATTGATAAAAAGTAAATAATTATTCCAGATGTGACATAGTCTCATCAGAAGCAGTTTCACAATTCAAAAAATGACCATGAAAAAGGAAATGAACATGAACATCACTCAGTTATTTGATAAAATTGTCATTCAAACTCAAAAATCAGTTCTTTCTTGACAAAAATAATGCTGAAAAAGACAAGTTGTGTTTCATTTAACACAAACAAATCATCACCTGCCAGTACAAGGGGCTTTCTTTCAGATGTAGTGAAATAAGGAAAGTCTAATGGATTCTGAAATTGGTAGTAAATTCTTCCCTATGCATAATTCCTGTTACGTGCTGTAGAAATGTAATCCATTTTTTACAGCAATACTTCAGTATTTACCCTTAAATACATGAAAACGTTGTTTAATGCGAGAGAAATCTCAGAGTAAAAATGGTGGCTAAAACACAGATCAGTCTTGCAGTCATCCATGTCAATGATGTAAAAATGTATCCTTCTATTTCATTGGCTTTACAGCCAGTGAGATCGCTTGAGGCGGCTGACTGGCTTTCCATGTTTGCAGCGGAACATATCTGATCATCATATTTTTCGGAAACCAACCTATGGCTACGGCCTTATTAGCGTTGGTTTTTTGGTTCAACAATAAGCTGATACATTCCACTGTAGAAATGGGAAACCAGTCAACCGCCGCAGGCTAACTCTTCTGCATAGCAGGTGAGAGACTCACAATACCTATAGTACGACCTTAAGCTTCGCCACCTGCTTCGCAGGTCGCTTAAGCTCGTTATTATTCCAAAATGTTTTGAGAGACTTGTTTATGACGAAATTGCATACCTTGATGAGAAAAAGCTTTTATGTAAATTTCAGTCAGGTTTCAGAAGTCGTTATTCAACTGACAAAGGCTTGATTCATTTAACAGCTATATATATACAAGTATCTCAAGTAAATAAGTAAATGCACTGTCATCGAAGCAAAAGATACTGTAAATTATCTGGGCGCAATTTTGGAGCAAAGTTTTTCTGGCAAGAATATGGTGATCGCCATAATTCAAATGGAAAATACCTTTTAAATTTTGAAACCAAGAAATTATTAGTTCTCTCATTGATCCACTGTCACTTTGACTACGCATGTTTGTTTTGGTTACCTGGTTTGTCACAATCGCTATGCAACAAACTTCAGATTACTCAAAATACACATTATAGTAATAAGATTTGTTTTAAAACTGGGTTCAAGGTCACATATAGAAGCAGATGTGTTTCAATCTCTATGTTGGTTACGTGTTTCAAAAAGAGTCTACCAGATTTTATTAAACCATGTTTTTAAGATCAAGTCTGTGAATTTGCCAGACAACATGAGTGAACATTTTGTTCCCAGGAGCTCCATGCATTCATATGGAACTAGTTTCAGAGAGAACTATTGCTTTTTTTTTAGGGTTTGGCAAAAAAGTCTTTTGCTTTGTTTGCTTGTGTTGAGGTTTTATGGACTAGTCAATCCAATGGAGTCCTGTCAAGAGCACTCAGTTTACATAACCACACTTTTACATAGTCTACTAAGCAGTTAATCAGTATTGTGTACATTCTTTCGCAAGAAACAGACAAATGCCCTTCTCAAATCAGCAGAAGGGAGAGACTGACTGTAGGAAATATTTCACAATCAATCTCCAAAAAAGAATGTTGCCGACCTGGTGGGGGTTGAACCCACAACCTCCTGATCACCAGTCGGGCATGCATCCAACTGAGCCACCAAGGCAGGCCAGTACCCACCACAACTGCAGTTCAAAACTAATGCAATAATCCTAAATTACCATTAACCCTTGTCATGCTGAATAAATTTAGATGCCACACCCATTTCCAAATTTCAGCCAATCAAATTACTTGATCCAGGTTGTTGATACAAATTCACATACTTAATGGCAAACAGTGCAGATCTAGATCAGTTGGCTTCTTCAGATTTTCACTGTTTGTAAAGGTAGGGCATATCCAGGTTCAGCAGGACTACAGTTAAAATCATTGTACTACCCATAGCTATGTGCATCATACATACCTGGAAATCACATATTCTTTTTCCAAATTGTTTCCTCTCTCTTGTATAGGGCACGGTTGCATTAAAGCAGCCTTCTGCTAAACCAAGCATCTACAAGAAATGGATTATCCTTTGACCTTCACAACCCTCTGGGCAAATTCAGCAGACAACAAGCTGATGGTACTTTTCTTATTTTTTCAAGAAAACAGGCTTTGAATTTTCATGTAAATTGTCTCCTAAAAGGAGACAATTTGCATGAAATGTCAAAGCCTATTTTCTGGAAAAAATAAGAAAAATAAATCAAGCTGTTGTCTGCTGTAATTTTTACTCATCGTGTGAAGTGTTAACTTGCCACATTTAAATACTTGAAGAGACTTTAAAATATAATGAATTTAAGGTTTAACCCTTAAAGTGCCAGTTAAAAAACTGTTGCAAATGATACTATTTTCAAATAAATTTTCATATTTTTTCAAGGAAAATAAGGCCAGATGAATTATCTGAATCATCTGCCTAGGAAAAGAGTCACTTATCTTCCCCGAAATATATATATATACATGTATATAAAAAAAAGCATGTTGCTTGCAACAATATAAGGCAAAACAAGGTTTAGTATTTCATGTGAATATTCTGCATAACAGATGATTTACAGGAAATGTTTAGCCTTACTTTCTTAAAAAAAATACAAAATGTCATCTGCTACAGTTTTTGAATAATGCTTTAATAACTGCTTGGAGCAGCTGACACAGGAATGTTACATTCATGTGGCTTCAACATCATGATATCAATGTAAAAAAAAAAAAAAAAAAAAAAAAGTTCATTTGAGAGAATATGTTTGTTTGTATGTTTGTTGGAGTTTTACAGCCCAGTCAAACGCTGTTAAATTCATGTTGAGCTGCTCAGTCAACCTACTCACACTTTTTCTTGGGCAAGTTTAGTCCTCTAAGCAGTTAACCAATACTTGTGCACATAATTTCGCCAATAACTGACAACTGCCCTGCTTGAATTAGTTGAAAGGGGAGAATGACCGTATAAATGATTTCATGATCAATCTCCATGAAAGCCATGTGGCTGAGCTGGGATTTGAACTTGTGACCCACAGACCTGCAGACAGATGCACTACAGACTGTTGTAAGGAGTCCAGCTATGAGAAAGTATGATATAGATCTGGAAAAATCAAGACTCTCAACTTATTCCGCTTGTGGAATCAGACTGTAAGAAACTTAACCCATAAAGTGCCAAGAAAACCTGCATCTGAAAATGTCGTCTGTTTATGTCGTCTGCTGCATCTTCTTGCAAACTTTTCAAACATACTTTTTGCATACAGGCAAACAGTGTGGACCCTGATCAGACTGCCCCTAGAGGAGCAGTCTGATCTGGGTCCACACTGTTTGCAACAATGACTTTTAAAGTATTCGGCAGAAGACAAAGCAGACGACAATTGTTGTGTTTGGCGTCTAAAGGGTTAACAGTTGTATCACTGATAGGTATTGATAAGTGATACTGTATTTACCCTCAACTACTTACCATACTTGTTCTAAAGTTTGAACAAGTACAATTTATTACCCGATGTTGTGTCTAAAAATTGCTGGATGAGTGGCAAACAGTGTAACCCTGATGATATGCTGCAATCTGTGTGTATCATCTGGGTCTGCTCTGTTTGCTCAGGCCTGTCCAAATATACGATAAAAAGGGTATCTCTGGCCCAACTGCAGGCATTTCTACCTGCATAATGGGCAGGATCTGTTTTCACCAAATAGGAATGCAACAATCTACAGTGGAATAAGCACTGTTGTTTCTTTTCTTGTCAAAAATATGAAGGAAAATTTAGCTCTTTAAACAGAGTTCAAAAAACTTTTTGTCTGATGAAATTCTGAGTTCTTCTTTAACCCATTCATGCCAAGCATCATATAAAAGGGACATTGGCAAATAGTGTAGACCCAGATAAGATGCCATGTTCTGCAGCATCTGATCAGGGTCTACACTTTTTGCATTAAATACAGGAATTTCTATAAAACACGGTAATAATAAAATGTAACCAGACACCCCTTCTATTGGAAATAGATCTGTCCAAAGACTTGAGGTAGAATAGTCCACTCGGCATAAATGGGTTAATGAAACAGCATCCCTTGTCTGTCATTTTGTGCGGTCTCCCTGAGAAATGGAGAAAATGGATGGAAGATGTAGTAGATGAGAGGGAAGTAAGGAATAGAGGAAGATAAGAAAAAGCAAATAAAAGTAGTGCAAAAACAGAAGAATTACCAACATGCCCCCCTTACCCCATCTGCTGCAAATACAGTAAGTAGGCCTTACCACCGCCCCACAATAAAATTACTGATTTAGTTTTTATCTAAAATTAATGATACTACAAAGCTGCTACATCCAAGTAACACAAGCAAAAAAAAAAGAAAAAAAAAAAAAAAAAAAAAAAAAAGACTGAACAACATATGCAATCAACAGTTATTTGAGCCTGTGAATGACAAAACCTACAATAAGACTTGTGCAGCCAGCAAAGACTCGGATCAGCCTGCCCATCTGCACATTCTGATCAGAGTCGTTGCTGATTGCATGTGCCTTCTATAACCTCCTGGCTATCCAAAGAGGGATGGACGAGGTCATGAGAACCCTTGCCTTACTGGGTGGATGTACAGGCTGATCTGGGTCTTTGCTGATTACACAAGTCTTATTGTAGTGGCTCATTTATCTTTACCTGAGCTCCTATCCCTATTCTCCCTTCGTTCAGACTCTCTATACAATATCTGTAACCTTTACCAACCTCTCCCAATACTGCTGTTTCTGGAACCTGTGGAATGTCAGTGATATATACAACTCAAGATATAATGGAGTATTATTTCCCATTTCTCATTTTTCTTACTTCTCAACAAAAAACATGTTGTGGATACTCATTAGAAACATCTTAGTGAGGCACTTCTAATGAGTACCCACAATCTTATTTTTGAGGAAAATATCAATACTTTTCAGTTGAAGAAGATGTTTTATCTATGGCTATGCTATAGATAAATGTATAGGTGTAGAAAAAGAAGAACCATATTTACCCTAAGTATTCGAACAAACAGGCCTGAGCGAATAGGGTAGACCCAGATCAAGTGCCACAGAATGCAGCATCTGATCTGGGTCTACACCATCTGCCACTTATTCGGCAGTTTGTTGACACATCAACAGGCAGTAAAATGGAACTATTCAAATTTTAGGACAAGTATGGTAAGAAGTTCAGGCAGCATTTATTTAGGGTAAATACAGTACTCAACAGGTCATTCTGTTATTTTTTGCAACAAAGTCTATCTTGGAACTATGTACAGATTTTTTTTTCAAACATTCTCGATAAATTAACCATATATATATACCTTCATACATTCACAGTGCAGGGACACTTTTACTTAGATGTATTAGCTATATTGTACCCTAATCCATTGTTTAACCCATTTAAGCCTAGCGTCCCATAAAATGGACATTGGCAAACAGTGTAGACTGTAGACCCAGATCAGATGCCACAGAATGTGGCATCTGATCAGGGTCTACACTGTTTGCATTAAATACAGGATTTTTTTTATAAAACATGGTAATAAAAACTTACCGGACACCCCTTATATTGGAAATGGACTGGTCCACTGAGTTAAGGTGGAAGAGTCCACTTGGCATAAATGGATTAAGGGAGCTCCACCATTTCTGGTATATCAGTATTAAGAGGACCTGTTACACCTGGTAATTTTTTCTGCCCTTTTTATAAGGAAGACAACTTTTGTGACTTTCTGTTTGCTTTCCTGCAAACTAAGACCTTCTGAAAAGGGGTCTACTCTAAAAGAAAAGAATTTGCTCCCCTTCTGGAGCAAATTCTTTCCTTTTAGAATAGACCCCCTTTTCAGAAGGCAGCAAAAACAATTTTGACAGACTTTCAACTCATGAAAGTGTTCCATTTCTCTTAAATTCTGGAAAAGCCTAGAATGGGGTTGCTTCTTTTTTTCTTTTTCTGTTTTTTTTTTTTTTTTTTTTTTTGATTTGAGTTTTACGGCCCTTTCAAGAATATTTCACTTATATTGAGCCGATCATTCATCAAAGGTGGGCGAAAACTGGAGAACCCGGGGAAAAACCACCTGACCATCCGTAAGCAGAACATGGCTTTCCCATATGTGACCCGAGCTAGGCCCAAACCACAACGGTGAGAAACCTAATGGATTAAGAGTCAGCTCTCCTATCCACTAATCTACGGGGGCTACAAAAGGGATGGAAATTTGTTGTCTGCATACCATCCACCAAGCTAATCAAGATGTGGATAGTAGATGACCTACAGATCTCCTGGCAGTGCAATTCTAGACTGGCAGCCAGCTGAATGATAACATACATTTTGCATGCCATTAGTATAAGCATGTACTGATACTAATTCTTTGAAGTCTTCAACTTGCATACCTTAGAGACTGGATACACTGCATTCAGACTGGGTATGTATTAGTTATATAAATATTGTTTCAAGTTAAGATAACCAATAAAATTTATCCTGACTTTCTTGCCTCAGGAGCCCGGCTACCCTATGACTAACAATGCAGAACTGACCTTGCCCTAGAAAGGCTTAAGATCAACCTAGGATCACTTAGTTGATCTTGCATTCCCATTGTCATACACCAAGATTCAGCCTTAAAGCTTTCTAGGTTTTGTGTTGTTTAATGACACATCAACCCTTGTGGGTCATTTTGTGTCATCTCCCAAGGAAAGGAAGAATAAAGAGAGAGAAGAGACAGTGGAGAGTTGCGACAGATAGAGAAGACTAAGGGAAAAGAGAATGACAGCAGAAAAACAGAAGAAATATGAACAAGTTCCCTTCCCCCACCTGCTGCAAGCACAGTAGGCCCTTATCCCACCACAGCCACTGCTTTTCTAGATTTGAAAACCATTTTTACATGGCAGCCAATGGACCAGTGTGACCATCAGAAAAACTCTCAATCTAACTTCCATAGGTTACATATGAAATGTGGTAAAAACTGGCCCAGCAATTTCAGAGAATCTTTTTTTAATTAACCCTTGTCCTGTTGAATAAATTAAGATGCCACACCCATTTCTAATTTTCAGCCACTCAAATTATTTGATCCGGATTGTTGATATAAATTCACATACTTAATGGCAAAGAGTGCAGATCCAGATCAGTTGGCTTCAGAAGCCAACTAATCTGGATCTACACTGTTTGCAAAGGAAGGATATATCTGGGTTCAGCAGGACTAGGGTTAAGATCTCATGATTTTATATATGTATACTGCTCAGGAGCAGGAGAGGATGACCCCAAACAATAAAATTTGCCACTAAAGGTTTTCTTTCTTTGATCATATATATTTCAATCATTAATATCTATTACATTTTGAGAAAATGACTTTTCAACATTTTTCCAATTCAAATGTGCAGGAATTTCATCTTTACATGGTCGACATAGGATCACAGTTGAACAAATTGGCTGTACTATATATCAAGTTTCAGCCTCAAAGCTTTCTTGGTTCTAGAGAAGAAGTTTTAAGTGGCTTTCACTATATATGGGCTTTGATGAACAGAGCCTGACCATTTAAGCAAATTCTAAACCCGACCAGAAGGCTTCATATGAAATATGATGAAAATTGGTCTGGCAGTGGCTGAGAAGTCCTTTGCAGATTTCATGATTTTATGCATGCACATTGTCCAGGGGCAGTGGGATATAATCCCCAGGGTATAAAAGTTTGATTTTAACTGAAGAGCTTTGCTACTTCAATCATACATGTATATTGTAAGTTTCAACTATTAGCCTTTAATACATAAGGAGCAAACGACTCGCCAACGTCTGCTCCATACAAATGTTAGAGAAACAAATTTAATTTTGCCCTAAAGAGTTCAAAGGCATGCTAGGATCTACATTTGAACAAACTTAACAGACCTTGTGCCCACAATGCTATACACCAGGATTCAGCCACAAAGCTTTCTTGGTTCTGGTGAAGAAACACTTCTGGAGAGAAGACTTTACATAAGTTTGGTGAAAATCTGCCTCGCAGTTTCAGAGGCAATGCTTAAAGGTCTGAATAGATGATGGGTTGATTGTGACCACAACAGCTCATCCTGAAATTTCAGCTCAGATGAGCTAAAAAAAAATTACTCAACCGAGTACCTTAACAACCCTCAGTCAGCTGACAGCAAACAAGTTATTTTTTAAGAATGGCCTAAATGTGCTGGACATGAATAATATAACATTATTTTATCCTACCTATGTTTTATCCTACCTTAACATTATCCAGGTGCACTGGACAGGTACTAGATGCTCTTATGCCCAATTTATCTTCTTTTTTCCCCAAACTAAGTCCTTCTGTGTCTCGATCAACAAGAAAACAGGTGATACCTTTGTAACCCTGCAATCAGAATTATGACAATGCAGTCTTAAACTAGAATTAACCTTTAACCTTTACCCCCCTCTGAGGTAATTCAGCAGACAACAAATTGATCATGTTTTCTTATTTTTTCCAGGAAACAGGATCTGACAATGGAGACAATTTGCATGAAATGTCATAAACCTGTTTTCTGTTTAAAATAAGAAAAATATTTTAAAATGTTGTCAGCTGAAAATTTTACTCAGCATGCTCAGTATTAAAGTACGAAGCAAATTTGTAGCACACTACATTCAAAATCTGACAAAGAAATCAAATGATCGATTATTAGCAAATCTGTAATGATAATCATTTTTGTGGAATTTATCAATCAATAAATTGATTATCTGATTAATTGTGCTAGCCTTAGTCTCAGCAAAGATTCAGATCAGCCTGCTGGATAAACATTCATTTTTGTTTGAATATGACACTGATGTTTAGCTAATACAGTTTCTGCTTTGGATCCTTACTGCTAAGACTCTTCTTTCAGCAATCCTCTCTTCAACTCAGCTTTCATCAGTCCAGAGGAGTTGTTTAGGAGGAATATTTGGTGATAATTCTGGGATAATTATTCTTATTTCTCCATAAAAACATACATTGTGGGTACTCATTATAAGCGCCTTGGCGAGGTGCTTCTAATGAGTACCCACAATGTATGTTTTTATGGAGAACTGGAGAAAATTATCCCAGAATTATCACCAAATACTCCTTCTTAACAACTCCTCTGCATCACCAAGGAACCAAAATGGAACACTACAAAAACTATAGCAGATAGTGAGCAAAGCTCACATACCCCCCATCCGACCATAGCTATCAGAAGTATGTTGAACAATTTTGTATATGCTTTTTTCCCTTACTATTGCATGAGGGAGTGGGCAAAAGAAATACATCTCCACATCTTGGTGTTTTCGTAGACAACATACTTCACCAATGTAAGGGTCTATAAAAAATTTGAAGACTCTGGCTGAGAAATTTGCGACAGATTTTTATGAGAAAGAGCTAAAATGGACAAATAAAGGGAATGATAAGCAGGAAGATGCTGATTTTCTCTTACACACTACAACAAGTCAAACCTAACGTTTGTGCAAACTTTCAAAATCCTAGGTCTTATAGCTCCTGAGAAATACATGTACTTGACATAAATTTCCCTATGTCTTACATCTGAGCCTCGGATGGAAAAAGAGAAAAAATGGAAAAAGAAGGCCAAATTATAATTATGAAAGGATAGTTCATCTCGGCAGAACATTTTCAAGTATAAAACTTACAGCTGTGGGTTGGGCATTAACAAATACAGCGAACACTCCTGCCTCAGCTGAATTTGTGATCCACAATTTTGTTCCATTCAGTATGTAGTAGTCCCCTTGTTTGACGGCAGACGATTTCAAAGCAAATGCATCTGATCCAGAATCTGCCTCAGACAAACAGAAGCTGCCAACCTGTCAAAAAAAGAAATAAATACAGTAGAACCCCCACAAATGGTCCGTGTCAAGTGAAAAAGTGCTTTCCAGCCTGCGTAAAATGCTCCGATTCAATTCATCCTGTGCACCCGCAATGCATCATCCAGGGCCCAGTTGCTCAAAACTAACGATGTTGTTAGTTAACGTATCATTAAAACTTTGATTATTTAATATGGCATATACACTAATATTTTTGCTGAAAAAATGTGAGTAGCTTTTGCGTTTGCAAAAGCTACTCACATTTTATTCAGCAAAAATACTGTGAAACAGATATTGTACTTACTAGAACAGTTAACATTTTGACCACTAACAAGCTCATTAAGTTAATGATGCTTTGAACAACTGTGCCCAGGCCTTTGCTCTCCATTCATACATTCTGCAATATCCAATGATTCTGTTAGCGGACAGTGAAGGCCCTGATCAGACTGTGCGGATGCACAAGCTCATCTGGGCCTTCACTGTCCGCATATGCCAGACACATTTTCAGAAGGCTGGCCCGAATTGTTACCTGTCAACCACAGCCACCTTCTTATAATAGCCACTTCTGATTCCTCAAAACTTAATTTTACTATATATCTAACCCCTTTATAAGAGCCATCTCCATAAATAGCCACTTTTGTGCCATTCAAAGGGTGGCTATTGCAGAGAGGTTGCACTGTAAATGCAGTTCTGAGACAAAGTTCTAGATTAGCAGACATAGTTCTTGATAAGGTGCTTTTTTTCCAACCAAAAAGTATCTATATTTTTCTTATTTCTGGACAAAAACATATGTTGTGGGTATTCATTAGAAGTGCTTCAGTGAGGTGCTTCTAATTAGCACCCCAAACATATGTTTTTGTCCAAAAATAAGAAAACTCTTACCAGATTATAGTGATACCCACTCAGACTTATCCAGACCTGTGAGCAGAGCTTTCCACTGAAATCAGATTGTCATTTCCATAAAATGCATAGTGGTCAAGATTAAAACTCCAATAAGTTCCAAAATATTTCAATGAGTACAACATACAGGGAGGCAGTGCTCCAGATAATTAGTTTTCTGACCAGTATCTTACTGATCAAATTTAAGATCAGTCAGTAACGAAGGCGTGAAACCGAGATTCTTGAATCAGTGTTCATGCTGCGAACATTCTTAGTTATTTTCCTTGGCCCAGGGACTGGTGGGGAGGGGTGTGCTGTGGTTCAAAGAATTTGCTTTAAAGTTTTGCATACAACCAGACTTTTTCGTTTTGATATGCTACAAATTGATTTTAAGTGTATTCTTCATTAAACATATTTGGGTATTTATGGAAAATACGCTGATTATCTAAGGTACTGAACCTCTTCTGACTCCAGCTAGTTTATCTAAAAACAGACTAGACGTTGCACTCTTACGGGTTATGGGGAAAGCCGCACCTTATCTGTAAAAATGCATCCGTATTTGGGACTGGCAATTTTTCAAATTGACCCATTATTGGTGCAAAAGTATCTGTAATTTACGGCTGTACAGACGCTATCTGGGGCACTGGGGAGGTAACTAACAAACAGAATGGCAGAGATGCCCTGGAAAAGTAAAACTGATCAAGTTGTCACTTGTATGCAATATACCATACTGACCTATTCTACATTTGTACTAGGCATCATCCGTACATTTAAAAGGGGGTTCAAATTAACCCAAATTCATAATATGTCACAAAGCGGTCGCAGGACTTACCGAAATACGGGAATACTAACGTAATACCGGAATACCCGTGAAAAATACAGGAATACCTGTGAAAAGACACCTACCGACACCTACTGGCTTCAATTAAGAAATATTATTCAACATAGGAAAATGGATAGTATTGTAACTGCAAATAATTTGCAAACTGTCTTTGAAGTGTTGTCTTTCAAAACATTGTTGATAGTTCACTAATTATACCACCGGAATACCCATGAAAAACATGAATAACCATTACTTAAAACAAAAACTACGTAAGACTTTAGTATAAAACATATCAATTGAGTAAATAACTTGTTCCAATATGATTTTGTTGAATCTCGGCGTTTCGCAAACTGCCCCCAAAGCACCCCAGTTACTCTGAGTAAACACTCTGAGTACTTGGAGGACGATCTTGAAAAGCCCAGCGGCCATAGAAGCTCATGCAAACAGCGAAGACTGATCAGGCTGTGCAAATGCACAGGCTGATCTTAGTCTTCATCTGTTGCACAGGTCTTATTGTCCTAAAAGTGTTTTCCAAATTTCCCTTTTCCCCAAATTAGTTTCATTCCATTGTTCTCTGCGCATCTGAACTGGGTCTATACTGTTAGCATATGCCTATCTGTCTCAATACTTAGGTTCTTTAAATTTTTAATCCATGCCAGTTTAGTATATATTTTTTTGTTTCTTTTTTTTCTGGCCGAAAAAGGTTCTGTAATTCAACGAATATAAGTTTGTTTTTCTCCCTAAGCTGTTTCCCACCATGATTACATGTGATGTTACCGCTACGAGCATGCGGTTTCTTCTTGGAGGGGGCAAGGAAAATGTTACCTTGTGACTATTGCATTTTCTGGGTATTTTAATAATTATTATGTTCTCAATGTATAATGTAAAAGAACAACAGTGCTGATGATTTCTGAAGGGGTTCAATTTAATCAAATTTCCGTACTTACTCTATGTATTCGGACAGACAGGTATGAGCAAACAGTGTAGAACCAGATCAGATGCCGCAAAACACATATTAAACCTTCACTGAAACGGTGGTGTAATAACCAGAGATGTGTAATCTTTTCAAGAACTGGAGTTTACATGCCTGTCTGTCACCACAAACGGCAAAATCTGACCACCCTTGCATCGGAAGACAAATTATTTTTGTTCTGTATTCGCTTAAAGGACTACAATTCTGGTCTGATTATATGGGAGACTAAATGAGAGGCTGAATTGCATTGCCCAATTTTGGAAACTGGCGATCGAGCCAAAATGTCAGCCTTAATTCAACTGATGCCCACCTTCAACACCACCTAAACTGACTCACCACAATCATCTCTGGAAGACTGCTTTCTTTTCACAATGCAGTGCTGCGCATGTGGAAATAAGCAGCCAATCTTTATGCTTCTTTAATATATTTTCGACAAACGTTCAGCACAGTGTAGCTTTGAATGAAAACATAGTTTGATATTTTTGTCATTTATTTTATTGGGCATATATTTTTATATACATAACACATAACAACATTATCAATAAATTTACGGTGGTATTCTGGCTCTGAATTAGTGGACTATCAACAATGTTTTCAACATGTTCAAAAACAACACTTCAAAGACAATTTGCAAATTATTTGCAGCTACAATACTTTCCCTTTTCCAATGTTGAATAATATTTCATAATTAATTAAGACCAGTATTGGTGTCTTCAGTAGGTGTCTTTCACAGGTATTCCTGTATTTTTCACAGGCATTCCAGTATTTCGGTAGTATTCCGGTATTTCGGTAAGTTGTGTGACCAATATGTCTCCTCCCCGTAGGTAAATTTGCATGAAATGTCAAATCTTATTTTCTCGTAGGTAAATTTGCATGAAATGTCAAATCTTATTTTCTAAGGAAATAAGAGAAGAAAAATATTTTAAACTGCTGAGTGTGGAAATTTTAAACTTCATGCAAATCCTTTTCTTCATCACAGATTTCTCTGAGAAAGAAAAAATCCGCTTCTTACCTACATACCCTGACATTCTGGGATGAGTTGCATAAAGAGAAACAACCATAGGTCTAGATAAGAGAGGGTATCAGGCAAATAATTTTCTTATTTCTTGACGAAAACATATGTTGTGGGTACTCATTAGAAGCACCTCACCGAGGCACTTCTAATGAGTACCCACAACATATGTTTTCGTCAAGAACTAAGAAAAATATAAATACTTTTTGGTTGAAAAAAGGGCCTTATCAAGAGCTATGACAATGCTTTTTTTATGGCAGCCTGAGCAACATCTCCATTCTGGTTCGTCTACATACCGTATCAGCGGCCATTCGAGGTAGATATTTCTCCTTCTGTTCCTTGGTACCATACCTTCTCACCAGGGTCACCAACAGCGTGTTGTGGACATCACACATAACACTCACGGACGGATCGACCTTCGCGAGCTCCTCGATGACAAGATTAGCAACAAAAAATGTGGAATTTGTACCCCCATATTCAGCTTCTATCTCAATCCCCATCAGCTGTAATAAACAGGAAATTAATCAACAGTGAATCCACAGATCCAGACAGAAGGGGTAGCTTATAAATATTTTTCTCAGAGGGGTTTTTAAGGAGGAGTATTTGATGATAATTCTGGGATAATTTTTTTTTCTCCATAAAAATACATGTTTTTATAGAGAACTGGAGAAAATTAACCCATAATTATCACCAAAGACTCCTTCTTAACAATTCGTCTCTTTTTCTTACTTCAACATCAAAATAAATGTTATGGGTACTCATTAGAAGTGCCTCAGTGAGGCCTTCTAACGAGTACATAATATATTTTTGAGGAGAAATAATAAAAAATATCATTACTATACAGCTGGAGACATGTTTTAATGAGTACCCACAACACATTTTCATGGATGAATAACAAGAGCTGTCGCATGACAGCATAGCTCGCCTGTTCATGCCTTGTCTACCTATGTTTTCACATTAACACATCAAAGGTGCATTCAGTATTTTTCAGGGATCAATTTTAGTACTTGCTAACTTGCTAAATGCTAGTTAATTTCCTCAAAAAGCAAGCTGCAATTTCCATCACTTGCTAATTCTAGCAAGTTGGAAAGATTCTCTTTAATTGTGGAACCTGAGGCACTGTTGCTAAAGTTTTGCAATTTCTTTTCCAAAAGCAATGACTATACTTTTTTTTATTTTTCCCAGAAAACAGGTTTTGACATTACATGCAAATTGTCTCCATAGGAACAATTTGCATGTAATGTCAAAACCTGTTTTCTGGGAAAAATAAGAAAAATATTTTATAATGTCTGCTGAAATTTTTACCCGGAGTTCAAAGGTTTAAAGCCACATTTAACAGTGTTTATAAGTATGAAAAAGCAAGTGGCTGAAAGGTTTAGCAAGTAAAAAATAATGCTACTTGCTAATTTTAGCAAGCTGTCAGGAAAGTTAAATTTGAACCCTGTTTTTATATGATTCTATTCTAAATACAATAAGTTTTGTGAGTCTGAATATAAATCACACAGCCCTCTATAAATTTTAATGTTACATGGAACACTGATCTAGATATATTTTGAGGTTGATCATCGCATCACATGGAACTAATGTTCGTTCCAGGTATGAAATTTCTCAATCAAATAGTCTTCCAGTTATTAAGCAAAATCACTGAACCATGAAATATTGGTCACATTGACTTAGATTTATTTTTATGTCATTCATCGGGTCACATGGAAGTTATTATCCAGGTATGACATTTCTCTTTCTAAAAGTCTTCGTGTTATAAGGCAAAAAAATCACTGACCTGTGAGATATAGGTCACACTTATGACCTAGATATATTTTGAGGTGAATTATCAGGTCTCATGGAAGTTATAATCTAGGTATGACATTTCTCCATCAAATAATCTTCCAGTTATAAGACAAAATCACTGAACCATGAAATATAAGTCACACTGACCTGGATATATTTCTATATCAATCATCGGGTCACACGGAACTTATATTCCATGCATGACATTGCTCCATCAAAAAGTGTTGAAGACAGATGGCAAAATCACTGAGCCATGAAATATAGACAACATTGACCTAAATATATTTTAAGGTCAATCATCGGGTCACATGGAACTTATATTCCAGGTATGATATTTCCCTATCAAATAGTCTTCAAAGTGTAGGGAAAAAATCATTATTTTGTTTGTGTTGAGGTTTACGGCCCTGTCAACCTAATGGGCTCGTGTCAAGCATGGTCAATTTACCTAACCACACGTTTACTGGGCAGGCTTAGTCCTCTAAACGGTTAACCAGTATTGTGCACATTCTTTTGCCAGAAACGGACAACTGCCCTTCTTGAATCAGCGGAAGGGCAAAAATCATTAAACCATGAAATATAGGTCACACTGACCTAGATATATTTTTATGTCAATCGTCACCTTACATGGAACTTTTGTTCCAGGTATGACATTTCTCCATCAAATAGTATTCAAGATACATGTATAAGTCAAAATTACTGAACAAGTGAAATATACCGTAAGTTAAACTAACCTAGATATATTTTGAGGGCAATCATCGGGTCACATGGAACTTATATTCAAGGTATGTCATTTCTCCATCAAATAGTCTTCGAGTTATAAGGCAAAATCACTGAACAATGAAATGTAGGTCAAACACTGACCTAGATATATTATCATGTCAATCATTGGGTCATATGGAACTTATAATCCACGTATGATGTTTCTCCATCAAATAGTATTCAAGACATAAGGCATAATCACTGAACCATGAAATATAGGTCACACTGATTTAGATATATTTTGAGGTCAATGATTGGGTCAGATGGAACTTATAATCCAGGTATGACGTTTCTCCAACAAATAGTCGTCAAGTTATGAGGCAAAATCACTGAACCATGAAATATAGGTCACATTGATCTAGATATATTTTGAGATCAATTATCGGGTAACTGGTCAACTCGTACCTAAGTCAACTCGTACCCATTTTTGGTCAACTCGTACCCGTTGTTTGGTCAACTCGTACCCCACAAGTCAACTCGTACCTGGTTTGGTCAACTTGTACCTAGTTTGGTTAATTCGTACCTAGCTTGGTTAACTCATACCTTGTAAAAGACACTAGATGGACGAACAGACAATCAGACAGACAGACAGGTAGGTAGGTAGGTAGGTAGGTAGGTTTTGTCACTCATTATTATGGTGCACCCATTATTTGACACGTTAGTTAAACATGTACCGGTTAATGTGGGTGTGAAAAACAATTGTTGATACGATTCAAGTAATTTGTTTATCATTATTTTGATGAATCCTTATTGATACATTAGTTAAAAATGTACCGATTAATGTAGGTGTGAAAAACGATTAACGATACAGTTTCTTTAATCTTGTCCTCAATCAAAGACTGTTTTTAATTCCTTTTATTTTCTCGACAAGCTGTTGTGTTTGTTTTGGCGGGACCTAATGACAGGCAAGAACTTTTAAGGGCAATTATCTTTTGTGTACTATTTTCTTTTTACCTGCCGATTACTGGATATATGTATGAGAAGTTCAGAATCCTCTAAGCACCATTCATCTTTGAGTTCTCTTCACAAGTATCAAAGGCTTTAAATAAAATCAAAATATCTGATCTTTGCATTGCATGTAGTAAGGTTGTTGGTAGAAGTCAGCATGCCTTGTGATGCCTGCGACTGTTGGCAGCAACGTATTTGCGAGACTGGTAATGCAAGTGAGCTAATATTTATTTATTTATTTATTTATTTATTTATTTATTCGAATGATAAGGCTCATATATAGAAGAAAACATGTTTTTTACCAAAAACTAAATATTTTGAGGTTGTCATATGAATGTATACGTAAAATGTAAAGACTATTTTGTTTGCCATTCATCTGGGATGTGAAATTTTTGCAAGTAGAAATATATTTTAATCTAATTTGGAACAGTGCAGACCCCTATTATGCCCCTGCTGTACATGGCATGATCTGGACTTGGCCCACAGTGTTGACCTAGATCGAACGCTGTGGGAAACGGCATCTGACCAGGGACCACCCTGTTTGCTACTTATCAGGGATGTGAAGTGTTTGGACATAGTAATATATTTTATTCTGTATTAGGAACAGTGCAGATCCTGATTGTGCTGAAAGGTGTGCATGGCATGACACGGGTCTGGACGGATGGGTCTTGGCAGGGCAGTGTGAACCTAGATCAGACACTGCGGGATAAGGCATCTGATCTGGGTCCACCCTGTTTGTTACTAGTCTGGGATGTGAAGTCTATGCAAGTAGTGATATATTTTATTCTATAATCGGACCATTACAGAACCTGGTTGTGCTGCATGGTGTGCACGACGTGACCTGGGTCTGTTGAGTTTGGACTGATGGGCCTTCAGTTAACATATCTCTGGTTTAGTCAGTCACGACCTGAAGACAATGAATATAGCGTGATCTATAGTTAACGAGCTCCCATATTTTGACAACTGCTGCTGGCATATGATCTTAAAGGCTGCCAGATGAGTGGTAAACAATGTAGACCCTGACCAAATGCTGCACATATTCAATCACACTGGGGCAAAGTTTTGCAAGTCTCCAAGGAAGTGTTTCTTGTATTTTAACACTTTTGCATGCTGGGTTAAAAAATTCAGCAGACGACATTTTGATTTTTTTTTTTTTTTCATAGAAAATAAGATTTTACACTTCATGCAAATTGTCTCCGTAGGTAAGAGATAATTTGCATGACGTGTCAGATCTTATTTTCTAGGAAAAATATCGCTACTTTGTCGTCTGCTGAATCTGCCCATAGCATGATAAGTATTCAGTATTCAGTGACTTTGAGCAAGTAATGAATGAACACAGCCCCACATGATTTTTTTTTTCATTATGAGTTTTGGTATTTTGCTTATTTCACCAAGAAAGTATATATTGTGGGTATTCATTAGTGCTGTCTCATTGAAATAAACATCAAAAAGATTGCCTTTGGAAACAAAGAACACTACAGATAAAAAAATGGGAGTCTCGGTTTTACTGAGACTCTTCATAAGCAGCAATGAAGTTTGCAACACTGCTTACGCACTCCAGCGTATACATGAGCAGAACTCCATTTTCAAAGATTCCACAATGGGCCCAATGATCCCAAAGGAAATGAAATATAATCTGCACTATGGGGAGACTTTCTACCGCTGCCACACGGCACTAATACCAGCTGCAGTGTAAGCCCTTCTAATGAGTACTCAAAGCATATATTTTTGTGGATGAATCAGGAAAATGTTTATCAGGATATTCCTTTTATTTGGAGCTATGCAGAATGACTCCTGAAATTAGATAATATGGTACAACTTAACCCAAAATTTGATAAGGTACGAGTTGACTAAGGTACGAGTTGACACAGGTACGAGCTGACCAAAAATAGGTATGAGTTGACTAAGGTACGAGTTGACCAGAAACCAATTATCAGGTATGACATTTCTCCAACAAATAGTCAGCAAGATATAAGGTAAAATCACTGGACTGTGAAACGTAGGTCACCATGACCTTCACTCTTTGACACTTGAATCAATGTCACAGTGAGCTGATGTATAACCCATTGTGTCTACAATTTGTTTGCATAATGGAAATGCATGTAACATTATATACAAAGGTGTCCTAGATTTGAACCCAGGGGTTTGTTCCTTTGGAATCTCAGAAGTCCCTCCCGGGTAACCAAGTTCCAAATATGAATGCTCTGTGATAAGTGACAGTTGAGATACAACCATTTGAAAAACTTTAAGGCAGTGTGACAGGAACGGGAGCGCAAACGTGGACGGTCGAGGTGACTACAATAGCTCTCCTTGTCTTTCCTACAGGCCAGCTAAAAACAAGTATCAATATTTTACAATTGAAAAAAAAAAAGTATTATCTGTAGCTATGTTGAATCTTTTACCTTGGAAATACTTCAACAGTTATCAAGAGTCTCAATAATATCCAAGTAATTGCAAGTATACCAGCAAACAAATCCAAGGACATAAAATGGTTCTATGACAGGTTCTTCTATTACAATGTAAACAGATTCTAAAAACAGGGATCCTCTGGAAGCAAGAAACATATCGTAAACGAAAATAGCAATCTTGATTTTAACCCATTTACACCTGAATATTTTCAATAAACTCTCCCATCATGAACTTTGGAAGGGTCCATAGTCAAAGGGGTGTTATACAGAAATCGTGTTAGTTGCTTTTATTATTGAAACTTTCTTATGTTATTGCAAACAGTGTAGACCCTGATCAGATGCCACATTAAGCAGCATCTGATCTGGGTCTACACTGTTTGCCAATGTCCCTTTTATGAGACGCTAGACATGAATGGGTTAAAGAGTCTATTCATGAATAGAAATGTAATGTTCATACCCCGTTTTCAAAAAGAGCATCAATCACTGACTGTTCCATTTTACTGTCCCTGTCCATCTGTCGTACAAGCGGTTGAATCTTCTCGGTGGCCAGCCTTGCCACTGAAAAACAAACAAAAAACACTTTACCATATTCAGTTCAAGATAAGTCATATTTTTTCAATGAAAAACAATTTGCTGGTTAAAAATAAGTAAAATATTTCAAAATGTCTTCTGCTGAAATTTTTATCCAGCATGCTGAAATTTTTATACAGCATTCGAAGCGTTATTATGTCTGAAGCGTTATTATACCTATTTTTGGTCAACTCGTACCTGTGTCAACTTGTACCTTAGTCAACTCGTACCTTATCAAATTTTGGGTTAAGTTGTACCATATTATCTAATTTCAGGAGTCATTCTGCATAGCTCCAAATAAAAGGAATATCCTGATAAACATTTTCCTGATTCATCCACAAAAATATATGAATGGGACTCTTTAATACTATTACATAAAAATTCTGCAGCATACTTATTAGAACATGTGTGCTTATTACAGTAAATATGGTAACAAGAACTGGAAAAAGATCTGGGCCCCGTTGTTCAAAGCATCGTTAGCTTAACGAGCTCGTTAAGGGTCATTTCGTTAACTGTTTTAGTGGATTCAATGTACAATATTCTGATATTTTTTGCTGAAAAAATGTGAGTAGCTTTTGCATTGCAAAAGCTACTCACATTTTTTCAGCAAAAAATTTCAGCATATTTGCGTATCATTCGATTTAAATTTTAATGAATCGTTAACTAACGACGTCGTTAGCTTTGAACAACTGGGCCCTGCAATTTATCTCTTGATACTAAGTCAGTCAATTTCTGCTTATTACTCAGGTCAACCATTTTGTTACCTGTTGGTTTTGTCATTAGCATATGTGAGTATAAACTATTTATGCCAATGGGATTCTTCCTCTCAACTCTATCGATAGGTCCTTTCTGATGTGCTTCCAGTGAGTACCCACAACACAGCTTTAGATAAGACACTTTTTTTCACCAAAACCTGTGAATATTTTTCTTATTTCTGGATACAGAGGTCTTATTAAGGAGGAGTATTTGGTGGTAATTCTGGGATAATTTTCTGGAGAAATAAGAAAAATTATCCCATAATTATCACCAAATACTCCTCCTTACCAAATCTCCTGGGATACATCTCTTAACTGGTCCTGGAGCTGTAAGTTTACATTTTGTACCTGTATCTTTCATCATCTGTTCTTCTGGTGACAATAAATCCACAGGAGGCGACACATGATGATGAATACCAAGTTCTGAACTTGCTTGAACTGACAGACATCTTAGGCTTCGCCTAATGCCCCTCAACAATCTCCTGCTGAGTAGATTCTGAAATGTAAGTATATAAAAGATCAGGTAAGTTTTTTTCTCTTTTTTTTTCAACAGCAAAGTAATAACGTTTCCTCTCGCCCCTTTTAGCATGGTGCCGCGCCATGCCCAAATTTGCTAGCGCCATACCCTTTTCACTTGCGCCATGCCCTTTTTCCACCTGAAAATAGCATGCCTGATTGACCCTGCTTGCTCTCAATTAACCACTTGGGGTGAAACAAACAATTTTCACAAGAGCATAGCAACAGATAAGGCGCTTTTTTCATCCGAAAAATGCTGATATCTTTCTTATTTCTCCATAGAAACATATGTTGTGGGTACTCATTAGAAGTGCCTCAGTGAGGCACTTCTAATGAGTACCCACAACATATGTTTTTATTGAGAAATAAGAAAAATATTATGCAGATATCCCCTCTTATCTGTAGCTATGACAAAAGTGCTTGTATATTCACCGAAAAGTTTTTACAGTGCAGGATGACACCTGTCACTGATTACAAAACTCACTGACCATAACAATTTATGACAATAATCTGTTGCTTTTGATCAGCAGAAGGCAGGCATGAAGCAAGGTTTTTGATTGGCTCCTACTGATCTGTCACTCTGATGAACACAAGTAGACTTCCCAAAATGACCTTGTACAATTGGTAACAGAATCAGTCTGTATAAATCGTGGGCTGGGTGGCCTAGTGGTTAGCGCACTCGACTTTCAAGCGGGATATCGTGGGTTTGAATCCCACTCGGGTCGAGACAATTTTCAGACCATTATTACGCCTAGCTCATACTCAACATGCCCTGGGTTGAGTATAAAGTGGACAGGGCAGCGCTTGGTGACAGACAGCAGCACCAAGTGTGCATGGGTGATCCATGAAAGCAAGGTTGTACAAATACATGTACATCTTAGCAATCGCCGCTGCCTCTATGCGCCTCGGGTGCCTGGTAGCGTTAAAATTCCGCACAACAACAACTGTATAAATGAGCAGGAACCGAACTGGGCTAAACTGTTAAGTCAAATGTACTGACAGTTATCTAAAATTAACATGCCCGCTTCTGTGACTTGCATTAACATCACTTTTTGTGAATTTTCTGCATGATCATTACTGATACAAGTACTTCAGAAAAAAGCGTATAGGGAGAAATATGAAATACCACTGGGCTGATATTTCTCCCTATACACTTATTACTGAAGTAATTGCATCAGTAATGATCCTGGGCAAGAATTCTTTGTTGAAGTTTGTTTAAATCTTAAATTATAACAATATATCCAACCTTCAGGATCCTGTGGATCCAGAGAGTTCCTTGTACATAATGAGTACCCTATCCTATGGGTTGTTCAGAGAAATCAAGCATAATACTATTCCATGAAACTTGTTTTTTAACAAGTGCAGTGGTGCAGTTGTTATGCTTCCTGACTGAAGGGCTAGGCACTGCAGCCATAGATGGTGTGGGTTAGAACCCAACTCAGCCCAGTGGGGGTGGGCGGTATTTTATATTTCTTCCTATACACATTTTTTCTGAAGTACTTGCATCAGAACCTGGCACATAATACTCATTTGAGGGTGTATGCTGTATTCAGAGATAGATAGCATCAGTAATAATAGTGGGCCGGAAATTTTTTGTTATTTTTCCATGAAAACAGGTTGTAGGTACTCATTAGAAGCACCACAGGTTGGCACTTCTAATGAGTACCAACAACATGTGTTCATGGTGAACATGGTGAAATAAGAAAAATATCAACAATTATTGGCTGCAATAAAAGTGCCTTATCTGTAGCTATTTATGTCAGGGGTTGAATTAAAACCGTTTTAACTAAATCCAATGTGTAACTGTCAGGAGTTGAATTAAAACCGTTTTAACTAAATCCAATGTGTAACTGTTACCAGGGCATTCCATAAAATGATAATGGTTATGTAACCAAAAAGCAAACTTTTGTTTTTAGTTGCTAGTCAGCGTCATATTGTTATCTGAAACACCTTGATGAATCTAGTGTTACATAATATTATCTAGTTAATCTAAAAAAGTGTAACATTAGGGTAAAGGGAGCTTGATGTCGGCTAGTCATGATTGGTTTGTGGGTCTGTCCGAATAAATGTACTGATCTAATTTAACAAGGCGTTCTGTCCGCTTCGCTACTGGTTTTTTATCTTGATATGAATTAGGAAACATGGTATATTGAATGCCGACAAATAAATATTAAAATTTTTCTGTTCGATGAGCAAATCATGAAGACAGATCATCTTTCTATTAGATATTTTAAGCGGACAAAGTTACCTTCACAGACATTGTTTACATCGGGAATAAGCCTATTGCTCGGATATTTTCGTCAAATGTTATTCTGGGTAAACCCTTGTACCACGCTGCTCTATCGTTGTCATGACGTACCTCTATCTATCTATCTATCTATCTATCTATCTACACTGCTGTCGGCCTATTCAGCGCACCTAAGGATTGGAGCTGAATTTAAAAAAATGTTCGTTAGACCAGTTTTAATTTTTAAATGTATACTGCTGTCGGTCTATTCAACGCACCTAAGGATTTTAGCTGAATTTAAAAAAAAATGTTCGCTAGACCAGTTTTAATTTTTCAATGTACTAGAACGAAGAATAATTTATTATAAATAAAACAAGTTTATTTTCAATAATTTCTTCTTCAATTTAGCAGATAATAATCCCTCAACTTCATCACCCCCTTGTTTGTGTGTCATAAAATAAAATGCCTGCCAATGTCACGCACCTGTTAGAATTTTGCCTGTTGCCTTGGACATAAAGAATTAGATTAAAGATGCATTTCTATAATCATTAATCAATTTAGAATATATTTGTGCCATTTTCATTGTTCACACTGACAAAACCACCGTTTAAATTTCACGTTCAGGGAATAAGGTCCTTTGGTTTTAGTGAAAACAACATTTTCCTCTTTATTTTGAGATGAACTCCTGATTCCCCATGAAAATTGTAATGTTCATATGTACCTTTTGATATGTTTCATCACATACGCCCACAAAATGATACTTTGGGGAGAAAATATTTGAGTGAGCAGCATTGACAGATGCGCCACATTAGGCTATACGGCTGTATAAGATTTTGCCTTATATTAAACGGTTATAAAACGCAGCCGCAAAACGCAGTCGTACTAAAAATATAGGAAAAACGCAGCCACTATACAGATAATAGGCAATGCAGCCAATATAGATAATGTGAAAAGAACCCAGACTTTATCCAAGAAAGGTTTAATTAATTGTTGTATGGTATTAATGCAATCATAAAATGTGGCACCTGACAGCCAGTAAAATTTCAGTTAGTCTCTCGTTCTTTAAATAAAACGATTTTTTATTGTCTCTCTGAATTAATGTTGCCAACTTTTTCAAAGATACAATAAAAATCATTTCATTTTTGATCCAGTTCAAAATCGAGAGACTAACTGAATTTTACAGACTGTAGGATGCCACATTTTATGATAGTATTAATACCATATATCAATTTATTAAACTTTTAAACTTTTCTTGGATAAAAAATGTCTTTTTTTTTTTTTTTTTTTGAGGAATATTGAGCCTCTCTCTGGGTTAATTCATCAGACAACAATTTTTATTTATTTTTTTTTTTTTTTTTTATTTTTTTGTCCAGATGGAGACAATTTGCATGAAATATCAAATCCCGTTTTCTGAAGAAAATAAGATATTTCGTCTGCTGAAATATTTTCCCAGATTATTAAGCGTTAATTGGAGGTGTGAGTAAAAAAAGATGATATTTCTATTTCATATTTAATGTTCTGTTTTCTATTATGGAATGCGTCTTTCATATCTATAGAACTAGCTTATTAAGAAGAAAATGTTTGATATCGTTCTTACCGTAATATTCCTAAGTATTGGGACAGGGAGGAATGAACAAACAGTGTAGACCCAGTTCAGACGTCGCAGAATGCCTGTTTACCACTCGTCCGGCAATATTTCAACCACATCAACAGGTAGTGGAACAGACTTTTACAACTTATAGGATAAGTATGGTAAGGAATTAAGAAGTCCCAATATTTATAGTAAATACGGTATTTCTGTCCAACATAGATTTGAGTGCTCGTTAGATTCGCCTGAATGAGGTGGTTCTAACGAGTAACCACAATCTAATGGGTTTGAGCAAAATTAAGAAGGGTATTCAATGCATGGGTTTGTTAACTTGACATGTTAAATCGGGGTCTGCACTGTTTGCCTTGCATCCAGCAGTATTTTTAACACATAAACAGGTAATAAAATGGACAGAGTCATATTGTAGGAGAAGTATGATAACGAAATCAATGCTCAGAATACTTAGGGTACATACAGGTTTAAAGTTCATATTATGTGAAATATTTACTTTTTTTTTAGTTATGGTACTTATGTTATGAAAACATCTAGTATCTCTTTGGAACTAACCGATGTTTCCTTTCTAAAATATGAACAGCTACCAATTAGGTATGTATTCCCAACATCCGCGCTTCGTCCTTGTTCTGGGGTTTTGTTTTTATAACGGAAGCGAGCCGACATCGTTGAGACATTATAGGAGCTTCTTTAGCAGCAGCTAAAACTTATCTAGGTATGTATATATTCGATGCAAGAACACTATATTGTTCACAGTCCATATATATATATATATATATATATATATATATATATATATATATATATATATATATCCCATCAGCAGCACAGGGTATTGTGCTGACGCTGTCCCATTCTCGCTTTACTGGAGTGGCACTGTGGTGGCGGCAGTACGATGAAATGAGTTATATATTGCGAGACGCTTCTAATGAGTACCAGAACATTTTTTGTGGAGAAAAAAAAAGAGAAAAATATCAGAACTTTTTGGTTGAAAAAGCACCTTATCTTGAGCTATGCTCTACATTCAGTATTAAGACCACCCCACTAATAAAACAATTTTTTTACATGACCTCCCCACATGGTAAGGGTGTGCGAGAGCCGTCCGTCAGTCATGTTATGCTCAACATTAGCAACAAGCGTGGGAATTTGTGATGGCGCACCATAGACTACGCATTCTAATTTTCATTTTGTGATTATTTCAAGAAAATTAGTTAAACAGTAACGCATCTGTGCTCTTTCAATACATATTTCCATCATCCTGATCGAACACGTCAACAAACCTATGTAATATATTTAATGTTGAATACCCATCACAACAAATAAGGAACCTGTCTAACATATAAAATAAACAGATATTTTTATACATTTTGGTAGTCTTTTTTAATTTGTGCGTGCGTCCGTTTGTGCGTGTGTGTGTGTGTGTGTAGGGGGGGGGGGGTGCATGTAAAATTCTACAAAACAATTTAAGCAGGGTTTAACATATTACTTCTGCGCCTATATTGCAAAGAACAAGATGGTATGAAATTGCCTTTTGCATAAGCTTATAAATTTTAATTGAGGTTTCAACGAAATATCTGTTCTGTGACGATTCAGACTTATAATCATCACGAAAACATACCTATATAATTTTGATCCCCTTAAACTCCACTTATATATGGAAAAACTGGGGTTTACAGGGGTATACATTACTTTTCTTATTTCTGCTGAAAAACATAGATTATGGGTACTCGTTAGAACCGCCTCGGCGAGGTGGTTCTAACGAGTACCCACAATCTATGTTTTGACCAGAAATATTAACATATATCAGATTTTTTTATCTGAAAATTTTCCTTTTTTGCTTGTAAAATTTTCAATATATTTGAATAGGCATGTTTTCGTAATGTATAAAAAAAATATAAGTGAAAATATCCAGGAAATACCATAATCACGAAGCACAGTCTTCCCGAAGCACCGAAAGACGGACAGAAGACTATCAAACAACAACCAAGCAAAAACAAACGCCAAACAGCATATGAAATCGCAAAAGTACGAACATCAGCATATTTTCAGGAAAAAAGTAGGCAAATTCACTAGCAACGTTGTTCCAAGGCGGTACTTTCTTGTAGTACTTTTTGTAAAATGTTCAAAAATTTTCAGGGCCTTCGCTGTTTACAGCTCATCTAGGACTTTTTTAGGACTAACAACAAAAAGTCCAATAGACTTGTCATTAATTAAGGACACGTATGATTAGAGGTTAAACCATTCGAGTATTTTGGGTAAATACGAAAAATTCCGTCCGAGAACTGAGGATAATATCTATATTTCCGTTGAACTGATTTATATCTAACACCACATTGATACTCTTAGACCTGTTCTTCAACTTATTTACAACTGACAAGAAATTTATTATAGGCCACTTTATGCGATATACATTTTAATCGGCCAAGTTTGTATGGGCCGATTGTTTTGGGCCGAGTTAATCATGGGCCGAGTTGTCCAGTTACCTTTGGTTTGGGTTTTTACCCAAGAAATTCATCACGCGTACCAGTCAAGGAACGGTCCATCGAATTACCCCAAACCACCCCAAACTACCCCAAACCACATTTTATTATAAAGAATATTTTTAAGCCCCGCCATCGGCTGATTTCGGAGGCATATAGTGTTTAGGTTGTGCGTACGTTTTTATTTTATTTACTCACTTCCACTCTGTTTTAACTCCTAAGGCTCCAGTCACAACTGCAGCAGACAACATTAAATGATTTTTTTTCTTTTACTTTTCAAAGAAAACAAGTTTTGATATTTCATGTTCACGAATCGTCTGCTTTCGAAATTGATTTATAAGCCCTTAACTTTTTCATTTTACTCTATTTTGTTCCCTCCCTCCCTCCCTCTCTCTCTCTCTCTCTCTCTCTCTCTCTCTCTCTCTCTCTCTCTCTCTCTCTCTCTCTCTCTCTGCCCCATTTTCTCATTTTCACATCATTATTATATCTTATTTATTAAACCTTAAAGTGTCAAGCAAAATTTGCAGCCGGCACCATTTCATTTTTCATTTCTATTTATTTGTCAAAAAAACAAGTCTTGATATTTCATCTTAAGACAATGTAAAACATTATCTGCAAAATAAAGTCGGTGTTGAAAGGAAGGCACAAACAATCAGGCCTCTTCATAAGATTTTCCCTGTGTTATTTTGTTCTTGTGTTTTTCAGTCATTTTAGCATTGCAATTACCTCGCATGAGGAAGAGAGAGCTAATCTTAGTGCTTTTCGTACGTTTGTTCGATTTGTGCTTGTTTGGTTTTGTCGGTTTCCTTTTCCTCTTGGTGTCTGGGAAGGGCTGCGGTTTGTGATTGTGGAATTACCCTTTTTTGATATACTTGTCACAGTAATATTGAGTAATATTTGTCAAAAAAAAAGTGTGTGTGTGGGGGGGGGAGGGGGGGTAGGGGGCGGGGGGAGGGGGGGGCTCGTGAATGGCTGCTATAAGATATTTTTTATATATGCATACATGACATATCTCACATTGTGAGATAAAAATCTCACAGAAATTGGCCAATCTGAAAGGCAGTTCCCATAAAAAAGCAAATCTCACAGAATTTTCAGACCATTTTAAAACAGATTTTATAAAAAAAAAAAAAAAAAAAAAAAAAAAAAATACACATATTGTGTTTTTCACAAGCTTCTTATATGTAAAAAAGAATACTTTAGACTATATTGAGGGAGCTCCAAAATCATGTTTAAGAAAATCTCACAGAATTTTGTCAAATCGCCCTTAAAATTTTGCCTTATCTCACAGATTTTAGTCAACGGATTATGGCATGTATGGATATGCATTTCAATACAGCTAGAGTATTAGAGAAATTGCCCTTGCTTCTAATATCTTATGGGACTAGTCACACTTCCAAAAGCTGCAATTCAGAGGTTGCATAGGCCAAAGTTTTGTAAGGTTACGTACTCTCCCTTTATCAGCCATTGTGGAGACACCTGACACGGTTCTGTACACGATTTTAACCATTTTACTGTCATTATTCCTCAATGATGAAAAGTCTAAGGGACTGGAAACTTCACTGTGATTATTTTTTAGGTATATAAGAATCAGACAACCACGGTTCGATCAGAATTTGCCAAGTGACAAGGAATATGTGATGCTCAAAGTACATTAAAATTCTGTCGAAAAATATGCCTGGGTGTCTCCAGCAAGAAAGATAACTCTTGGTCTGTGATGTCACCAGCAACCTCTCAATTGCATGGTGCCAGCTGGAAACTAAGGATAAAATTTTATCCTTGGGCTAACGTGACAGGGCGAACTCATACTATTATTGACCAGCGTGCGAATCGCGCCAGTCTTTTAATATAGCTTTGTATATATTATACAGTACAATGCCAGAAAACGTTATGCAGATTAAGTCATAAATTTAGAAACAAACTACATCAAAATAAGTGTGCAAATAGACCTATATAGGCACCAAAATACATCAATATATGTATTTTGTATGTAGAAATAGATCTCTCTCTCTCTCTTTTTTTTTTTTTTTTTTGTATTTTTTATATTAGTGGTAGTTTGAGGTAGTTTGAAGTATTTTTGGGTCTTTTCGGGTAGTTTGGAGTTCTTTGGGGTAATTCGATGGACCCGTCAAGAAACGTTTTTGGAACGAAAAATCCTGATACCGTCTAGCGCGTGCGCAGTTTGTTGCATAGTTTGGGAAGAAACAAAAATGTCTCGCTATTCACGGCCGCCAAATTCATCATTATATGTTCGAAATGTCCCTGATGGGACTCGGTAAGTGGCCATTATCTAACCCAGTAAGCCGTGAATATACAGACATCACAAAGTGTCAAAAGATTATCGGGTTATGTTTTCTGGGGATGTTTTCAAGGAGTCGCCATCATCTATCATGTTTATGGCATAGTCACGTGCTTTTTCGAAATGAAAAAAAAAATCTTGTTTTCGAATACTGCCTACGCCCCTTCGTGGGCATTTTTGCTCGGCCTTCCTGTGTAGAAACCAGTACTTGTCAATGGAGAATGTGAAAATAAGCTTAGCCTAAATGCGAGCACAGCACAGACCCTAGCTGTAGTCTCTTAAAAAGTCCTTCGCAGCATCATTAAAGAAGGACTATCAGTATATAAAGAATATATGAAAATCCATAATAAAAATAATTAGCAATATATGTTCTTGATACTTATTCACAATCGTTTCTTGTCACTTCGTGACGCTTATTAGTATCAAGTTCGCTCTAGTCCTGGCAACTTCTGGGAAGAAAATTGGTCAGAGCAATTTCTTCTGATCTATCGTTGTATGTTACTTTTCCTTCATCATATTCTCTACCGTAGAGCTTACTTCGTTCGCGACGTGCTTTGCGCGTCGCGAGCTGTGCACGCTATAAATTGTCTTGTGCAAGGGCACAATACTTGGGACCCCAATACTTGGTGTCTGTTTGGGTCGAACCTGCTAACTCGCTTGAATCCGATGCTTTAGACCACAGCTCTCTTTGCTGCACTTGGTCCTATTCAACCATTATATACACAGTCTGTGAGTGTGATAATTTATGGTTAGTGCAGGGATCCACACACTTGGATCTAGCATAGATATTGTCCGAATCTGTTAAAACACTGTATCGCCGATGACTGTGTGTGCTATTATCAGATTGATAGCACTGATGACACATTGAAACTCCAAAAAGATATTGATCAATTGGGCAAATGGGCCAGGAAATGGGGTATGAGATTTCAGCCCATGAAATGTAACGTTATGCAGCTTACTAGGAAGCAGATCAGAAAGATCAATGCAGTTTTTTACTCCTTAGAAGGAACAGTCCTCGAAAATGTGGATAATATTAAATACCTTGGTGTGCCAATTTCTAAGGATTTGAAATGGAATACTCATGTAAGCAATGTTTGCACAAAAGCAAACAGAACTCTTGGTTCCTTAAGACGTAATCTATCGTCATGCCTCCAGGATGTTTAGGAGACGGCATACAAGGGGTTGGTGCAACCAGTCCTGGAGTATGCTAGCCCTGTTTGGGACCCACTTGGAATAGTAGTCCAGGAAGAATTAGAAAAGGTTCAGAATTGTGCAGCTAGGTTTGTGACTGGGAACTACAACTTTGAAACTGGAAGTATGGCTAACATTCTGGAACATTTAGGGTGGGAGTCTCTTCACAAGAGACACAAAGGTGGTAAACTCATATTGCTGTTCAAAGGTCTGAAAGGTAGAGCGAGTATACCTTGTGACGACCTTCAAGCCCCAAATAGGCACAGTAGGAATTGGCATCCAATGGCATCTCAAGTGCCATATGCTAGAACTGACATTTATAAGTACAATTTCTTTCCAGACACCATTAGGGATTGGAATGCATTCCCTGCATCTATAATCTCCTCTGCTGAAAGTTCTGAGGACCCTGTCGCTAGATTTACATCACTTGTATCCAGAGACTAGTCTTTGCAATCGTTGGCCCTGGTGATTGAATGTCTAATGTATCACCAGTAAAATATTCTGATTCTGACTCGGCCTGGCAGCTCGGCAGTGGCTTTCATACCCAACCCAGAATTTGATCTCTAGCATTCTTGTATCCACTTTTTGCATTTTTTTGACATTACTGAACAACATACGGAGTCAGTGATGCTTCTGAAAAAAAAGTATGGCAGTTGCTGGAAAGATATCAATACCTGTAAGATAAACAACTTGGTCAAGAAATCTGATCCCCGCTGTTAAATGGCTATAAGCTTTCTAGTCTGAAACAACCAGGCAGAAGTTCTCTCCCTTGATTCTGCGAATATTCACCTCAAGTTACAATGGTATGCATAACATTCAAGAATTCATTTGAGTTCTTGCAGTTTTAAAAAAAAAAAAAAAAAGAAAAAAAAAAATGAGGGTTTTCTATTAAACAAAATCTTTCATAAATTTTTTACCTATAAATGGATCACATGCTTTGGCTCCAGACTTAACTGAGCCCTGCCAAGATATCCCAGAACAGTACCTTAGATAAGCTGCTGTTTGGGGTATTTACCCGATAAAAATTCCTGAAAAAGCTATTCAGATTGAATCCAATACCAGTATTTCTTGTACCCATTAACAAAACCTAAGGCACTGCCGGTAACACATGCTCCCGAAGATTGACTGAATGCTGAAGATTTTACGATATGAAACTTTTGTTTCCAGGATATCACAACAGTGCTCATTTAAGCCTTGAATCAGTGGGAGGTGATGCAAAACAACCCACAAGGGTTGACAATTTCTTAAAACAAAAAGAACAAAGGTACTTGCAAGTATACCATTGTGATAGTAACTTTAAGGAAAAATTTGAATTCTGCAGTGATGGGGCTCACACAGGTTTTTGCCAATGTTTTCTTGAAGCCGTTGCACAGGCTTACTGTCAGAAAGGTTCTTTTCCATATAACAAACTTAAAATAAACTTCCTTGAGTTTGTGTGGTGAATGCACTTTTCACTGCATGTAAATAGGCAGTTGTGTAACTGAAATGTGTGGAGTTGCTTGAATCCTATCATAAAAACCAGGTTATCCAGCCTGATTAAAAGGTATATTCAGAAAACATGTTTTGGACTAAAACTTTGTTTTAATATCATCTTGTTTTTTGTTTTACAATATAGATCTGAAGAATTGAGATCCCTCTTTGGTAAATATGGTCCACTTTCTGATGTGTATGTTCCTTTAGATTACTACACAAGACGTCCGAGAGGATTTGCTTACATACAATATCCTTGTTTTTCCAGTACCGCAAAAAATACATATAGCTCCAGATAAGAGGGCAAATGACTATTTTTTTCTAATTTCTCCATGAAAACATGGGTACTGGGTACTCATTAGAAGCCAGCTTATCTGAAGCTATGAAATATCAAAGATGTTTTTGCCTGGTTCAGACTTAAGTATTTACAGAGTTTTCCCTCAGGGGTTTAAAGTGAGGGTCCAAGGGACTCCCTTATGTGGAGTTAAGGAGTCTTAGTCCTTTAATACGATTTAGGGGTTTATTGTCATAAAGAGGTTAAGCCTTTAAGCACTAATCACAACTGCAGTAGATGACACTTTGAAGTACTTTTTTTTCCAGAGAAAATAAGGCTTGACATTTCATGTGAATTGCCTAGCAGACAATTCACATAAAATGTCAAGTCTTGATTTGTCTCACAAATAAAATCAATTTTAGAAAGTTGTCTGTTACAGTTTGCTTTGTGCTTTATGGGCAAACTTTTGCTCAAATATCGATTACTCATGGCCTTTAGACCACAGATAAATTAAAATACAAAGTCATTGATAAACCAAATTAATTTGGATTTAATTATGTATGCATCACTCAAGCCCCAAATGTGTAAGAGTCCCAAACAAGATTTTGGGGGTAAAAACCGCAAAAAGGCGAGTCTGGGGGTACTGTGCTTGACGAGAACTACTAGATTTTAGCGATAGTGGACCTGAATTGCAAAATCGGTGCTCAAGTGCACTGTCGCTAAAATCTAACAGTTCTCGTCAAGCAGTGACCTTGAAAAATCAAGTCATGGTCACCAAAGCCTAATCAGTTCATTATCTAGTTCAAATGATATATCTATGCAAATTTGCTAAGAATCTACTAAGTGGTTCATGAGTATCTCACAGATACAAAAGTGTCATGCCATCTAGCCATATATTTAGGGTAAATACTCATGGTTTTCCCCCAACTCGCATTTTGGCATTTTTTACCCCCAAACCTTGTGTGGGACTCTTAAAAGTTAGGGTCAAGGGTCCTGAGTGATGCATACATAATTAATTAAATCCAAAATTAACCCTTGTCCTGCTGAACTCGAACATATCCTGCCTTTGCAAACAGTGTAGATCCAGATCAGTTGGCTTCAGAAGAAGCTAACTGATCTGGATCTGCACTGTTTGTCATTAAGTATGTGAATTTGTATCAGCAAACTGGATCAAGTAATCTGATTGGCTGAAAATTCAAAGTGGGTGTGGCATCTTAATTTATTCAGCATGACAAGGGTTAATGTTTGAAAACACTCAGTGCTCCAGCTAGCCCTGTATGGAGGGGCGGGCCGCCCCTCTTGTCCTCTCCTGCCGCCCCTCTGCCATTCTTAAGCTGCCCTCTGATTTCAACTCCAGACACAAAACCCTACATGATTTTGGTGAAAATTTCATGAAAATCAGACCAAAATTAAAAAAAAAGTTATCAATGTTTAAAAGTCAGTTTTATGTGTGGTCTATTTTTTAGGTATTTATTGTGGAATAGGGTTATATTTTCTAACATGTCTTGATACTAAGCACATCACATGACACATGGTGCCCTCATTCCTGTATGACCATGCAAAAAGTCCCCTACCCGGCACTCCTCTGCCCTCAGATCCTAGCAGGAGCACTGATGTTTACACTGTTATCATAAGGGCAGGGAATGAGCAGACTGTGCTTAGCTCTGTTTCTCAAACATCCAAGACTTCTAGAGGCTTGTGATGCACCCTGCTCTCTGTCATCGACGCTTACTGACCTTGACCTACTGGCTGAACAATGCTTTGTCTTTTTGTTTAGACCTGTTTCTTCTTGGACACCACCAGCAGTCACGACATGTTAAAGAAAAAACCTCAAACACCAGGACTTCTAGTGGCTTGATCCACCATGATGCACCCTACCGGTACCCACTGCCATTAACTGATCTACTTTTCATACATGGCTAAACTCAATGATATAAATCCTGGGTTGGGGTGGAATGTTTTAGTCAGTGGTGTGCGTTTAATTTTCTGTTACATCCAAAGTAGCTTATGTGTCACCTTTAAAGGTGTCCAGATATTTTTAGCGTAAACATGTAGTAAGTTCTGTTATAGGATATGTTTTTATATGGGTTTTAAAAGTTTGACATTTTAACAATTTATAATTGTAACGTTAGTTTTTGTTAATCTTGTTAGCCTCAGTGGCTCAGTCGGCTGCGTGTCTGACTGGTTATCAGGAGGTTGCAGGTTTGTTCCTCTGGGACTTGCAACATTCTTTTGTGTAGATTGAGCGTGAAATATTTTCTACCATCAGTCTCTGCCTTCCGCTGATTCAAGAAGGGCAGTTGATAGTTTCTGGCAAAAGAATGTGCACAAGTACCGGTTAACTGCTTAGAGGACTAAGCATGCCCAGGAAAAGTGTGGTTAGGTAAACTGACAGTGACAGACTGCTTCAAATGACCCTAATGGGTTGAATGGGCTGTAAACCCCTAACACAAAGTTTGATCCCTGCGGGGTCCGGCAGTATCATAGAGATTGATCATGAAATGTTTTCTACTGTTATTCTTCCCCTCCCGCTGACTCTAGAAGGACAGTTGTCAGTTCCAGGTTAAAGAATGTGCACAAATTATCTCTTAGAGGACTAAGCCTGCCCAGGAAAAGTGTGATAGGTAAACTGACCAGCTCAACATGACCCTAATACATGTAGGTTGACTGGGCAGTAAAAACTCAACTCAATCAATCAAAAATCTTGTTTTCATGTAAGCATTCCTTTTAATTTTAGAACTTATTTTATATAGTTGGTTTGAAACAATGAATTGAATATATTGGATGAAGATATAAAATAACATTTATAAACCATTTTATTAGCTTTCTATTCATGTCAAGTAGGTCAAGAGGAGTAGCCAAATATACATTGACATCACAATGTAACAGCCCTAGTTGAACAGGATATCTCAAATATTTTCTTTCTCCACAAAAATGTATGTTGTGCGCCTCAGTGAAGTGCTTCTAACAGATACATACAATATACAATTTCATGGAAATATAAGAATATTAGTCATTCTAGTTTTACATTTTATGCAATTATCATTATAATCGTTTCACTACAGAACCATGTTAGTTCACCATTTTGACGCAAATGACCCTCATGGGTTGATACTTCATTAAACCTGAACTCATCATCATAAGAATATTAGTACTTTTTTGGTTGGGAAAAAAGGGTGTCGGCGGGGGGAGGGGGTGTGGGGGTGGGTCCTTATCTGAAGCCTTGGTTTGAAGACATTAAAAGCCCTTCACTGGGTCTGTATTGATGAGTACGCACAACATTTTTTGTATGGAAGTATGTATACCTCCACCATTTTTTTTTTAGAACATATCAGAACTTTTTAGTTGGGGTAAAAGTGCCTTAGCACTAAATGTCATAAAATCAGAGTAAGATATCGGTATTGATTTAAATAGCACACAGTATTTTCTCCTTTCAGGATTTAACAACAGTTTATCAGAAAGAAATATCCATAAAACTTCTAAAATTATATTTCTTTTTTTTTTCTCTCTCTTGTCGATCCCTTTTCCAGAAATACAAAAATGAGCGAGGGGGATTTTGTCCGGATACCCAGAAATATATATCACTGACATATTTTCTCCAGAAATGTAATGTTGCCATTTCTGATGCACATCTTGGCTCCCACAGACTCATCACCTGTCTTCACACACACACCCTTGAACTTTTGTCAGTACATGCACCACAACAAGTCAGGATCATAACTTCTAAAGGTTAAAATTTTGAGAAGATTTACAACTTGGTTAAACTTCAACTATAAAGTTACCTCCTTTCCATAGTGTAAGAGTTAACATTCCAATGGCTGAAGGTTTTAACTTAGGGTTATTTCTCAAAACAGCTTTCAGTTGAAAAGAATATTTTTCATTAACTTCAAAGGCCCAGCGTAGTGCATACACATTTCTAGACGATGCGATGCTTACAAAATTTTAGTGCTTGATCATAAAGTTACCTGACAGATCTTTCATACAAAATTAACCACTTGCGAAAGTTGCTTAAGTCTACAATCAGAGGGTGAAAAAATGGCACAAATTGAAAAAAAAAATAACTGAAACAAGTTAAATCCACAAACTGTAGCAAAATTGTATCTTTTGAATTAAAAAAAAAATAATAATACATGTAATAATAACTTGTAGAAGTTATGCTCCTGACTTTCAACTTTTGAGGTCTTTCAGCACATAAGCTGGTTAGTGTGATTTATCTTAGCCAAAATATACCACTAAATTGTAGTTATTGGTGCATTCTTGGCTATCGGAACATTCTAGCTGCGGTCATGTTTTTTTGTTTTGTTTTTTTTTCTGTACATATATCATTGCATGAATTGATAGCAATAAAATACAATATTTATGCAAATTCAATACCTGCAGATAAAAGGGGGCATCCCCACATAAAAAAAAAAATCTTATACTATTCCTACATGAAGATGTAGGTTGTTGGCACTCATTGGAAGTACTTCGCAGAGGCGCTTCTGATGAGCACCACAACCTGTGTTTTCATGGATGAACAGAAAAAATTATCAGCACTTTTCAAATGGAAATAGTGGCTTTATCTGTAGCTATGCAAGTTGGGAGGGAGTCAAGTATGTTAGGGCTAAAGCATATCATGCACAAAATTTAATAAATCTTTTAACTCTTGTCCTGCTGAATAAATTAAAATGCCACGCCCACTTCTAATTTTTAGTCAATCAGATTACTTGATCCAGATTGTTGCTATAAATTCACATACCTAATGTCAAACAGTGCAGATCCAGATCAGTTGGCTTCTTCAGAAGCCAACTGATCTGGATCTACACTGTTTGCAAATGCAGGGTATATCCGGGTTCAGCAGGACAAGGGTTAACAGCTTCATTTTTAAACAGCTTCATTTCTCATTGACATAGAAGTAAAAAAAAAAAAAAAATAAATAAATATTCTCAAAGACTAAAGCAGATGAGACCTGTCTTGCCATCTATCATTCTCAAGTTCTTGTACAGTCCATAGGCCAAAAAACATTTCATCAATAGGATTCCCATTTGACTTAGTTTCTGTAATTTCTAACTGCATCTTTTACAAACTATGGGAATATAGGGGATAGTGCCTCTTGTGTCTGATGATTGGAACTCATTTTCGTTGTTAACTAAGGCCTAAAAAAATGTTATGTTTCCAATATCCTGACCAATAGGTCAGAATATATGTCGATTGAAAAAAAAAAAAAATCTGCAACCAAGCCTGGACAATCCCAGTTTTTATATACGTTTGTTGCTTAAATTATCTGTAGCGATTTTCAGATATTTTTGGTCTTCATTGTATGTTTATTTCCAATATAGCTGCACTTTTACAAGCCAGAATAGCACATTAATGCAGTTTACTTCGAAGTGTACAGCTACATCTTGACCTAAAATAAAATAAAAGAAGTTGAGCACAAATGTGTGGTAAGAGAAGTGAAAATATTTTAGGATTCCATTTACGATTCACCAACCGTAATTTGACTTGAAATAAAAAAAGAGAGAAAAAAAGTGGCTGACCTACCGACCCTATGGCAAATTAGTGATGAAATAGGAAACAGAACATTTTTTTCTAGGTATAATTGGAACATTCCATTTTTAGAAACATAGTTTTTCTTTACATTTTACTTTAATAAGCAAGGTGTAAAAAATGAAATACCAATACTAAGCTGGATATTTGGGTCTTTTACATGGCCGCTTATCTCCTCAATAAAACTGTGTTGTGAACAGAAATATCTTTAAGGAACTTCCGGTTGCACTGGAGGGGACAAGAATTTGAGTGGACACAAAGATGAATTTCTCAATTTATCTGGGAGTTATTCTGTCCCAGCATCCAATATAAAAAATCGGAGAATGTCATGCAGCCCCTTATTCATTTTCTTTTAATTGTGAATTGCTTTTGAAACAAGTCAGTTTTATGACAGATATCCATTTTCTGCAGGAGCAAGGGTGATCGATATTTTGCCTTTTTCATTGCATGCAAACAATTTGGATACACATTCCTGAAGATGCCGATTTCATTCATCACCAGAACTTTGAAGGACTGTCCTGAAGATTATAGAGGGATAAAGCATGACGAGAAATTTTGAGGCTACAACTTTAGGAAGTGTAGATGCTAAAAGTCACATAATACATTATTCATGGGGTATTTATAAGCATAAATGTTTGGTCCTATCTTATGACATTTTATGTACGAAATCCATTATGAATACGATGCAGTAGACAGCACCTTAGATAAGCTCTTTTAGCTCGCCTGTACGAAGTACAAGGAGAGCTATTGTAGTCACCCCGGTCGTTTGCGTTTGCGTTCCCGTTCCCGTCACACTGCGTTAAAGTTTTTCAAATGCTTATATCTCAACAGTCACTCCTCACAGAGGCATCAAATTTGGAACTTAGGTACCTTGGAGGGTCTTCTGAGATTCCAAGAGAATAAACCCCTGGGTTCATGCCCCTGGGTGGGACTAGGGGTCAGAATCTAGGACACCTTTGTAATACTGTGTTAAAGTTTTTCAAATTCTTATATCTTGACTTTCACTCCTCATAGAGCATTCATATTTAGAATTTGGGTACCTGGAGGAGTCTTCTGAGATTCCAAAAGAACATACCCCTGGGTTCATACCTCAGGGTGGGCCTTGGAGTGGGGCTAGGGGTCAAAATCTAGGACACATTTGTAAAATCTTATATGCCTACAGGTTATAGACACAACTGGTTATACATCAGCTAACTATGTGACATCGGTTTAAGTGTAAGAGAGTGAAGGTCATGGTGACCTACATTTTACGGTCCAGGTCACCTAGATTTCACGGTCCAGTGATTTTGCCTTATATCTTGAATACTATTTGTTGGATAAATGTCACACCTGGGATATTACCTCCATGTGACCCAATGAATGACCACTTACTATATCTAGGTCATTGTGACCTATATTTCATGGTTCAGTGATTTTGCCTTATATCTTGAATACTATTTGCTGGATAAATGTCACACCTGGGATATTAGTTCCTTGTGACCCGATTATTGACGTCAAAATATATCTCTGTTGGTGTGACCTATATTTCATGGTTCAGTGATTTTGCCTTATATCTTGAATACTATTTGTTGGATAAATGTCACACCTGGGATATTAGTTCCTTGTGACCCGATTATTGACGTCAAAATATCTCTGTTGGTGTGACCTATATTTCATGGTTCAGTGATTTTGCCTTATATCTTGAATACTATTTGTTGGATAAATGTCACACCTGGGATATTAGTTCCTTGTGACCCGATTATTGACGTCAAAATATATCTGTTGGTGTGACCTATATTTCATGGTTCAGTGATTTTGCCTTATGTCTTGAATACTATTTGTTGGATAAATGTCACACCTGGGATATTAGTTCCATGTGACCCAATGAATGACCACTTACTATATCTAGGTCATTGTGACCTATATTTCATGCTTCAGTGATTTTGCCTTTTATTTATTACTATTTGATGGAGAATTGTCATCTGGATTATTATATCTATGTGACAAAATGATTTACATACAAATACATCTAGGTCAGTGTGACGTATATTATATGGCTTAATGATAAAAATGTTACAATATAAAATGTACCCAGCAGGCGAGCTCGCTGTCCTACGACAGCTCTTGTTGAAGTATTTACCCAATTAAAATTTCGAAAAAAGCAATTCAGATTTAATCTGTGGGGTAAATACCCAATAATCAGTATATTTTGCTCCCATTAATATAACAGGGTACCCAAAAGAAAAAATTCTGATGCCAAATTCAATAAGAAATGGGTGGATAAAAATAGACCAAAATACCCAATTGCTTAAAACCTTACCTAAGGCCCTGAGTAGATAGTTGAGTGTTTGAAACAGTCTAAAAAAAAACATAACTACTTTGCAGGATACTGGTCAAATAATTGAATTCTTATGCAACTCTGCATAGCACATATTTCAAGTAAGAACCCTAGTTAAATGTAAGATTTAAATTTAAATTATAAGATCCAAAGCTTTGTTTTTTTTTTTGTTGTTTTTTTTTCTTATAAGTATTATGGGAAAGTGAGCATCAGTTGATTCTGTTTCACTAGACAATTTTCTCATGTAACCCAACATTTTCTTTCTTTTTATCAGCATTAGGCTAAAGGCAAGGCAAGTCAGCGCAAACAAGTCCGTACAGGTCTTGCGTAAAGAGAGAAATAATTGGTTTAAAGCAAGCAAGGTAAAGATAAAGAGCAGAGCAAAGACAAAAAGTTCAAAAGTTTTGTAACCATGGTAACTGAGAGACATCGAAATGGTCAAAGTAAAGGTCAAGAAAAAACAAGGGTCAAAGGTTAGAAAAGATCAAGAAAAAGCAATGGTCAAAGATTTAGTAAAGATCAAGCGATACAAAGTAAAGATCAAGAAAACACACTGGTCAAAGAAATGGTTGTAAGTACCAAAACAGGGCCTACGAAACCGACATAGTTCAAAGTCGATCAAAGTTACAGAAAGGCTCAAGTTTTCAGGTCAAGCCATCAAATTTGTCCTTCATATTTGCTCTGCGAAAACAAGATCAAAGGTCAAGTAAAAAGTTGGTAGCGTAACAAGTCTGGAAGGAATGTAGAGTACAAGAGACGAGAGTACAGGTACAAGATCTTAACAGTACTTAAAAAAAAAAAAAAAGAGTCATAAAGAGAGTACGAGACGAGACAAAAGTTATACAGTAAAGGTTTGATTTCTAGACACCTTAATGGTCAAGTCAAGCATTTTTCAAGTACGGCATACAGTTGCAAGAAAAATCATATCCCTTCTGAAACATGTCTTGTATGATAACATTATAATGCATCCAGATTTATTTATCTGCTAGCAGTACGAAGTATTCTTTTATTTTAGGAGTTTGGTTTCATTGTATTAGAATGACAGGGTGGGTGGCAACTGGAGAAAGTCTCAGAACGAATGTTTCTAAATTGCCTTCACAGTTTAAGCGAACCATTGATTGAGCTATCATGGCTGTATGACATTAACCATGAAGAGTGACGTCCAATACATGTATTAGCTGACACATAGGCAAAATCTGATCAGGTTGGATAATTCCAGATAAGAGGAGTGTCCAGTTTTCATATTTCTTCACAAAAACATACATGGCAAGAAGAGCCTCTTACATGCTTACTTGTGCCACAAGAAAACACTCTAGAGTGATAGCTCGTGTAGTTGGTTATTTTTGCACCACAACTTAACCCTGGTCCTGCTGAACCCGGATCAACAATCTGGATCAAGTAATCTGATTGGCTGAAAATTAGAAGTGGGCATGTCATTTTCAGCCTTTTCATTAAGTTTTGAAGTAGGAGGCTAAAATCTGAAAGTAGAGGGCATTAAGGCTGGCACGATTAATCTGATAATCGATTAATTGATTGATAAATACTGCAAAAATGATTATCATTACAGATTCGCTAATAATCGATCATTTGATTTGTCTGTTACTTTACCGTATTTACCCTTAGTATTCAGACACCTCAACACTTTACCATATTAATCTAAAATTTAAACAAGGACAATTTACTACCCACTTTAGTGTCTTAAATAGCTGGATGAGTGGCAAACAGTGTAGACCCTGGTGAGACGATGCGTTTGCGGCGTCTTATCTGGGTCTACACTGTTTGCTCACGCCTGTCTGGCCAAATACATACAGTAGAATATGACATATGGTAAGAGTCATGCTCAGTCAGATAGGCAAAATTATTATCAAATCTTCAGTTTTTACTAATCGATTATCAATCACAATGGCAGCACTGATAATCGATTATGTTTTAGCTCCGATTAGCCAGCCTTAGAGGGCATATGCTATAGAGATTTGCAAAAGATCATTCCGAAAGGCTTAAAAGTAGAAGGCAATTTAGCCTCCTGCCTCCTTTTAATGAAAAGGCTGCATCTTAATTTTAAATTATGATGCCAATCCCACTTCTAATTTTCAGTCAATTCGATTACTTGATCCGGATTGTTGCTTTTGATTCTCATACTTAATGGCAAACAGTGCAGATCCAGATCAGTTGGCTTCTTCAGAAGCCAACTGATCTGGATCTACACTGTTTGCAAAGGCAGGGTACATCCGGGCTCAGCAGGACAAGGGTTAATCACTAATCAGTCCACATTGGAGTATGGCAAACCAAGTGCCTCCGGTGCAATACCACATATGCTGTATTGTACTGGAGGCACTTGGTTTGCTATACTGCAATATGCAGCTGTACTTTCTGTGATTGTATTGCAATTTATGAGTATTTCAATATATTGTTGCAGCCCTGTATAGCAAAGGTTTTATCAGGTCAGCTGGCCATAAGCACCAAAGACGCATTTTCTCATGGCAAGGATCATATGAAAAAGTGTGTTTCTGCTCGGCAGACTTAAGTAACCTCACTACCATACAACACAGCTGCAGATAAGAGGGGTTTCCATATAAATAGTATTTCTTTTTTGCCATGGCAAGTATGCAGAGGCAATTCTAGTTTGTATCCACAATATAGGATAATTTCTAGCTCCAGATAAGAGTGGTATCTATCCATAGATCTTTTCATATTTCTCCACAGAAACTAAAGTTGTGCATATCCAAATAGAAGCGCTTTGGTGAGGCATTTCCAATGACTACCCTGAATTTATGCTGAAAAATCAGTACTTTTCAATGAAAAAGGCACCTAAACTGGAGGTGTCCTAAAATTTTGTACACCAACTTCTCTGACAGAATGAATTGCAGACAGTGCAGACCAAGATCAGACTACTCCTGACCAGGGTCTACCCTGTTTGCCATTGCAAAGAGCATTTTGTGAAACAAGCACAGTAGAAAACAAACTGCCGGCCTTGGTGGCTCAGTTGGATGGGCCGTCTGACTGGAGACCTGGAGGTCGCGGATTCAACCCCCGCCAAGTCGGTAACATTCTTTCGTGGAGATTGATCGTGAAATATTTTCTATGGTTGTTCTCTCCCTTCCGTTGATTCAAGAAGGGCAGTTGTCAGTTTCTGGCGAAAGAGTGTGCACAATACTGGTTAACCACTTAGAGGACTAAGCCTGCCTAGTAAACGTGTGGTTAGGTGAATTGACCACGCTCGACATGACCCCATTGGGTTGACTGGGCCGTAAAATCTCAACACAAACAAACAAGAAAACAAGCTTAGACAAATAAAGTGACCAGAACACAGGACATTTATTGTACCTGTATGTTTTTTTGGAGAAATAAGGGGAAAAGTTATATCTATATCCTTGGTGTTTTTTTTTTTTACAACCAGGGCCCAGTTGTTCAAAGCATCATTAGCTTAACGAGCTTGTTAGTGGTCAAAATGTTTAACTGTTCTAGTAAGTACAATATCTGATTCACAGGTATTTTTGCTGAAAAAATGTGAGTAGCAAATGCAAAAGCTACTCACATTTTTTTCAGCAAAAATATTGGCATTTATGCCATATTTGATGATCAAAGTTTTAACAGTATGTTAACTAATGACATTGTTAGTTTTGAACAACTGGGTCCTGAAGTATTGTTTTTGAAAATATTAGAATTACCCTGGTGATAGGGTTCTAATGAGTACCACATGTTTTAGTGAAGAAATGAGAAACAATAATTATCTGCATACTCATCTTAACTTTACAGTTCCATTCAAAACTTTTGCAGGGAATATTCCTTTTTTTTTTTTTTTCTTTTTGGAATAAATAGGGCTTTATGTTTAGTGTGAATTGTCTGCTTAGGGGAGTGTTCTCTTGAAGTATTCCCAGAAAACATGTGATCTACTGTTGTGCTGGCTGGCACTTTGAGGATTGAATAGAACAGTCACTGTTCTGGGTGGGGGGTGGGGGGGGGGACCCTGATGTATATTGTGGATCCTCATTAGAATTGCCTTAGACATGTCTTAAGAGTACCTCATTAGAATCATCTCCCCAAAGCAACGGATGAGTATTGGCTCCAAGGCTTTTTTTTTTTTTTTTGTTTTGCAAAAACAATAAATAGGATCTTGCAGATTTTTGGTGCAAAATAACAAAAACTAAGCAAAGTTATTGCCACACTTTTCTCAATGTCTGGAGCACTGTTAAAATTAAAAAAAAATAATAATCCTTAACAAAGGTCACATTTGAAGATCCCAGAGATGCAGATGATGCTTTGTACCACCTTGACAGAACCAGATTCTTTGGACGAGAACTTGAGATAGAATTTGCTAGAGGAGACAGAAAAAGTAAGTACCCATATATTTTTTTAACCAGAGGAGACGAAAAAGTAAGTACCCATGATTTTTGCAAGGGGAGACGGAAAAATAAGTACCCATATATTTGCAAGAGGAGACAAAAAGTACATGTACATGTAAGTACCCTTTAATATATTTGTAAATGGAGACGGAAAAAAGTACCTACATATTTGCAAGAGAAGGAAAAAGTAAGTACTTTTCTATTAAGAAGTGGAGACCGCAGAAGTAAGTGTTAGCAGGTTTCTCATTAGGATTTTGAAAACAAGTTCCTAGGCCATCAAGTTCCAAGGCCATTTTCTTCAAAAAGTAGGAGTCCCACTATGTAATTCTACTAAATTTCTCTGAAAAAATAGGGAGTCCCAACAACCAAAATATGACTCCATATTTGGAGTTATTGATGAGAACCTTGGACTACCAGTACCGACAATAAATAGTACCGGTATATTAGTAATATTTTACTTAAAATTCAAGATAAATCCTTAACCAAGATAACATATAAAGATCCTAGAGATGCAGAAGATGCTTTGTACCATCTTGATGGAACAAGACTCTTTGGGCGAGAACTTGAGATAGAGTTTACAAGAGGAGACAGAAAAAGTGAGTACCAGTATATTTGCAAGAGATTGAAACTGTACAGGTAAGTACATGTAACAATGAGTAAGACTTGTGTGGCAAAGGTAATCATGTTCCTGTTTGGGGTCTGGATAGCGCCCCGATGCTATAATTTCTTGTTTTCCATTTGATGGTGAAACTTTTCTGGTTTGAAAATTTGAATAAAACATTCACAGAAATTTTACAGAGAAATGTTTGAAATTTATTTGAGAAAATTACTTCAGACATGTTGGCCTAGCAAAGATTCAAAGCTGCCTGCCTAATTGTGCAGTCTGGCAAGAATTTTCAGTGGGCACGTTTTGAATAGCCAAGGATGCAAAGTTTATTCATGAGAACAATGAAGACTAATCAAGCTGCACTGATGTACAGGCTGATTCGAGCCTTCATTGGGTCCACATGTCAGAATATTTATTTTTAGCTCACCTTCTGGAGTCTTCAGGCTCATAGGTGAGCTTAATCAACAGCTTATACCGGTAGTATAGGCAGGCTATGTCATCTATTGTTGCCTATCGTACACGCCCTTCAAATGTCTTCTCAGCTGAAACTGCAGGGCCAATCAACAATTAAAGCCAAATTTCACATAGTGCCTCAAAGGGTAGGGGCATGAAATTTGTTCCCCGCATCTGGGTCACTTGGCCAAGATGACTGCCACTCCATATATATTAAACCCCTTTTAAAATATTTTTCTCCTGAACCAAAAGGCCAATGGCCCTAGGGCTTGAAAAAAGTTGAAAAAAGGCACCTTACCTGAAAAATCTAATAATGCCCTAAACACCAGAAAGCAAGCACAGCTAAACAATTTCGGTTTATAGTTTTCATGCCAAGGCTGCTTTAACACCATTAAAATTGAGGATTCAAGCAAATTCAACCAGGTGTGCCTGCTGGTGCATAAATATTCCGCTGTTTATGAAAATGGCTAGATGGAAGACCATCATACATTCATTTGCAGCAAGGCTGTTACGTTGCAGAACTTGGTAAGCAGGGGAGGAAATTCTTTGCTTCTAGAGTATGGGTCCCTTTTCTGAAGGGAGGCAAAACAATTTTGACAGAATTGGCTCCCTTAAAAGTGTATCCATTCCCCTTTATTAGATGATGGCACCTTCAGATGTTTGTGATAGAGTTCACAGAGACATTAACGAAAATGTTTTGTCTATAATGTCACATTTTCATATTGTAGCACCCAGTCAGATGAGAGGCCGGGAAAAGCCCCGCTACAGAGGTCGTTATGATGATGACAGAGGTCGAAGGTACAGATCTAGAAGTAGAAGTCCAAGGTAAGCATATATTTGTTATGCTTCAATCTCTGTTGGACTGATGACTGGAAGAGGTAATTGTATCAGAAAATTCTCAGGAAGTATAAGTCCCGGGGTGAAATAATTGTAGCAGGAGTTTTTCTCCTCAGCCTTATGTTATTTTCCACCAGTGTTGTATTGAACGAAGTGCTCAAATAGAGCTATTGTGATTGGTCAATGTCCATCATCCCTCGTGCAGCGTCAACAATTTGCTTTAAATACACTCCTACTCCCCTGGGCAAATTTCAATCAAACTTTACAGGAATGTTATCTAGGTGACTCACTACCAAAATAGCTGAAATGGTTCCATTCTGATGAACAAGATGGCCACCAGAGCTAAAAATAGAAAAATGTCAAAACTTGGAGTATAGGGGCAACGTAGCCAAAAAAAAACTAAAATAGGTCTGATCGGAAATCCAAGATAGCTGTATGGCAGCCAGCTTGAAAATAAGGGCCCAGTTGTTCAAAGCTAAAGACATCGTTAGTTAACGATTGTTAAAATTTACATGGGGTGATACGCAAATACGCTGAAATTTTTTGCTGAAAAAATGTGAGTAGCTTTTGCAATGCAAAAGCTACTCACATTTTTTCAGCAAAAAATATCAGAATATTGTATATTGAATCTGCTAAAAAGTTAACGAAATGATCCTTAACGAGCTCGTTAAGCTAACGACGCTTTGAACAACTGGGCCCTGTTTTTGATTTCTCCTAAACTGAAAGGCCAACAATGAATTGACTCAAACCTTGGTAGGAAGTATCAGGGTGACTTGCTGATCAAAACTAGCTAAAATTGTTCTGACTGGAAATCCAAGATGGCCACAATGGAACCAAAAGGCCAATTGACTAAAAACTTGGTATGAAATATTGGGGCAACTTGTAGATCAAAAATTGCTAAAATTGTAACAATCAGAAATCCAAGATGGCCTCCATGTTGGAAATCTATTTTGCGCATCTTCTCCTGAACTGAAAGGTAGTTGACTTTAAACTTTGTAGGAAGTATTAGGCAACTTGTAGATAAAAAATATCTACAATTAGAAATCCAAGATGGCCACCATCTTGAAAATCTATTTTTCGCGTCTCCTGAAAGGAAAGGCCAAGTGACTCAAAACTTAGTAGGAAGTATCAGGGTGACTTGCAGATCAAAAAGTCTAGAGCTAAAATTGTTCCTATTGGAAATCCAAGGTGGCCACAATGGCCACCATCTTTAAAATTGATTTTGCGCTTCTTATCCTGAACCGAAAGGCCAGTTGGCTCGAAACATGGTAGGGAGTAAAGGATGACTTGTAGATCAAAAGTAGCTAAAATTGTTCAGATCGAAAAGATGGCTGCCATCTTGAAAATTCATTTTGTGCTTCTTCTGAATGGAAAAACCAGTTGATTCGAAAAGTGGTAGGAAGTATCGGACCAGCTTGTAGATGAAAAACAGCTAAAATCATTTCAATCGAAAATCCAAGATGGCCGACATGGCCAATCGAAAATCCAAGATGGCCGCCATCTTGAAAATCTATTTTGTGTTTCTGATGAAAGGAAAAGCCACCAAATAGCCAATTGACTTGAAACTTGGTAAGAAGTATTGGGGTGACTTGTTGATCAAAAATAGGTAAAATTGTTCAGATCAGAAATCCAAAATGGCCACCATCTTGAAAATCTATTTTGAGCCTCTGAACTGAAGGCCAATTGACTTGAAGCTTGGTAGGAAGTATTGGGACCACTTGCAGATCAAAAGTAACTAAAATGGCTCTAATTGGAATCCAAGATGGCTGCCATGACCGCCAGCTTGTAAATCTGTTTTGAGCTTCTCCTGAACTGAAAGGCCAATTCACTTTAAACTTGATAGAAAGTGTCAGGGTGTCTTGTAGATCAGAAATAGCTAAAATGGTTCTGATTGGAAATCCAAATTAAACCTATTTTATCCTCCTTCCCCTGAGTGGAAAGGCCAGTTGACTTGGAAACTTAATAGGAAGTATCTGGGACACTTGTAGTTGAAAAAACAGCTAAAGTCAGTCCAGTCGGAAATCCAAGATGTCCACCATGGCAGCCATGTGGAAAATCTATTTTGATTTTCTTCTCCTTAACCAAAAGGCCAGTTGTCTCAAAACATCAATAGAAGTATAGAGGTGACTGGTAGATCAAAAACTTGATAGGAAGCATCGGGTGACTTGTAGATCAAATATAGCTAAAATTTTCTGATCGTATGTCTAACTTATAGATCAAAAATAGCTAAAATCATTTTGAGCAGAAATCAAAGATAACCACCATCTTGAAAATTTATTTAGCTGCTTCTCCTGAACCGAAAGGCTAATTGACTGGAAACTTGGTAGGAAGTATCAGAGTGACTTTTGGATAAAAAAAAATAGCTAAAATCATTCCAATCTGAAATCTAAGATGGTCTCCATGGCCTATACCTTGGAAATCTGTTTTGCGCATCTCCTGAACTGAAAAGCCAACTGACTCAAAATTTTGTAGAAAGCATCAGGGTGACTTGTAGATAAAAAGTAGCTAAAATGGGTTGATTGGAAACACAAGATGGCCACCACAGTTGCCATCTTGAAAATCTATTTTTCTCTTCTTTACCTGAATAGAAAGCCCATAGGCTCGAAACTTGATAGGAAGTAACGGGGTGACTTGTAGATCAAAAATAGCTAAATCATTCTGATCAGAAATCCAAGATGGTCGACCTAGCAGCCATGTTGAAAATCTATTTTGTACTTTTTCTCCTGAACCAAAAGGGCAATTGACTCGAAACTTCATTGGAAGTATCGAGGTGGCTTGTAGATCTATTAAAAGTAGATAAGATAGTTCTGATTGGAAATCCAAGATGACCGCCATCTTGAAAATCTATATTGAACTTCTCTTGAACCGAAAGGCCAATTGACTCAAACTTGTCTGGTAATCGGGTGAGCGATAAAGGGCCATCATGGCCCTCTTGTTTGGAAAATGTATATTGAACCTCTCTTGAACTGAAAGACCAATTGACTTGAAACTTGTCAGGTGATCAGGTGAGTGATACAGGACCATCTTGGCCCTCTTGTTTTATATGCAAGGACGTCTTATACACAGCTCTGATTAGGATTCTTTTTCAGCTGAAAAGTATTTGTATTTTTGTTGAAACATAAAGTGATATGGGTGTCCAGTTTTCGATCTTTCCATTTGTCCATCAACATTTATGCCGATCCTAGTCCATTTTTCTGTATTATTTTGTTATAGAGATAAGAATACTCACAATCATCTTACATGGCATATAATACCTCCCAGGCATAGACTCTGTGTATTTTTTCCCTCATACTTCTGATTCTCTCTCTTCTCTTCTCTTTGAGCTCTTGTGTCCCTTTTTTCCCTTGCTTTGGAAGATGACCAAAAAAATACTCACAAGTGTTGAACAGGGTAAAATTACTTGTGGATGTGTGCAGGGATGAGGTGGGGGAAGAGGTTATTAAGAAGACTGAAGTTGCCAGACTGCGCTTAAAGATGTACATGTTTATGTTGTAATTAGGTTGAATACATTAAGGAACTAGATACACCTGCTTGTTTTTTTACAAGGAGCCAGCTCTGTGGCTCATTCGGATGCTCAGGGAGTCGTAGGTTCAATCCGCAGGGTCCAGCAACACTCCTCCATGGAGATTGATCGTGAAATGTTTTCTGCAGTAATTCTGTCCCTTCCACTGATTCAAGAAGGGACTTTGTCAGATTCTGGTGAAAGAGTGTGCACAAATATTGGTAAACTGTGTAGAGGACCAAGTCTGTCCAGGAAAAAGTGTGGTTAGGTAAACTGACCACACTCGACATGATCCTAATGGGTTGACTGAGCCGTAAAACCTCAGCTCAATATTTTCACAAGGAAGGCATGTATTGTCTTGGCATTTCATGTGAATTTTCTGCCCAGCAGATGATTCACAAGAAATTTTCAAGTCTTATTTTCTATGAAACAAAAAAAAAAAAAAAAAAATTAAAATGTCTGCTACAAATTTTGCTTGCCACATTTAGAGATAAGTTCTGAAATTGTGTATCTGGTCTTAAAATAGTTTTGGTAATTGCTGAAGTTACATTTATCAACCTTTAACTCTCTGGGCAAATTCAGCAGACGACAAATTGATAATATTTTTTTTTTTTTTTCCCTGAGGCAAATGAGCCTTATGGGTTGACGTGTGGTTAATAATTCAAGGACAGTTGTCAGTTTCTGGCGAAAGAATGTGCACAATACTGGTTAACTGCTTAGAGGTCTAAGCCTGCCCAGTAGAAGTGTGGTTAGGTAAACTGACCAAACTCGACTTGACCCCTGTGGGTTGACTGGGTTGTAAAACAGCAACTCAAACAAACAAACTCATCATCATTTATTATTTTTCCCAGAAAACAGGATTTGAATTTTTGTGCAAATTGTCTGCAATCAGAATGTCATTTGCTGAAAATTTTACCCGGAGTGCTAAGGGTTAAAATAATCCCTATACTCTCGACACCGTTGGCTCATCTATTTCCTCGTTTTGCAGGTATAGATCGAGGTCGAGGAGCCCCTATGAAAGAAGGTTGGTGGTGTGAGCCTCCTTTCTGCATGTTTTTGTCATTTAAGGGGAATTGATACACTGAAAGGCGAGGCAACTCTGTCAAAATGTTTTTGCCTCCCTTATGAATAGGGGTCTACTCAAAAAGGAAAGAATTTGCTCCCCTTGTGTGCAAAGTCTTTCCTTTTAGAGTAGATCCCTTTGCTGAAGAGGGGTCTACTTTTCTGAAAAGGGGTCTTCTTAAAAAGGAAAGAATCTGCTCACTTTTGGAGACCCCTTTTCAGAAGGTGTACAGGAAAGCAAACAGGAAGTCTCCCTTTTACAAAATGGTGGACGTCTACCAGGTGTATCCAATCCCCTTAGAGCTTTTTGTTCTAGTGTGCTGTCAAGACGTTCCTGTTTTGTGTTTGACACGAGAAGTTTGCGGTAGTTAACAAGTTGTGCATGTTGATAGATACCATGTTTAAATATTCAGAAATCTTAAGTCATAACTCTAGATGAAGCCTCCTGGTGGCTGAGTGATTAGCACCCCTGACTTTAGGTCACGAAATCTCAGGTTTCGAATCGTGCTAGAGGGAGGATTCAACTTATGACTGTACGGCGCTTCATTGCACAGAGCCTTTCATTATCAAACGTCCATTGTCTTGGCAATTGTATTACTTAAATAATGTTCAAAGGGACGTAAAACACTATTTTAACTTTAGATCAGAGGACTTGTTAAAGAGGAGTATTTGATGATAATTCAGGAATAATTTTCACCAGTTCTCCATAAAAAAAAATGCCTCGAGGCACTTCTGATGAGTACCCACAACATACGTTTTTATGGAGAAATAAGAAAAATTATCCCAGAATTATCATCAAATACTCCTCCTTAACAAGTCCTTTGAGATGCATTCATTTTCAAACAAACAGCATAGACATAGCTCCAGATAATCAGGGGTATTAGGGAAAAAATTCAGGAATAATTTTCACCAGTTCTCCATAAAAACATATATTGTGGGTATTGACTAGAAGCACCTCAAGTCAGGCCCTTCTAATGAGTACCACAACGTTTTCATGGAGAAATAAGAAAAATATCCAGATTTTTTGGTTGAAAGGGGCGTAAAACACCATATCATCATCATCATTCCAGTTTGCCTAAAAATATCCCTAATACAGGTAAAAAGGGCCCCTTCTGAAAAACTCTTGAAAAAAAAAAAATCCCTGCTGCGACATGTTTTTATGGAAAGTTAACCCATTGTAGTCGGGAGATCTGTAAAAGGGTAATTGGAAAACAGTGCAGCCGCAGAATGTGGCATCTGATCAGGGTCTCCACTGTTTGCAAATAGTTTAGCCATTTTCCTCTAGGAATATGTAATTTCTCATAGCCAGACATACCTAAAATTGAAATTGGACTCTTCCAATATATAGTGTGGGAGTGTCTATTCAGTATACAATGGGTTAAGAAACACTTTATCTGGATATCCCCTGGAGCTGTGCTTAACTTCTTGTCGAGCTGGCGCAGTGGCTTATTTGGTAGAGCATCTGTTTTGTGTTCGGGAACTTGTGGGTTCGATCCCTGGCCAAGTAGGTGGCTCGTATTGGTTAAGTAGACTGCTGTTGAGTCTAGAGCTGTCTACTTGTTTACAACCTTACAGTAGAGTTTTTGCCATTCTGTATGTATGTCAAATTATCATTTGCATTAAAATTTTGATTTTTTTTTTTTTTTTTTTTTTTTTTTTTTTTTGATTTTTTTTTTTAGCTCACCTGATCCTTTAGGCTCATGGGTGAGCTTGATAGTTTAGGCAGGCTCCATCATCCGTCCATCTGTCCATCATCCATCCATTGTCCACACTCTTCAAACATCTCTGCAGAAACCACTGGGCCAATCAAAGCCAAATTTCATATGGAGTCTCGGTGGGTAAGGGGAATGAAACGTTTCCCGCATCTGGGTCACATGACCAAGGTGGCCACCATGCCCATATATGGAAAAAACCCTTTAAAAATCTTCACTAAAACGAAAGGACCAATGGCCCTGGGACTTGGTATGCAGCATAGGGGACATGGGCCCAGTAAAGTTCGAAAAAATGATAACCTTGGGTTGACCTTGGCCGTTTTTACGGTAAGGTCAGATCTGCTTACAAGACTCCTATAAGCAATTTAAAACTTAAAACTCTTCTTGTCGAATTTGGTATGTAGCTTTATCTTGTGGATCTGTACCATGATTATTCAAATTATAGCCCTGGGGTCAAAAAATGGCCCCACCCCAGGGGACACTGTTATAGTCAGTTTCTGGCGAAAGAATGTGTACAATACTGGTTAACCGCTTAGAGGACTTAGCCTGCCGAGTAAACTTGTGGTCCGGTAAACAGACCGTGCTTGAAATGACCCCATTGGGTTGACTGGGCCGTAAAACCTCAACACAAACAAAATTTACTTAAACTTATGTAGAGAAAAACTTTAAAACTCCGCTGAAATTAGAAGGCCCAGGCCTTTGATATTTGCTATGTGACTTCATCTAATGGGCCACTACTAAGATTGTTCAAATTGTAGCCCCGGGGTCAAAAACGGACCTCTCTTGCAGGGCTTCACCTTTGGCACTCGCCCACACCTTTGGTGTTTAATATTTCCTCCCCTCCTTCAGCTGGTCAATCACATTCTTGATATATGGTTAAAAACTTTGAAAACCTGCTTCTCTAGAACCGAGGATCCCTTGGGGCTGAATCTTTGCACAAATCATCGGGACGGGAGGTCTACCAAAGTTGCTAAAATGAGGTCATACATTGACATTTGACCTTTTTACGGTGAGGTTAAGTTTGCTTCTCTATGCATTTGTATGGGCCCCATACATTTGTATGGGAAAAATGTTGAGAATTTCAAACAACTACTTCTCCGAAGCTGCCAGGCCAGTGTTGTTCAAATTTCATGTTGAGCCTCTTTGGGGTAGGGGAATGAAAGATTGCTAAAATGGTCATGGTCCATTGACCAAAATGGCTGTCATGCCCATATATAGTAAAAACCTTTAAAAATCTATTTCAGAACCAAATAAGCCCTGGGGCCTAATCTTTGCACAAGTCATCAGGGCTGGGAGGTCTACCAGAATTGTTAAAATGATGGTTCTACATTGACATTCAACCTTTTTACGGCAAGATCAAATTTGCTTCCCAAAGCATTTGTATGGGCCCTATACAGTTATACGGGAAAAATGTTGAGAATTCATATTTTGGACATATCCTCTAAAGACCATGATCCAGTTGAACTGAAACTTGATGAGGAGCCTTTGGGATATATATACATGTATAAAATTGTGAAATCTTTAGATTTCTTCTTTGAAACAGCTTGAACAGTTTTCACTAGATTTCACATAGTTCACATAGGGCCTTCTGTCGAAAAAATATTGACAATTTGTTCAAATGGTTCTGCGCCATTTAACAAGATGGGTGCCACTCTCATATATGGACTATTTTAAAACATTTAAAAATCTTCCCCAGAAAGGCTGAATCTTGGTATACAGCACCAGGGACTCAAAGTCTACTATGTTCTTTGAACTGATGATACTAAGATGACCTTTGACTTTTTATGGTATGGTCAAATTTTTGTCCGAGAGTCTGTGGCAGTACTGGAAGAAATTGCATGGCATTTGCAGATATGCAATAGCTGTTTTTATCAGGTGAGCAAATTGTGGCCCATGGGCCTCTTGTTCAAATTATAGCCCTGGAGTAAAAATGGCAGCACCCCAGGGGTCACTTTTTTTTACATTGTCTCATTTTAGGAAAAACTTCAAAAATCTTCTTGTCTGAAAACTAGAAGGCCCAATCCTTTGATATTTGGTTCACATATAAAGCTTCAGCTAGAGGGCCATTACCAAGATTGTTCAAATTATGGCCCTAAGATCAAAATGGCTCCGTACTGGAGGACACTTGTCTTACATAATACATAGACTTATATGGGGAAAAACTTTAAAATGTTCTTGTGTTAAACTAGAAGGGCTTAGGCTTTGACATTTGATACTTAGTTTTATCTTTACCAAGATCGTTTACATTATAGCCCTGAGGTCAAAATGGCCCCGCCCCAGCAGCCACTTATTTTACATAGATTCATATAGGAAAAAACTCTAAAAATCTTCTTGTGTGAAAATAGAAGGCACAGGCGTTTTATATTTTATATGTTACTTCATCAGTCATATTTTATGTAAAGTTCCTGTTTCTCCAAATTAATTAAAGCTAAATTCCGTACCAAGTTACTGTAAGATACGCAAACCAAAGGTTTTTAATACTGTACTGGCTACCATACCTATATGTTTCATTCTTTAAAACTGTTACTGTATGCTTGCTCAGAACAAACGTCTCAGGTGAGCTAATGGACCACTGGTCTTCTAGTTTTACATTGCTACAGCCTGCTCATTATGACTGCCTCACCCAGGCAATTCTAATGTGAACCATATTTACTATGACTATTTGGACAAATAGGTCAGAGCAAACTATGTAGACCCGGTGTGGTTTGCTCGGAAATGAATCCAAATACTAAGTGCCTAACATTGGCCTTCTGTCCATGTTTTGTGTTGACTGATTTCTATGTTAAGGAGAATGGCTATTCTTTCAGGAGAGATAATTCGGTTAAAATTGACCACCCTTCTGAAAAGGGGTCTATTCTAAAAGGAAAGAATTTGCTCCTAATGGAGCAAATTCTTTTCCTTTTAGAATAGACCCGTTTTTAGAAGGGGTTTGGTGTGCAGGAAAGCAAACGGGAAGTCAAAAAAGTTGTCTCTTGTAAAAGAGGTTAAAATGAGTATATCCACGTAAACTATTAAAAGCCTATTGTAAATGGAACCTTTATTTTGTACATTCACAGATACAGGTCAAAATCCAGAAGTCCATATGAAAGGAAGCGATCAAGATCTAGAAGTCCTTATGAAAGAAGGAAGTCCAGAAGCCGAGGGCGAAAGTCATATTCACGATCAAGGTCCAGGTCATATGACAGAAGGAGGTCACGATCAAAAAGCCGCTCCCCTTCACACTCACCAGCCCGTGACAAGTCCCCTGCCAGAAGTAGATCAAAGAGTGCAGAGAGAGATTGAAATCTCTTCTTTTTTTTTTTTTTTTAAATAATTCTTAACATCTACCAAAGAACAAACGGTTCTGCTTGTAAAATAGACCAATAATGGAAGTTACTGAGAGAAGTGTAACCTTTAGAGCATTAATCACAACTGCAGCAGACATTTGATTTTTTTTTTTTTTTTTTTTTTTTTTTTGAGAAAAAAAAGCTTGACATTTAAGGTGAATCCTCTGCTACACAATTCACATAAAATGCCAAGTCTTATTTTCAGAATGTTGTCTGCTACAATTTTGCTGAGTGTGTTAAGGGTTAAGCCTTCAGTATGCTGAACTTAAATAACAGCACATGACATTTTTAAGGGGAAAAAAATGTTTTCTTGAAAGTGGGGTTTGAAATTTCTAATTTAGAGACAGTTTGAATGCACTGTCAGACCCTGTTTTCAAGGAACAAACAAGAAACTTCACACACTTGAGGTCAGCTAAAGTTGCCAATATATATTGATTATGAACATTCATGAAAAAATCTTGTGTGCACTCTCTAAATTGCGAATACGTGTGTTATATCAGGCCTATCTGTCCAAATACTTAGACTTAACACGATATGATCTCACATGGCAGATTTGAGCAATGTAATATTATTTTAACCCACTAATAGTATCATGAAATTATCAGATATTTTTCTGGGAAAATGTGCATATAGCTTGATGTTGCTTGACAGTTGTCTCGTATGGAGATGGTTCACTAAGACCTTGTATTCTTGCATTCTAAAATGTTGTCTGCTAATGTTAAAATTTGGCAGTTTAAGGATTGACCACAGCTGCAGCAAACACTGTTATAAACCTAAGTATTAGGACAGACAGGCCTCAGCAAACAGTGTAGAACCAGATCAGATGCCACAGAATGCAGGGTCTGATCAAGGTGTACACTGTTTGCCATCCATCCAGGTATTTTTAGACTTGTGAAAAGGTTGTAAAGTGGCTGTTGAAATTTTAGTAGTTAAGATGTCCAAATATTAAGGGTAATTACGGTAAATAAGAAATGAAATAGACCCAGATTTATCTTACCCGCCGGCCTCGGTGGCTCAGTTGGATGCGCCGTCCGACTGGAGACCAGGAGGTCGCGGGTTCAACCCCCGCTGAGGTCGGCAACATTCTTTCGTGGAGATTGATCATGAAATATTTTCTACGGTCATTCTCTCCCTTCCGCTGATTCAAGAAGGGCAGTTGTCAGTTTCTGGCGAAAGAATGTGCACAATACTGGTTAACCGTTTAGAGGACTAAGCCTGCCCAGTAAAACATGTGGTTAGGTAAACTGACTGGGCTCGACATGACCCCATTGGGTTGACTGGGCCATAAAACCTCAACACAAACAAACAAATCTTAATTAACCCATTTTATGCCGGCCTTGGTGGCTCAGTTGGATACGCGTCAGACTGGTGATCAGGAAGTTGCCGGTTCGACCCCTGCCGGTCGGTGACATTCTTTCGTGGAGATCACGAAATATTTTCTATGGCCATTCTCACCCTTCTGCTGATTCAAGAAAGGCAGTTGTCAGTTTCTGGAGAAAGAATGCGCACAATACTGGCTAACTGCTTAGAGGAGTAAACCTGCCCAGTAAAAGTGTAGTTAGGTAAACTGACCACGCTCATTATGACCCCATTTGGTTGACTGGGCCATAAAACCTCAACACAAAAAAAAAAAAAAAAAAAAAATAACCCATTTTAATCTGGAAACCCCTAAAAGTTTTATTGGCAAACAGTGCAGACCTAAATCAGACGCTGCAGAATACACTGTTAATTACGGAAATGTCTTTAAGACATAGATATAATAAAAACTAACCAGACACCCTGCTATTGGAAATTTGCCATTTTTCCAAGGGAGGCAAATTTTGTGACTTCCGGTTTGCAGTTCTGCAAATCTAGCCCCATCTGAAAAGGAGTCTACTCTAAAAGGAAAGAATTTGCTCCCATGGGGAGCAAATTCTTTCCTTTTAGAGTAGATCCCTTTCAGAAGGGAGGCAAAACAATTTTGAAACTTGCCTCCCCTTGAAAGTGTATCCATGATTCCTCAGAATTGAGAATTGTCATAAATATTCAGATCCCTGAATTTACCCAAAATATTGGAACACTTTAAGTCCTTACTGTACTCCTCCAATCTGGACACCTCCATTTTATGACCTGTTGATGTGTCTAAAATTGCTGGATGAGAGACAGGGTAGAGCCTGATCAGATGTCACATCTTGCAGTGCGCCGGCCTCGGTGGCTCAATTGGATACGCCGTCCGACTGGAGACCAGGAGGTCGCGGGTTCAACCCCCGCCAAGGTCGGTAACATTCTCTCGTGGAGATTGATCATGAAATATTTTCTACGGTCATTCTCAACCTTCCGCTGATTCAAGAAGGGCAGTTGTCAGTTTCTGGCGAAAGAATGTGCACAATACTGGTTAACCGCTTAGAGGACTAAGCCTGCCCAGTAAACGTGTGGTTAGGTAAACTGACCGCGCTCGACATGACCCCATTGGGTTGACTGGGCCGTAAAACCTCAACACAAACAAAAACAAACATCTTGCAGTGCCTGAACTGTTTGCTGGGTTTGTTTGTCCAAGAACTTAGATAAATATGGAACTCTAAGCTTTGTCAATTAAATATGGTGTCCTTAATTTTGGAGTAGTTGACTTAACAGTTTCATTGTGTTCTGAAAGGGCTGGGTGATTGTTAAGCCATGTAGAATTTTCACTATGTTCATCAGGATAGAATATCACATGAATACAAGGAATCTGTTTTCTTCATATCACTTACTGCGACATTTTCGGTTCTCATCAAGAACCATCATTGATGATGGTTCTCGATGAGATCCAAAACTGTCACAGTAAGTGAAAATTTTTCTTGGGATATGAAATACAAATTCCTTGGATTTATGTAGATTGTTGTTTGATCAAAATGCTGCGGAGAACTGTGAAGGAGGAGTATTTGGTGCTAATATGGGAAGGTTTCCTTTGCTGTGAAAGCATATTTTGTGGATACTCATTAAAAATGCCTTGGTGAGGTGATTCAGATGAATACCCAGAAGGTTTTTATGAAGAAAATTATCCAACAATTTTCAGATACTCGCACCTCGTTTCAGTATGACAAATCGTTATCAAATATAGTTCTGTACTTCACCTTAATAAGTCCTTTGTGACCCTTCCGCTGATTCAAGAAGGGCAGTTGTCAGTTTCTGGCGAAAGAATGTGCACAATACTAGTTAACCACTTAGAGGACTAAGCCTGCCCAGTAAATGTGTGGTTAGGTAAACTGACCGCGCTCGACATAACCCCATTGGGTTGACTGGGCCGTAAAACCTCAACACACAAAAAAAAAAAAAAAAAAAAAAAAAAAAAAGTCCTTTGTGCTCTTTAGCCCAGGCTTTTTGGTCCAGATTTTGAAAAGGGAGCCTTGACATGTAGAAAAGTATCTTACTGCAAATCAGGCACATCCTATACTGCAAATCAAGCACATCACTAGGACCTGTCGTGTCTTTAGTGCCTAGATTTTATGTATACAGAATGGTTAGACAAGGCAGATATGTAGAACTACCTGTGTTTTGTGTTCTGTATTTACCCTCAGTATTCCGACACCTTATTACCGTACTAAGTATAAACAATGGACCTGCTCAATTTTTAGGACAACTCTGTCATATAATAGGCCTCGGTGGCTCAGTTGAATGCGCGTCCGACTGGAGGACAGGTCGCGGGTTCAACCCCCGCCGAGGTTGGCAACATTCTTTCGTGGAGATTGATCATGAAATACTTTCTACGGTCATTCTCTCCCTTCCGCTGATCCAAGAAGGGCAGTTGTCAGTTTCTGGCAAAAGAATGTGCACAATACTGGTTAAGCGCTTAGTGAGCGAAGCCTCCCAGTAAATGTGTAGTTAGGTAAATTGACCATACTCGACATGACCCCATTGGGTTGACTGGGTCGTAAAACCTCAACACAAACAGACATACTCTACCATATTTGTCCTAAAAAATGAGCAGGTGCATTTTACTATCTTGGATGTGTCAAGAAATGCTGGCAAACTGTAGAATCTGATCAGACATCATATTCTGCTGGATCTTATCTGGGTCTACAGTTTGCTCAAGCCTGTCTAGCCAAGTACTTAGAGTAAACACAGTATTGAGTATTCATATACTTTAAAGTTGTTACAACTCTTTTAGGGGAAAACTCATCTGAGTAAATAGAGCTGAATTTCAAATGACAATTTTTGTCTGCATTTTTTTTTTTTTTTTTTACAACAGCTTGTTAATGGGGATGGATGAAGTCAGGAATGTAAAGATTTAAACACTAATTTCAGATGAGTACCTGCAACATTAGTTTTCATAGAGAAATAAGAAAATATCAACACTTTAAAAAAGACTGATATTGACTGAAAAAAGAGCAGCTGTCATAATCATCTTCATGAAATAAAAAGAATGATAAGATTTTTATTAAGGAGAATTGATACACTTTCAAGGGAGACAAATGTCAAGTGATTTTTTTCTTCTTTCTGAAAAGAGGTCTACTCTAAAAGGAAAGAATTTGCTCACCATGGGAGCAAATTCTTTCCTGAGTTAACTGCCTTTCAGGTTTTTATTTGCAGGAAAGCAGACAGCAAGTGGCAAAACTTGTCTTGTTTGTAACAAACAGCAGAAAATCTGCCAAGTGTTCCAAAATATCCTTAATATGGGTCGGCAACATTCATTAATAATAACATGTATTTTTGTATTTGTGACTGTCTGTGTTTGAAACAGTGTATTAGGCTTGAATAAAGGAGTTCTGTGAGAAAATGATCGTTTCATATCACCACTTTTTAGTTTTAGCTCACCTGAGCAGTTAGGCTCATAGTTGAGCTTATAGTATAGGCAGGCTCCATTGTCAGTCTATCTGTCGTCCACACTCTTCAAATCTCTTAGAAACCATTGGGCCAATCGGAGCCAAATTTCATATGGAGCCTCAATGGGTGGGGGGAACAAAAGTTGTTTGCAACATCTGGGTCACATGACCTAGATGGCCCCCACATCAAAACTCTTTAAAAACCTTCTCTGGAACAAAGGGCCAATGGACTGGGGCTTAGTGTGCATCACTGGGGATATGTGCACAATAAATGATAGTCTTGTGTTGACCTTTACCTTTTTTATGGAAAGCTTTTTTTTTTTTTTTTAACATAGGCAAAACAAAAAACTCTTCTTGTCTGAACTAGACAGGCTGTTTATATTTAATTTGTAGATCCAGGCTGTTTATATTTGGTTTGTAGCTTTATCTTGTGGACCACAAGTAAGATTGTTCAAATTATAGCCCTGGGGTCAAAAATGGCCCTGTCCCAGGGGTCACTTGTTTTACATAGACTCGTATAGTGAAAAAAATTAAAAGTCTTCTCTGAAATCAGAAAGCCCAGGCCTTTGATGTTTTGTATGTAACTTCATCTAATGGGCCTCTACCGAGATTATTCAAATTATAACACTGCGGTCAAAAATGGCCCTTACACAGAAGTCACTTATTTTACATAGTGTCATTTAAGGAAAAACTTTAAAAACTTGTCTGAAAACTAGAAGGCCCAGACCTTTGGTATTTGGTATGTAGCTTCAGCTAGATGGGTCTTAACATAGACTTGTATGGGGAAAAACTTTAAAAAAACCTTGTGTGAAACTAGAAGGCACAGGCCTTTTATATTTGGTATGTCACTTTATCAAGCCATCTTTTACGTGAAGTTTTTGTTGTGCCAAATTAAAGCTAAATTCCGTACTAAGTTACTGTAGGATACACAGACCAAAGGATTTTTTTAAAAAACTACTGACTACCAAACTCATATGTTTCATTCTTTAAAAATATAACCGTAAGCTTGCTCAGAACAAATGTCTCAGGTGAGCTGCAGGCTCATTGGTCCTCTGGTTTCACATTTTGTGGTATATGATGAATGCAGTTGCAAGGATTACCTTTTTTATGTAGTTTACTATAGTCACAATGTTCTAAAAGTCATAGACGTTCATTTTTCACACATTATTTTGGTATTTACCCTAAGTATTCAGACACCTGAACTCCTTACCATAATTGTCCTGGGCCCAGTTGTTCAAAACTTGATGAAAATGTTAGCTAACGTGACATTAAAATTTCTATCTTGAAATATGGCAAATACATTGATATTTTTTGCTGAAAAAATTTGTGAGTAGCAAAAGCTACTCAAATTTTTGCAGCAAAAATATTAATGTATTCAAAAATACTTTTAACTACAACATTTAACAAGTTGGTCATTAACAAGCTCGTTAAGCTAACAATGATTTGAACAACTGGGCCCAGAACTTTGAACAAGTGTATTTCATTGCCTGTTGAGATACATGTACACGTATCTGGAAATCTGCTGAATGAGTAGCAAACACAGTGGATCCTGATAAAATGATGCATCTTGTGGCATCTGGTCTGGGTCTACACTGTTTTGCTTTGAATGGTCTGTCTGAGTACTTAGGCTGAACACAGTCCTCAATTTATGTTCGGAAATTATACCTCTTAACTGAATTCAGCTTAAAATTGTAATATCCATTTGACTACCTGGTTGATCATTTGAAAGTCATTTTACAGTCTGTGGGATCATCGGATGTCCATTTGACTACCTCAGAAGAGTTCTTGAGCAGGAGTATTTGATGATAATTTTCTCTAGTTCTCCTTAAAAACGTACATTGTGGTTACTCATTAGAAGTGCCTCTGTGAGGCACTTCTAATGAGTACCCACAACATATGTTTTTATGGAGAAATAAGAAAAAATTATCCCAGAATTATCGCCAAATACTCCTGAACAATTCCTCTGCTACTTGGTGGATCATCTGATAATTATTTGACTACCTGGTTGATCATCTGACATCATTTGACTACCTAGTGGATCATCTGACATTCGACTTCCTAGTGGATCATCTGACATTCATTTGACTACCTAGTGGATCATCTGACATTCATTTGACTACCTGGTGGATCATCTGACATTCATTTGACCACCCAGTGGATCATCTGACATTCATTTGACCACCCAGTGGATCATCTGACATCCATTTGACTATCTAGTGGCTCATGACATTCATTTGACTATCTGGTAGATCATCTGACATTCATTTGACTACCTGGTGGATCATCTGACATACATTTGACTACCTGGTGGATCATCTGACATCCGTTTGACTACCATGTGGATCATCTGACATTCATTTGACTAACTAGGGCTTCTAATGAATTCCTGAAACGTTTTTTGTGGAGATTTAAGAAAAAAATATTTGTTAGTTGAAGAAAAAAAAAAACATCAGGAGCTATGTCAATTCACTTTTGTAGGGTACCTTTTCCTGGCCATTACCCTATAAGCATTAAAGTCTTGAAGCGATGAACATGCTGTACACATGATGTTCAAGTGTTGTTTCGTTGGACTATTTTTGTTCCAGTATTGCAGTAAAAGAAAAGCAATATCTGTAAATAGTGATCATTCATGTTGTCATAAGTTGTTTTAAACTGTTTTATCATGTCATCTTGTGATATTAAATCACTTCAGTCTGTATTTCAGAGTTGTTTTGCTTCAGACCTTTTATTAGCAACAAAATAGTTAAGGAAGAGCCACAATCACAGACATAGCCTACCAATCAGTCATACCAAGAGAAAAAGTAAAACCACAACAAACATCACATTACAAACTAACAAAGCAACCAGCTCCCTCTTCCCCAGCAAGGTGATCACAGTGTTAGACGACTCACTAAACACAACAAGGCCGGCCTCGGTGGCTCAGTTGGATGCGCCGTCCGACTGAAGACCAGGAGGTTGCAGGTTCAACCCCCGCCGAGGTCGGCAACATTCTTTCGTGGAGATGATCATGAAATATTTTCTACGGTCATTCTCTCCCTTCCGCTGATTCAAGAAGGGCAGTTGTCAGTTTCTGGCGAAAGAATGTGCACAATACTGGTTAACCGCTTGGAGGACTAAACTTGCCCAGTAAACTGACCATGCTCAACATGACCCCATTGGGTTGACTGGGCCGTAAAACCTCAACAAAAACACAAACACAAGAAGGCAATAAACTGGACAAAATTCAAAAACTCCCTCGCAGCAAGTAGTCAAAAGGAACCACTGCCTTGGAATGACCACATCACGAAAATATACCTACCGTATTCAACCTAATAACGTCACACCTATAAGCACACAGTCAAGTAATTTCCAAGATTTAAGATAGCCCGTCTACTTTTATCCACTTTATGAAATCATATGTTGTAGGTACAAATTTGAATTGCCCCAACAAGATGTATATTTCGCTACACATTTTTTCCAATAATTTTGAAAAATTTAAGCGCACAGTGCGGTAATTAGGTCTAATATGGTATATAATTTTGACCCTCTTAAACCCCACTTTTTATATAGTAAAACTGGGGTTTATAGGGGTATACATTATTGTTTAGCTTGCCAGGACTGTGTCCCTGGAGAATTTATGTTGTCACGCAGTCGTTGGCGTCCGCGTTAGCACAATGTTTCGGCGTCCGCATTAGCACAATGTTTAAGTTTTCAAAGGTGTGCGTCCGGCAATCTGTGTTGTCTCTGACAACTTTTGTTCTTATTTCTGCTCAAAAGCAGTACCCACAATCTTTGTTTTGAGCAGAAATATGAAAAATATGGGCATTTTTATCCGAAAACTTTCAGTTTTTGGTGGTGAAATTTTCGATATATTTGAATACGCGTGTTTTCGTAATGAGTAGGAAAAACTTTTTATCTATGGTTATGTCCAAAATCAGGATGAGTGGTGAACAGTGTAGACACCGATCAGATAGTATCAGCTGATAATACAGTGGAGCAACTTGCAGGCGATATATATTTTGTACATTAGGTATATGTGTATACACAACATGAGGGGTCGGAGATTACAGTGAAACCTGTGTAAGAAAGCCACCTTTGAGATTGACTTTAGTCATTGATGTGGAAAGGTGGCAAAACTACATGACTTACCTTTCCACATCAACCACTATTTAAAGTCAGTCTCAAAAGTGACTCTCTTACACAGGTTTCACTATATTTTAATTTCTGCAGATATAGTTTTGGGGTTTCTTATAAAATCGGGGGTGGTTGGGTGCTGCGAAGGTGTTGTGTATCTTACGTCACCGCAACTGATACTGGCTAACAGTTACATTGTTTCGTGGAGATTGATCATGAAATATTTTCTACGGTCATTCTCTCCCTTCCGCTGATTCAAGAAGGGCAGTTGTCAGTTTCTGGCGAAAGAACGTGCACTATACTGGTTAACCGCTTAGAGGACAAAGCCTGCCCGGTAAACGTGTGGTTAGGTAAACTGACCGCGCTCGACATGACCCCATTGGGTTGACTGGGCCTAAAACCTCAACACAAACAAACAAACTGGCTAACAGTTGGGCAAGGCCTGCTTTCCTTGTAGCAGGTAAGGGTAAAGGTAGCCTAGCTACTAGGCCAATATATAAGTATGTTTGTCACTTTTTGTTTACTTATTATTATTATTTTTTTTCATTTACATTCTACTTTTTGATTCATTTTTTAGCTAGTCTACGGGTGAACTTTTCTTCTGTGGTTGTCTCTGAAATATATTGGCCTAGTCAAAAGCGAAATTGCTCCTGTAGCTTTTATTGGGTGGTAATAGGCTGTGGCTAATTTAAAGATGGCCAGATTACAAGCCTCGGCATCAATTTGTTTATATAACTGCACTTTAATGGTTTAAAAACCATGTACTCCAAGATAACAAGAACCCATTGATAAATTGAAGGTGTGTAACATGTGGTCAGATATTTTAACAGCAGAGTGAAAGCAATATGTGTATTCATTTTGTGTTCTTGAATCTAGTATGTTTTCTTTTTCTTTTCTGGGTGAATATAAGAAAATAGTTGTTTCATCTTTAATCAACAAATGTACTTTTCAACTTTGTGTGGTGCAAGTACTTGCATCTTGAGAGGATCGAGACATGTGCTAGATCATTTAGGGTTAGACTAGCTCCTAGACCTTGATGTCATGTTTTATCACTCCTAACTATAAGCTGATTCAATTTATGTATGACATCTTGTATAGCCAGTCTCTAATAGTTGGTCTCTGACATCAAGATATCTCCAAGATTAGTTGCAGCTATCAAAGAGGTGATTTAAGCAGTAAGTAGTAGATGGCCCTTAGTTCATTAAATTAATAATTATAATTGATTGATGAAAATAATATTGATATCCGACTAGTAGCTAGTCTAATTTAGGGTTTGCTTTGATTGCAGAGCAACAGATAAGGTGTGTATTTGATAATAACAGATAATTTTCTTCACTTTCCCATAAAAAAACATATCTTGTGGATACCATAAGAATCGCCTCAAGAGGCAGTTCGAATGAATAGACACATTATTTTTATTTATCATGATAACACGCCTATGTTATTTTGACACCCTCAAACCCAACTTTTATAAAGTGCACTTGGGTTTTCTTGGGTATACATTATTTCTGCTTTAAAACACAGATTGTGAGTACTCGTTAGAACTGCCTCAATCCCACAATCTATGTTTTGGGCAGAAATGAGTAAAATATTACATTTTTCATTTAAGCAGATGTACTGGTCTTTTCGGCTGTTTTGCCACTGAAAGTGAAAGAATATCAGTTTATTTATTGAGCATAATTAAGAAATAGGCTTCATTGTTGACTATGTTAAAAAGATAACATATTAGATACATGTGCAATATCTTACATGGAATGATATATATCATATCGCCAGACGCTGACTCGTCGGACCATGCAATTTCAAAACAATTTGACCAGCGTGTACATCCGCAGCCTAATTAGAGATTTCGGTCCAGGTCCTCAGTAATCTCTGCTGCATACGACAAATACACTGATCTGACAGTAGCCTGATCCGAGTTTCGCCAACAAGCATACAGGAATCGCCTGGCCTCAGTCCATATAAAGTCAAATTATTCAATTATCTTTAAGGTACCGTGCTTCTCCTAAGCATTATAGCAATCTCCACAAGGGGAAGACTCTGATCAGCATGTGCTATTGCACAGTCTTATCAGAGTCTTCACCCGTTTAAAAAAGAACCATTGGGTCCCCAGCCATCCACAGAACACAGAGCAAAGACCCTGATCAGACTGCACGGATGCACAGGCCGATTTGAGTCTACGGTGGGAGCACATGTATCTAGTACAATATAAATGGTAAGAATTTAAGGCATTATGAAGCCATTTCATTTGCAATCAAAGAAATTGTTACAGGTGTAAAAATGAAAATGTTATATAAAGATAAAAATGTGTGATCAGTTTGTTTGTTTTTTCTTATTTCTGCACAAGAAATGGATTGTGGAAATTGTTAGATCAGCTATTCATTGACATGCCTATGCAATAAATAATTTGTACAACTGTAAAATGCCTATTTTAGGTAAATTTGTAATCTTTGAAATATAAATTGTGGGTACTCATTAAAACTGCCTCATTGAGGCACTCCTTGTTGCACTCCTTATCTGTTGCTCTGCAATCAATGCAAACAATTTTTTTACAGGTGTAAAAATGAAAATGTATAGATGAAAATTTGTGATCTTTTATTCTTATTTCTGCGCAAAAAGGGTTGTCAGACCCGTTGGATCAGCCATTCGTTGACATACCTATACAACAAATAATTTGTACAACTGTAAAATGTTGATTTTATGTGAAATTTGTAATCTTTGTTTTATTACAGCACAAAATATAAATTGTGGGTACTCATTAGAACTGCCTCATTGAGGCAGTTCTAACAGGAATTCACTAACTTGGCATTCCATCAAAGCTGCCAATGGCGATATTTCAATGCATGTACACTGTCGCTTTTTCTCTAAATATTGAAAGAGGAATGGTCCCATTTCAAAAACTAAACTCTTGCCACTTCCAGTAGGGGAACAAAAGAATTCATCTTTGCCTTTCATATACTGTTCTATAACAATGCATAAGCTTAGTCTTTCCATATTGTATTGCTTCTTCAAGATCCATGATTCACTGTGTAACTGACCTGGTCAAGCTGGCACAAAGTGTTGCAAAATCTCTTCAAGAATTCAGGAAGTAATTGTAACATCAACTAGATGGTATCAATTACCTGTTTAAACAGTAGCTCATAAACCTTAAAATACCAATCACTGCTGCACTGTTAGGAGGCTGACATTAATTTATAGTCCCCTCAGATATCTGAGGGTCTTCATTTCGCTTTTTACAAGGCTTAGAAATCCAGACCATATTATCTGTAGACTAGCCACAGAGCTCAATAAGCCAAAAAATATAAATGTATATTTCTAAGCCTTGGGCAAGGCTAGGGTAAAGGGAGAATGTTTTTATTTCTTCTGTTTCTTCACTTTCATTCCTGTTCATCTTTCTTCCCTGTCCCTCTCTTTCATCTCCACTACTATCTCTTCTATCTCTTTACTCCCTTTATAAGGGAGACTACACAAAATGACCCACAAGGGTTGACGTGTCGCTTAACCCCAACACAATCAATTCTTATAAAATTGTTTCTTCATAAGACAGCAAAACCAATTTGGTGGGATTTTTTTTTTTTCTTTTAATGTTTCTGCTGCCAGCAAACTGTTCAGAACAGTCCCAATTTAAAATACAGCGAATAGTGAGCAAAGCTCACATACCCCCATACAAAGCTATCAGAAGTATGTTGAACCTTAATTTTGTAGATGTAAATTTCACCAAGTATTGCATGGAATAGATGGGCAAAAAGAAAAAAATCTCACCATCTTGGTTTTCTCTTACATCCTTCACCATTGTCAAAGTGTATACAAAATTTGAAGACTGCGGCTCTAATAGCAGGTGAGAAATGTGATGGATTTTTATGAGGAAGAAAACTGGACAAATAAAGATGATGACAAGCATGAGAATGCGGATTCTCTCTTGCGCAATACAACTAGTCCTACCCAATGTTTGTACCAAATTTCAAAATTCTAGAAGTAGTTCCTGTGACAAAAAGTTTTATTTGTGAAAAAGAAAACTGCACAAATATAGGCATATAAGCATGAGAATGCTGAATTTCTCTTACACAATACAAGCAGTCGTACCCAATGTATATACCAAGTTCCGGGGGATGGTCGGGTGGTGCGAAAGTATTTTGTATCTTACATCACCGGGGCGTCCGACTGATACTGGCTTACAGTTGGGCAAGGCCTGCTATTCTTGTAGCAGCTCTAATAGCAGGTGAGAAATGTGATGGATTTTTATGAGAAAAAAAGAAAAATGGACAAATAAAGATGATGACAAGCATGAGAATGCTGATTCTCTCTTATGCAATACAACTAGTCATACCCAATGTTTGTACCAAATTTCAAAATTCTAGAAGTAGTTCCTGAGAAGTCTGTGACAAAAAGTTTTATTTGTGAAAAAGAAAACTGCACAAATATTGGCATATAAGCATGAGAATGCTGAATCTCTCTTACACAATACAAGTCATACCCAATGTATATACCAAGTTTCAGGGGATGGTTGGGTGGTGCGAAGGTATCGTGTATCTTACGTCACTGGGGCGTCCGACTGATATTGGCTTACAGTTGGGCAAGGCCTCCTATCCTTGTAGCAGGTAATGGTAGAGGAGGAATGTTTTTATTCTCTTTCATTCCCGTTTCTCTTTCTTCCTTGTCCCTCTCTTTCATCTCTTCTACTATCTCTCTTCTCCCTTTCTCTGGGAGACGACACAAAATGACCCACAAGGGTTGACGTGTCGTTAAACCCCAACACAATCAAATATACCAAGTTTCAAAATCCTAGGTGCAGCAGTTACTGAGGATTTCCCTATGCAATACACTAGAGAGAGAAGGTAAAAAGAAGGCAAAAGAAATTTTAGCCCCATGGTTTTCTTTTACTCAATTAACTTCAATCCTCTGTAAGTGTATACTAAATTTGAAGAGTAGCTTTCTTAGGAGCTGAGAAATCTGTGACGAAAAATTTACATTGGAGAAAAAGAAAAATGAACAAATAAAGGATATGATAAGCATGAGAATGCTGCTTCTCTGTTCATTACGAAAACACGCCTATTCAAATATATAGAAAATTTCATCTTCAAAAACTGAAAATTTTCAGATAAAAAAAAAACTGATAATTTTCATAATTCTGCTCAAAACATAGATTGTGGGTACTCGTTAGAACCGCCTCGGCGAGGCGGTTCTAATGAGTACCCACAATCTATATTTTGAGCAGAAATAAGAAAAATAATGTATACCCCCATAAACCCCAGCTGTACTATATAAAGGTCAACATTATATAGGTATGTTTTCGTGATGTACACAATACAGCAAGTCATACCCAATGTTTTTACAAAATTTCAAAATCCTAGGTGAAGTAGCTCTTGGGAAATCTTTGATGAAATATTTTATTGGAGAAAAAGAAAACTGGACAAATAAAGGGATGCTGCTAATTCTTTCAAGTGGCCACACCCAATATTTGTACCAAATTTTGAAATGCGAGGTGCAGTAGTCCCTGAGAAATCTTTGACACAAATTTCCCTATGCATTACACTGGAGTGAGAGATGGAAAAAAGGTAAAAAGTCAAAAGAAATTTTACTGTAGTGGTTTTCTTTTACACATAGCACTTAACCATCTGTGGGTGTATTATAGTGGAATGCTACCTATACCAAATTTTATTTGGCTGTTTTAAAGCCTACAAACAGCTGCAGTATAAATCTGAGATATTTCCAGCACATATTCCAAGTTTCAGCAAAATCCATCCACAACTTTTCAAGCAACTTAACCTTAAAAGTTGTCAATCCCAATTTCAGCCGCAGAACGAAGAAAAGGCGGTACAATGTACTTTAGAACATTTTATAAAGTTTACCTCTTGCGGTGTAAAACAAGCTAAAACTACAGGGACTTCTGTCTCTTGTTAGGCAGGATCAAGCTTTTTCAAGCCTAGAAAAGACATAAACGTCCTTTAATCTCCATTAAAAAAGGATTTATCAATGTTTTATGACATCACGAAAACATGTCTATATAATAATGTTGACCCCCTTATACCCCACTTTTATATAGTAAAACTGGGGTTTCCAGGGGTATAAATTATTTTCTTATTTCTGCTCAAAAACATAGATTGTGGGTAGTCATTAGAACTGCCTCGGCGAGGCGGTTCTAACGAGTACCCACAATACATGTATATGTTTTGAGCAGAAAAATGAAAAATATAAGAATTTTTATCTGTAAAATTTCAGTTTTTGGTGCTGAAATTATCAATATATTTGAATAGGCATGTTTTCGTAATGCCCCAGATTTTCATTAAAATCTGACTTTTTGGAGTTTTTAAGGCCAAAATGAGCCATAGTTATCAGGAAACACCTTTTCTTTCCTTATATTAGTAAATAAAGTAATACTAGAAATAGCAGTATTCAGTATTTCAAAATAGCAACAGTATTGGAAATTTATACGCAGCGGGCTTTGTCAAGCAACAAATGTCGATTTACGCATACATATCTAGAAGGTATTTTCTACACAATTGGTCTATTCCAAAATGAGCTAGGCCTGGCTATTTAAATTTTATGACATTGAATTTGTGAAGAATGATTTTCAAATCACATAAAATAGCACCCTTGGGCTTTTTAGCTTGCTCTTCTGCACCCTGCCGTCTCCCCCCACCCAAACAGCCAGTACAACACTGACCTCGATGCAAATGATCTATAGCTTAAAATACAATATAATCTCTGCATGTCAGACATTCAGCTACAACTAGCCGCAAAGGTGCTTAAATATTCAAATATCAAAACAGAAGCTTCAGAGTGTCTAACTGGCCTATAGGGTGCTTTCCTGTAAATATTTTCCATAGCCCTCAATAGTAACATTTTGCACTCTCTTTAAAAACTATACATACAAATTTACCCATCTCTCTGTAGTGATAAAACAGTTCTTCCTTGTTATTTTTCAATAACAAAGTCAACATGAAGCTCTACTCAATCAGGAGCCAGATGTGGTTGTATTTACATGCAGGTCCACACTGAATTTAAAGGTATATTTTTTTTAAGAGTAGCTGAATAAAATTATTCCTTAACATTGTTCGCTCCACACATGTAAATCTGAAACAAATGCAAGTTTGTTTTGACTGAAATAGCCTTTTCTTATATTGAGACAAGTTAAATATATACCGTATTCGACCTAATTACCACACTGTGCACTTAGGTTTTTCAAAATTACTGGGAACACTCATTTGTGGTTAAATATGTATCTACCTACTAAGGATACACAATAAAAAAGATCAGAAGACTTATTTGATGATGATTATGCGATTTTTTTTCTGACTTTCTTTATACAGGCATATGTTGTGAGTACTCATTTGAACTGCATCGACAAGTTGATGCAATTCAAATGAGTACCCACAACATATGCCTTTATAAAGAAGTAGACAAAAAAGAACACTAGCTGTAATCTGAAGACTACGGAATTGCTGGACTGTGCGCTTATAGGGATATGTGCAGTAATTAGACCAAATACGGTATGACAAATAGAAGTTACTCTAGGCATTTTCTTCTATCAAATCTCCCGAAAAGAGGTGGAGTCATGCCTCATGAATATTTAGTGGAATGCTACCAATACAAATTTTCTTGGTAAGTCAAGGTATGAATCTCTTACAATAATAATTCGATCAGAATTCTGTGACCTTTATGCACATTCTCAATCTATATCCTAACTATGGTGCAAGTTTCAAACCATTACCTTGAAAACTGTAGAAGTTGCGGAGACAAACAGTACTTTAAAATGTGATGGACGGATTTATGATGGAGGGTAAAACTGTATGCCCTCCTTCACTTTGTGGTGGGGGCATAAAAAACCTGAATAGTGCTTTAAAGGTTTTCTTGTCAAATTGGTTTCCCCATTGGAATCAGTTATACAGTAAATGTCCTAAAATATCAAACACTTTATTCCATACTTTAATGACTTAAATTTTGCTTTTGAATAATTAGTGAATAATTTTGAATAATCAGTTGACCCTGATACAGTGTAGTCTCATCTGGTAAACAAGTTGCAAAAGCTGTCTCCCTTTATTGTATAGTTTGGAGTTTTACAACTCAGTGAACACTTAACCCTTGACCTGCTAGTTGAAGAAGCCAACTGATCTGGATCTGCATTGTTTGCCATTCAGTATTTGAATTTGTATCAAAAATCTGGATCAAGTAAACCGATTGGCTGAAAATTAGAAGTGGGCATGGCATCTAAATTCATTCAGCATGACAAGGGTTAAGATTATGTTGTGCTGATCAGGTAACCAACCCACACTTTTCCTGGACAGGCTTAGTCCTCTAGGCAGTTAACTAGTACTTTTTACAAAGCACATACTTGTACCAGTAGCTGACAGCTGTTTTTCTTTATTCAGTGGAAGGGGGTAGAATGACCACAGATTTCATGATCAATCCCCACCAAAGTTATATATAGCCAAGCTGGGATTCAAACTTGCGACCCCTGTATCTGCAAGTCAGATGTACTACCAACTATGCTGTTGGGTCGCTTGTAAATTTGGAAGCGTATCCATTCCTCTTAACCCATTTTATTCTGAACAGACTCTCCCACACTATATACTGGAAGAGTCCAATTTCAATTATAGGTATTACAGGTACATCAGGCTATATAATGTATATATTTCTAGAGAAAATGGTCAAACTATTTGCAAACAGTGGAAACCCTGATCAGATGCTGCGTTCAGCGGCGTCTGATCTGGGTCTGCACTGTTTGCCAATTACCTTTTAGCGGTATTCAGAATACAATTTGTTAACCTGAATTTGTCTGCCCACTGGCTTTTACAATGACAACAACAAATAGTTTCATATTTATTTTCTCCCCATGATGTTATGACTACAAAAATATGACAATACAATGTATAGCTAAACATCTATATCAACAAATGCATGAGACATAACAGTATAGTAAATATCCTAAAATTCTGACTACTTTATTCCATACTTTTTTTTTTGCAAAAATTTTGCTTTTTATACAGTTGTTTCTTAAAATACTTAGTAGAATGCAAAAAGTGTAGACCCTGATCAGACTGCTCCTGAAGGAGCAGTCTGATCTGGGTCTAACTGTTTGCAAATGCCATTTTCTCAGAAAGAACATTTGGTGTAGGTAATTTTAGGACATTTGCCATATTACCGTAATAATGTATTAGTATTGGGACAGTCAGGCTTGCGCAAACAGTGTAGATCCAGATGTGATGTCTGATCAGGGTCTTCACTGTTTGCCACTCATTCTGCAGTTAATATACCCATCAATAGATAATAAAACGAGTTGTTCAAATTTTTATGCATCAAAAAGTAATGGTGCCCCGATATTCTGGGTAAATACGGTAACCCTTAGTATGCTGAATTTAAATATTAGCAGATGTAAATTCATTGCTAGCTGGAAACTTTACCCATTTATGCCCAGTGGACTCTTCTATTTCATCTCTTTGGACAGATCCATTTCCAGTTGAAGGGGTGTCTGGTTAGTTTTTATTATTACCCCTAATAAATTTTTGTTTTCATGCAAACAGTGTAGACCCTGATCAGACAGCCACCTTCTATGGCGTTTGATCTAGGTCTACACTGTTTACCAATGTCCCTTTCATGAAATGCTAGGCATAAATTGGTTAATGTATGTTGCAAAACACCATTTCCCAGCACCTTGCTGGCAAAATTCTTGCATCATAAATGTAAAAATTAAAACAAATAATAAATGGGTTTAAATGTTTTATCCATGTTCACCAGTAAAGCAAAGAAATGTAACAAATTTTGCATAGAGAGGCAATTTAATTGCCTCCCTTTGCATAATTTGTTACTTTCTTCAAAGAATTCTTAATACCCCTTTGTTTGATTTTACTTTTCAAATTTTCAGAACATTTACCATAAATACCAAGCTATGCTGAAAGTCAAGGTTTTTTCTAAACAGCCTATTTTACTTCTCAATAGGAAATAAGATTTATTTATGGATAAATAAAAGAAATACCAATCATTTAGCGATATATAAAAGAAATACTGATCAGTTTGCCACTGCTAATTTCTGGTACAGCAAACTTACACTGCTAATTTCTTGTACAGAAACTACCCCTGCTAATTTCTGGTATAGCAAATTATCACTGCTAATTCCTTGTACAGCAAACTGCCACTGCTAATTTCTTGTACAGCAAACTAACACTGCTAATTTCTTGTACAGAAACTACCCCTGCTAATTTCTTGTACAGCAAACTACCACTGCTAATTTCTTGTACAGAAACTACCCCTGCTAATTTCTGGTACAGCAAACTACTAGAGTTAACAAATGAGACTGGATAAGAATAATGCTTTTGTGCTGAATGGGGAAATAGTCTGAGGTGAAGCTTAATGGCTCTGTCAACAATGTTTCGGTCATATCAAGCCAACTCTCAGAAAGAGGGAAAAAGAAAAGAACTGGATAGATGGGAAAAAGGCCCAAACCCCAAACGTTAAAATGAGGCACGAACCTTCCTGCCAAAAGCCAATTATGGCAGAGCCAACCCTCTGAAGTTACAGCAGAAGGCTGCACCACCCTATCTCTCAAACTGAATACAGAAAATCTTTGAGCTGACCACAGAAAACTCAGTCTTCACATCAAATCTGCATTCTTATATAAACATATACGTGTAACATTAAGTTTTTTGTTTGTTTTGTTATTTTTTTCCCCTAGGAAATAAGATCTTTGCCAATGTTACCCACTGCATTATATAACTTTAGTCCATCACACTATATACCCTTAGTCCATTGTGTTATATACCCTTAGAATTGGTACAGATAGGCATAGCTACAGATAAGAGGGGGGATCCACATAATATTTTTCTTTCTTCTCCATGAAAACGTATGTTGTGGGTACTCATTAGAAGTGCCTCGCCATATGTTGTAGGTACTCATTAGAAGCACCTCGCCGAGGCACTTCTAATGAGTACCCACAACATGTTTTCGTGGAGAAATAAGAAAAATATCAGCATTTTTCGTACGAAAAAAGCACCCTATCTGTTGCTATGAGATAGGCATAAGCAAACCGTGTATATCCAGATCAGAAGCCATAGAATGTAGCCTCTGATCACGGTATATTTTATCAGCCACTCATCCAGCCTTTTTCGCACATCAGGTATTAAATTGGGAGCTGTTCAAATTTTGTGATAAGTATAGTAAGGGGTGAAGGTGTCTGAATATTTGGGGAAATTTGGTACAGTGATGACAGAATTACCATGATAAATGACTGATATTTCAAGGCAACAGGGTTTGACATTTTATGCCCTTCCGTTTCCTTTGAAGGTGATCCACATGAAATGTTAACAATACTCATAAAACAACAACAACCAAAGAAACTCAGTCTGCTAATGTTGAAAATCAGAATACCATATTTTCCGTATGTATCCAGACAGACAGATCTGAGCAAACAGTGTAGACCCAGATGAGACACCGCAGAATGCGGCATCTCATCAGAGTCTACAATGTTTGCCACTCGTCCAGCAGTTTTTAGACACATCTGGTAGTAAATTGTACTTGTTCAAGTTTTAGACAAGTATGGTAAGGAGTTAAGGTGTCCGAATACTTAGGGTAAATACAGTATCAAAAGTAATGGGATGAGACAAAAAAAAGAGCTTGTATCTTGAAGAAATGCATCTTTCAACAATCACTATGCTCAGCTCAAAAGATGACCTGGGGCACAGCAAAACCTCTAAAGACAATTACAATAGATGTCCTACAATTTCGTACACTTTATTCTGTACTTTTTTGCCTAAATTTTGCTTTTTATGCAATTATTTCTTAAAAGACTTAGTGGAATGGCAAACAGTGAAGACCCTGATCAGACTGCTCCTATAGGAGCAGTCTGATCTGGGTCTGCTCTGTTTGTATATGCCAATTTGTCAGAAACTTTGGCATATGAAACTTTAGGACATTCACCGTATGAGGAGGTGATCTTGCAGCTTTACTCTCTTTTATAACCCTTGTTCTTTTGAACCCGGATATACCCTGCCTTTGCAAACAGTGTAGATCCAGATCAGTTGGCTTCTGAAGAAGCCAACTGATCTGGATCTGCACTGTTTGCCATTAAGTACATGAATTTATATCAATAATCTGGATCAAGTAATCTGATTGGCTGAAAATTAGAAGTGGGCATGGCATCTTAATTTATTCAGCATGACAAGGGTTAACATTTAAGCAGGGGCCAGCATTGTGTATGTATGCATGCATCTGTAGAGCAATGCTTTCATGGACCTTCCATGCACATTTGGTGCAACTGTTCATCTCTAAATCCTAACCTGTCCAATTGATATTCAACTTAAGAGATGTCAAATATAGCCTTTTCATTGAACTGTTATTTTAGCAGGAAAATGACCATTTTTAAGGTAACTTAGCTGAGTTTTGATGATATATTATGCATATTTCAGAAGGTCAACACTGGTTTTACACAACCTTCTATTTCAAAACATTTTTTCTTTGAACCATTTTTTTTTTGTGAGCAGTTTGTAATTTGGGGTAGTCAGTGTTAACCTTTACCATTCTCTGAGCTAATTCAGCAGACAACAAATGGATGTTTTTTTTTTCTTATTTTTCTAAGAAAAACTAGAAAAGGTTTTTTGGAAAAAAAAACAACAACAAACAAATGTCCCCTCCCCTCCCCCCCTCAAGCAAAAGTAAGAAAGGCAGAGTTGTCATTCTTGTACGTGATACATTGTCTTGTTCTGTTCTACATTTCTACCACATATCATCAAAATATTCCAAAGGGTATTCAAGTTACAGAGCATACAAGAAGTTTTACGCTGAAGCTGACACTGATGACGACGCCAACGGGATCCGTCCCAAAAACAGTATGTCCCCCACACCCTAATAAATTTTGACATCTCTTGCAAATTGTCTGCTTAAGGAAAAATAAGAAAAATATATTTTAAAACATCATCAGATGCTGAAATTTTTACCCAACATGCTAAGTGTTAAGAAGGGAGGCAGTTTCAGGTCAGACTTGTCTCCCTTGTACACATCACCTTAAAATGAAAGTATTGTGATGATAAGTTTAAGGATAGTATGTAGGACGTTGTAGTATCCAAATATGAAGGGTAACCTTTGTTTCAATGAATAAATGAACCAACCAAAAGCTATACACCGCACAATCCCTGAGTCTTAAAATCTGGCGTAGGACACCTGACTTCCATAACTATCCCAGCATATTATTAGCCAGTACTTATCCTTCCTTCTGAACAAGTCTACATGACTACCTGGGCCCAGTTGTTCAAAACTAACAATGTCGCTAGTTATCCTTAAAACTTTGATCACTAAATATGGCATATACACTAATATTTGCTGAAAAAATGAGAGTAGCAAAAGCTACTCACATTTTTTCAGCAAAAATACCTGTGAATTAGATATTGTATTTACTAAAACAGTTAAAATTTTGACCAGTAACAAGCTTGTTAAGCTAACAGTGCTTTGAACAACTGGGCCCTGATGTCTAAAAAGTGTTGGCTGAATGCCAAACAGTTTAAAGCCCTGCCTGTGAATAAAACTCTTCTAATTCTTCAAATAAAAAGATGTGATTCGGAATTTTATTTACAAGTTACGCACTATCAAGAACTACTAAACTGAACCTGTGTGCGAGTGCATGTTGAAGAATGGAGGTGTGGATAGGGGTCTAATTGAACAGAAGACTAGTATTCAATCATTACTTAACTTTAAATTTTCACTTTGAAAAATAATTTGGATACCAAGTTCTCATTTCTCCACACAACAAACCAATTTTAAAGAATATCTACAAAATCGCCTCAAGAAATGACAAGATCCCATTAGATAAAGAATCAAGAAACTACACGGTATCAATATTTATATCTCCAAACACAGGATAAGTTAAGGAGGAGTATCTGTACTTTTTTGTCTGAATTTTGGTGTTGTTTGTTTTTCAAAGTACTTGACAAAATGACAAATGGTGCAGACCCTGGGTAGACTCTTCCTTTAGGAGGTATGATCTGGGTCTGCATATGTCAGCAATTTTGGGGATTTCCTTAAAAGTCTTCAAATTTTTAACACTTTATTCCATACTTTTTTTGCCTATTTTTTTTTTTTGTTTGTTTGTTTTGCAAAATATTTGATGAAATGGCACACAGTGTAGACCTGATCTGTAGAGCAGCAGTCTGATCTGGATCTGCACTGTCTGCATATGCTATTTTGGTGTATAAAATTTTAGGACAATTACTCTATGTTCAGGAAACAGGGGTTAACTTTTTTAAGGACAGATTCTCCTAACTTACACATCACCTTTTGAATGATGATAAAAGTTTGACATGTAAATCTGGAGAAATATTACAGAGGTAGTTTTGTGAATTTTACAATGTTGATAATGTAGGTTGTCGCCCTTGTTCAGGCCATGATTAATTGTAACTAGGGTGGTTTTGTGTTGAGGTTTTACGGCCCAGCTAAACAAATGGGGTCATGTCGAGCGTGGCCAGTTTACCTAACCACATGTTTACTGGGCAGGCTTAGTCCTCTAAGCTGTTAACCAGTATTGTGCACATTCTTTCGCCAGAAACTGACAACTGCCCATCTTGAAATGCGCATCCAAATGAGCCACCGAGGCCGGCAATACTAGGGACTAGGGTGGCTTTTAATGTTTACTAATGTTGTGTGTGGAGAATATTTTTTTATTATGATGACTATAGTACAAAGTAAGGTACGTAAATGTCCTTAAATTTCGTACATCAAATTGTCTGACAAAATGGCATATACAAATAGTGCAGACCCCTGATGGAGCAGTCTGATCGGGGTCTACACTGTCTGCTATGCCACCAAGCATTTTCATAACTGCATAAAAAAAAAAGCCAAATTTAAGCCCAAAGGGTACAGAATAAAGTGTGAAATTTTAGGACATTACCGTATCAATGTTTTTGCTTTCAAAATGACAAATTATCTGAAACACCACAAATTCTATACAGCCACAAAATGAGAACATGCCCAAACAGCAATAGTTCAGATCTGTTTATTTCCTGTTCCTAAATGCCATAAGGACTTTCTCATAAAAATCATGGCTTATTCAAATATGATATTCATGATCCATAGCACAAGATAAGTCGCTTTGTTCAACCAAAAAGTATTGATATTTTTCTTATTTTTCCACAAAAACATATGTTGTGGGTATTCATTAGAAGTGCCTCGGTGAGGCGCTTCTATTGAGTACCCACAACATATGTTTTCGTGGAGATATGAGAAATATTTCTCTGGATGCTCTGCTTATCTGGAGCTCAGCTCATCTGAAAATGCCACAATATGGGATTTGCGTAGCTTTTCAAAAATATTTTCCATGATCAATGATCCAGATAAACGGGTACATTGAAGATAAGTTTTGATATTTTCATACCAATCTATATGCTTTTGATACTCATTAGAACCACCTTGACAAGCTAATTCTAATGGCTATCCAAATATACTGGCACAAAAAATAATTATTCCAAATTATCATCTTATCTGGACCTTTGACTACACATATATTTACACATTTAACTATTAAAACGCCAGTTTAAACAGCAGCTGATATATTCTAAAGTACTTTTTTTTTTTTTCAGGAAAAAAAAAAAGACTTAAATATTTCATGTGAAGTGTCTGCTAGAAAATAAGGCTTGAAATTTGTGTGAATCATCTGGCAGCAGGTAGTTCGTGTAAAATATCAAGACTTACGTTCTCTGAAAAAGAAAATATATCAAGACTTATTTTCTCTGAAAAAGAAAGTATCTTAGAATGTCTGCTACAGTTCTGAATGGTGCTTTAAGGGTTAGCCATTCAAAAACAGAAGAAAATATTACCAAACAAAATGTTCCAAACTTACAATTCCATAACCCAGCCCCCCTAGCAGGCTCTCTTAAAAATAAAAGCTTTTTATAAAGGCTATTTTCAGCCAAATAAAGGTGTTTCAGGATGAATTTTGTACAAAATAAAGAGCATTTAACAGTTAAATTTCTTGCCAGATCCCAAGCAAAGAACCCCACGCCATCACCTCTCAAGCAAAATAGGGAGAAAAATTGCAGAGAAAATCTGATATTTTCATCTTTAAATGGTAATAACAATATTGATTGTGTTGGGGTTTAACGACACGTCAACCCTTAAGGGTCATTTTGAATAACAATATTAACTTGCATTTCTGTTTAAGAACATATGAATCTTATTGACAATATTAACTTGCATTTCTGTTTAGGAACATATGAATCTTAGTCACAGAACTATAATTTGCTGTTATGAAATTCTATATATTTACTACGCCCTTCTCTTGCATTTGCAAATTGCCAAATATAAAGGTTTTCTCATCAAAATAAAGGTTTTTACAGGTTTTTTAGCAAAATTAAATGTTTTAAAGGATTTTAACAAAATTAAAGGTTTTTAAAGGTTCCCCTATGGGCCCTGATAACCTTGGGATCCAGATAAGAGGAGGCATAAAAAAAAACAATTTTTTACTATCGTAAATATTCGAAAAATCAAACTGAAAAAATAGTTTGATATAAATTTATTATCTTATATTACCGTAATAACCCTAATATGGTATGCTATTACTGTAATAACGCTTATATGGTATGCTATTACTGTAACAACCCTAATATGGTATGCTATATAACGTAACAACCCTAATATGGTATGCTATTACAGTAATAACCCTAATATGGTATGCTATTACAGTAATAACACTAAGTATTGGGACATCTTATCTACTTACCATAATTCTCCTAAAATTTGAAATAGTCCAATCTACTACCTGTTGATGTGTCTAAAATATTGCTAAATGTATGGCAAACAGTGTAGACCTTGATCAGATGCTGTGTTCTGTGGCATCTGATTTGGGTCTACAATGTTTGCAAAGGCCTATGTCTCAATACTAATTCTAGTAATTCTATCAAAGTTGATTATCTCCCATCTGAAAAAGGGTCTACTCTAAAAGGAAAAAAATTGCTCCCAAAGGGGTACAAATTAATTCCTTTTCATGTAGACTCTTTCTCATAAGGGGACTGGTGTGCAGGACACTGTGGACAGTAAACAGAAGTCACAGAAGTTATCTTCTTCCTTGTATTTTGGAAAAACTACCAACTGCATCAGCTCCCCTTAAATTGGTCCCACTGCAAAACTGGTTATTACCCTAATATGTAAAAGTCAAGTTAGGCCAAGAAAAAAAAAAAAAAAAAAGCCATATTTCAAGTTCCAGTCTGGAAAAAAAAAAGAACTGGCAGGTTTGTGATTTGTTTGTTTGAGTTACCGTTTAATGACATGTCCCCATTGGAAGTCAATGGAACCAGAAAAAAAAGTTCGGGGTCATTTTGTGTTCTCTCCCAGAGAAAGGGAGAAAAACGACAGCAGAGCTTGTAGATAAGAGAAAAGAGAGGAGAATGATAGATCAGAAATAGAAGAAACACTACAACTTCTACCTTCCCCTACCTGCTGCAAGTACATCTTTAACTGTCATTTATCCATTTTATACTGAATAAACTCACTATATTGGAAGAGTCCAATTTCAATGTTAGGTATGTCAGGTTATGTGGATTTAGATATTCCTAGAGAAAAATGGCTAAACTATTTGCAAACAGTGGAGACCCTGATCAGATGCCACATTCTGTGGCATCTGATCTGGGTCTGCACTGTTTGCCAATTACCCTTTTAGGGGTCTCCAGACTACCATGGTTTTAAGAGTGATCTGTGTACTGCTTTTTAACAAACAGTGAAGATTTCAAAGCATTCCAGTCTTACAACAATACAAAAGGCTGGGAATTACTGGTGGGAAAGGAGCTTTGGAACTAAAACCAGTCAGAATGCACCAAGACAACCAAAGAGGAAACAAAGCATCAGCTTTCTTTCTGGAACTAGAAAAAAGTTTAAGGTCAGGAGGAAAACGGGTGGGTCAGTTGGGGAACCTGAAACAAAAGCACCTTATCTGGAGCTAGGATCAATGGAACTGTAAGTCTGTCGTCACATGATTGGTAATGCTCAGAAAAAAAGATAATATCCGAGACAACATCTCTACAATACTACACACAAAAACTCTATGATATGCACATGGCAGTGCCTCAAATTAATAAATATAATTCTCCCTGAAACCTTTCTTCAGTTAGACAGAAATGCTGCCTCTATCAACATTAACATTCCCTCCTAGTCTTCAATGATCGTCAGTAAAATGTACGATCACTTTCTGTTCAACAGGATTTGAACAATGCCAGGTCTAACAGCCTTAACTTAAATAGCACACAACCATAATGGTATATGCAAATTGTCACACTGATCAAGGAATCCACAGTTTCCAAAAACACAAACTGTATGTGCTATGACCAGACTGGATGCAAGCCTGTTCATTTGCTGCTGCAAAAATTTAGCCCTTAAAGCACTAGGCAGGACTGTGGCAGATGACATTCTAAATATTTTTTTTTTTTTTTTATTTTTCAGAGAAAATAAGACTTGGCATTTCATATGAATCATCTGCCTCAAATGAAATGGTAAGCCCTATTTTCACACACACAAAAAGAACAAAAAAAAATAAAAATGTTGTCTGCTGCAGTTGTGATTAGTGCTTTACGCATTAACCCTGGTCCTGCTGAACCCATATATGCCCTGACTTTGCAAACAGTGTAGATTCAGATCAGTTGGCTTCTGAAGAAGCCAACTGATCTGGATCTGCACTGTTTGTTATTAAGTATGTGAATTTGTATCAACAATTTGGATCAAGTAATCTGATTGGCTGAAAATCAGAAGTGGGTGTGGCATCTTAATTTATTCAGGATGACAATGGTTAAAATACCAGCTTCAATTACAGCATACCTGCGGGTAAGACACATCAAAAAGTATTACTGAGGAGTTCATAAGAAGCATCTGATGACAATTCTGGGATTTGTTTTCTCATTTCTCCATCAAGTACATATGTTGTGGGTACTTATTATTAGGCATGCCTTGTGCTTCTAATGAGTGTGCCTAACATATGTTTATATGAAAAAAAAACTGAAGAAAACCATCCCAGAATTCCCTTTACCCTTAAAGCTCAATGCAAAATTGTAGCAGTCAACATTCTAATTTTTTTAATATTGTTTTTGAGAGAAAATAAGGCTTGACATTTCATGTGAATCATCTACTAGAAAGACAATTAAAATGACATATCAAGCCTTATCTTTTTCTGAAAAACAACAACAACAACAAAAAAAAAAATTCAAAATGCCATCTGCTGCAGTCATGACTGACACTTTAATGGTTAACAACTCCTCTGGTATTAATATTTATCTCCATAAAAATATAGCTCTTGATAACATGCTTTTTTCCACGAAAAAGTATTGGTATTTTCTTATTTCTTGACGAAAACATATGTTGTGGGTACTCTTTAGAAGTTCCTCAGACAGGCGCTTCTAATGAGTACCCACAACTTATGCTTTCATGTGAAAATAAGAAAAATATTATCTAGATGCCAATCCTTACCTAGACCTATGTAAATTTATATGTGGCAGGTACTCATCTTAACTGCTTCACTGAGACAATTCTAATAAGTACCCACAACATTTCAAGGAGAAATACAAAAAAAAAAACAAAAAAAACTGCCATTTGGATAACCCTCTGACCTTGAGCTATGTTTTATAGCATGGTGGAAAAAGGCAGTTATTACACATGTACTTTTCATCCATCGGCTTTTGCCACAGATGGACTCAACTTCACTTCTCACCAATATATGTACCTTCCTGCATTTATGCATTTTCTCGAATTTCATCACTAGCAGTCAGTTTCCCTTCATCATAACCTTATCAGTAAAAACATCTCTATTCGTCCTGAACACATCTTCTATGAGACAAAATTAATGAACAATCATTCTCCATCTTCCATGGGCAAAAATATGAGCCTTAACATCAGAAAACGTACCTTCCGACGTGCCCCCAACGAAGAGTCAGATCAGACTACCGGAATACAACCTTCAGACATGTGCGTCCAGCAAAGATTGAGATCAGCCTGCACATTTGTGCAGTCTGATCAGAATCTTCACTGAGTGCATTCTGGATAACCAAGGATGCAAAATTTCTTCATGCTGACAATGGTGACTGATCAGACTGCGAGGATGCACAGGCTGATTTAAGTCTTTCTTGGGCACACATCAGATGGTATGTTTTCTAATATCGCGGCTCATATACACTTTTGCACCTGTCCACCTTCATCATAGCATACCAACTATTCCATTTTCACTGGCTCTACAAGGTCATTCTGTCTTTTCCTCCCCGCCCTGTGTTCCCGCCGCTGCGGGCGGGCCAGATGTTGGAATGGAAGGTTTTTTGTCAGCTCCCCATGGTGAGTTGTGTTGTACTGATGGGGAGTTGGGGAATTTGTTTTCCTCATCAGCACCAGTTGGTTCATATTGCTGATTTTCGAGTCGTGTAATTAGTCTCTCGTCTTCATCCCCAAACTCCCCACCCATTAGAGTTGGCTCACCAACAACCATTACATCCTGGAAAGAAGAAAAGTACTAAGCTAGATTAGACTTTTCAAATACGGTAAACATCTTAAAATTTCATACATTTTATTTCATACTTTTTCGGCCTAAATTTTGCTTTTTATGCAGTTCTTTCTTAAAATACTTAGTGGAATGGCAAATAGTGTAGACCCTGATCAGACTGCTCCTTCAGGAGCAGTCTGATCAGGGTCTACACTATTTGCATATGCCATTTTGTCAGACAATTTGATGTACAAAATTTTAGGACATTTACCGTACACAAGTTTTTTGTACACACTGCAGGTGCAATATACAACATAGCTACAGATTTTGTTTGTGTTGAGGTTTTACGGCCCAGTCAACCCATTTGGGTCATGTCAAGCGCGGTCAGTTTACCTAACCACACTTTTACTTACACTTAGTCCTCTTAAGCGGTTAACCAGTATTGTGTAATTCTTTTGCCAGAAACTGACAATTGCTCTTCTTAAATCAGCGGAAGGGAGAGAATGACCATAGAAAATAATGCATCATCAATCTCCAACAAAGTGGCGGGCCCCCGTAGCCTAGTGGATAAGAGAGTTGACTCTTAATCCATTAGGTTTCTCACCGCTGTGGTTCGAGCCTAGCTCGGGTCATATGTGGGAAAGCCAAGTTCTGCTTACGGATGGTCAGGTGGTTTTTCTCCGGGTACTCCGGTTTTCGCCCACCTTCGATGAACGATCGGCTCGATATAAGTGAAATATTCTTGAAAGGGCCGTAAAACCCAAATCAAAAAAAAAAAAAAAAAAAAAAAATCTCCAACAAAGCTACAGATTAAGTGGAGTAACCAGATAAATATTTTTTTCTTATTTCTCCATGAAAACATGTTGTGGTATTTTATCAGAAGCACCTTGGTGAGGCACTTCCTAGTGGTGCCTCTGAGTACCCAAAACATATGTTTTTGTGGAGAAATAAGAAAAATATTTATAATTTTTAGTTGAAGGAATCCCCTTATCTTGAACTATGTTAGGACAAGGAGATGATAATATTATCACTGTCAACTATGGAAAATATTTAATGGTAAGTGTCTATATGCATCTATGCACTTTCATCCGATCGATTGCTAATGGCATTCTGTGATGATAATGATTTGGTGTAATACATCCTTTCAACATTATGTAAGTCATATCGAGACGATGGAAGGACGATAATAAAAGGCTCTGTACCAATAAGTATCATTCTGCAATTCTTCAGTCTAAATATTGTGTTACTGATGGGTGGCGGTAAGGGCATGTTCTGCTTGCAGAAGGTGGGGAAGGGGCCGTATTATTGTTTCTACTGTTTCTGCACATTCATTCCATAGTCGAAGAATGGGTATCAGGTAAATAGTTTTCTTATTTCTTGACGAAAACATATGTTGTGGGTACTCATTAGAAGTGCCTCATGAGGCACTTCTAATGAGTACCCACAAAATGTTTTCATCGAGATATTTTTGGTTGGAAAAAGTGCCTATCAAGAGCTATGGTCATTCACTTTTTCTTCTCTATTTCTCTTTTTCCTCTCATCTAATACCTCTTCTTTCTGTTTTCTCCCTTTCTCTGGGAGATGACACAAAATGACCCTTAAGAATTAATGTATAACCCTTAAAGCGACAAGCAAAATTTGTAGCAGACAACATTCTAATTTTTTTTTATTATTATTTCTCAGAGAAAAACAAGTCTTGACATTTCATGTGAATTGTCTGCCAAGCAGACAATTCACAAGAAATGTCAAGACTTGTTTTCTCTGAAAAAAAAAAAAAAAAATTGTTGTCTGCTGCAGTTGTGACTGGCGCTTTAAGGGTTAAACAAGAACTCAATCAAACAACCTTGACTAGTGAATGCCCTGACTAGACAGCACAGATAAAGTATTTTCTTTTTCCTTTCCTTCCCCACCTACCACAGCTCAAACAACTGTTACTGTGCTTTCGATATCTTTCAGAAAGTCGTTTTTTTTGCTTGGCACTTTACAAAGAAGTAAATTTGCAAACTTTTGTAATGATTTAATGCAAAACCATTTGTCGTAACTACCTATGCACAAAAACTTTTATTCTAGTCTATGATTTTTCAAAAAAATCAAATATTTTCATTTTTTTCCCATAGGAGAAATGAAGGCAAACTATGCAGGAATCTGTAGGGTAGGTAACTTGGAGGAGATTTTCAACTAGTTCCGCTTGTTCAATTTTTCTGAAATTTTACAATATTATTGTGATACCCCGATAATTTAAATTCAGCAAGGATAAGTAGAAAATATTTTCTAAAACAAAAATTCCAAAAAATCACTTTACTATAGAAATTGCATAGGTCAGACCAATTTTTGGCTGTAAATTTAATTTTATGGTACACATTTGAGATCAAAACACAGAAATAGAAAAGACAAATAGTTTCTGATAAGATAATGGTCAATCAGAACAAAATATTTTCATTTAAAATAAAATGCCAAGCAAAAAAACCTCTTTCCAAGTGATGTTGAAAGGATAGTACAAACTACAGTGTTCACCATGAATATCGGGACACCTTATCTCCTTACCATACTTGTCCTAAAATTTAAACAAGTCCATTTTACTATCTATTGAGGGGTCTAAAAATTACTGAAGGGGTGTCAAACAGTGCAGACCCTGATCAGAAGCCACATTTTGTGGCATCTGATCCGGGTCTACACTGTTTGCTCAGGCAGTCTGTCCCAGTACTGTGGGTATCCGGTAATAAATATGGTATTCCGGCCAAAAGACAAACAGAACTCACCCCTGGCACTGATGTTCCAATACCCTGTGGACCCGGAGATCTCTTCTGTTTCCCCGTGGGTGGAATACTGTTATTGTTGACAGCATTAGTGGCACTGCCTGTAGAGGATTTCCGCTTCCGTCTTTTACCAGGCTGCCGTGCCGTATCTGAAACATACATAATTAACCTTTACCACTCTATGGGCAAATTCAGCAGAGGACAAATTGATGATATTTTTCTTAATTTTCCCAGAAAATAGGCTCTGATATTTCTGCAAATTATCTCCTGAAGAGACAATTTGAATTAAATGTCGAAGCCTATTTTCTGGGAAAAATAAAGAGAAATATATCAAAATGTCATCAGCTAAAATTTTTACTCTGAATGCTAAGCTTTAAGGAGAATGGATACACGTTCAAGGGAGGTGACTCTGTTAAATTGTTTTGCCTCCCTTCTGAAAAGGGGTCTACCATAAAAGGAAAGAATTTGCCCCCAAGGGGAGCAAATTCTTTTCTTTTAGTGTAGACCCCTTTTTTAAAGAGACTCAGTGTGCAGAAAAACAAACAGGAAGTCACAAAAGTTGTCTTCCTTTTAAAAAATGACCAAAAATCTACCAAGTGTATCAAGTCCCCATAAGTATTACGTCACAATAAAAATCCCTTTTCTAGCATCTGATGCCAGCAGCATAGATGGCTGATGTGACAACAAACATAAATGACTTCTTTTTTTTGTATATCTGAGCGGATAATTCAACCTCTATACTTGAAGAAAGTCACATGCAATTTAATGGCCTAGTTTCAAAATAAAGATTCTTTTTCTTCCAAAATAAAGATTTTTAACAGGTTTTTAACAACAAGAAAAAAAAAAAAAAAAAAGTTAAATATATTAAGTATTTTTCTAAGCACTCCTCTCAAACTTTAACCTTTTTTCTTGCTATTACTCAAGGTAACTTACTATATCCTATTATGCCTTCTTGCCCTGTCTCATAAAAATTATCAAATAATTATAATATATGTAGGCAAAACAGGTGATCTGGAAAATGTGATTGCTAAAACACACTGGCAGCAGTTCCAAATTTTTTATTACAACATTTACAATCAGTTCTTAACATTTTTAATCTTAGTTTTTCAGAATAACCTGTCAAGACAAAAAGAAAAAAAAATGATAAAAATGCAGGGTTTTAAAAGTTTTAAGCAAAATACAAGCTCTTTCTGAAAAAAATAAAAAGCATGCAAACTCCTCTAATGACCTTCAAACAGGGTCATGGTCATCAAAACCTTACTACCTCTTAGGGTTGTCATGTAACCATGCAAGTTTGCTTACAATCTGTATTTACTAGCTCTACCTTTCTTATCTTCAAGCTTTAATCAAAACTGCAGCCTATATTTTGATTTTTTTTTTCTCAGAAAATAAAACATGACATTTCATGTAACCTAGCAGATGATTCACATGAAATGCCAAGTCTTATTTTCCTTGAAAAATATTTTTTTATAAACTAGGATGTTGTCTTTAGTTTGCCCAGCGCTTTAAGGGTGGATGCTGCGCGCCAAGTGAAACAGCAGTGAGTACCATTTTGCAAGTACAGAGGGGTTGTTACGAAGTATTTGGTGATAAGTCTGGGTTAATTTTCTCTAGTTCTCCATAAAAAATATACATTATGGCTACTGATCAGAAGTGCCACCGAAGTGTTTCAAATGAGGACCCACAACATATGTTGTTTTTTTTTATGAAGAATAACAAAACTTCTCCCAGAATTGTCAACAAATACTCCTTAAAAGCTGCTCTTCAAATATTTGGCATGACTCATCTGGGGATCAAACCCAGAGGACTTATTAAGGAGGAGTATTTAGCGATAATTCTGGGATAATTTTTCTTATTTCTCCATAAAAACATATATTGTGGGTACTCATTAGAAGTGCCTAAGTGCGGCACTTGTTGAATTATCACCAAATATTCTTCCTTAACAAGCCCTCTGAAACCCACAAACTTCTGGACCCAAAAAGGACCTGTATATTATATTATAGACTGAAACACTGTTTTTAGATGTGTAAATACATATTTACTCTAAATACTGGAACAGCTTAACTCCTTACAACATCTGTAAAATTTGTATGTCCATTTTACTACCTGTCACTGTTTCTAAAAACTGCTGGGTATATGCAAACAGTGTAGACACTGATCAGATTCTGCATCCTGTAGTCTCTGACCTGGGACTACACTGTTTGCACCAGTCTGTCTGTCCAAATACTTAGCATTTTACAGTCATTTGTGAGATCAGAACAAACTTCCCTGAAATCACCATGGTAAACAAAGGATAGCAAAAGATTAACACTTAGGACGCCATGGGCAAACTCAGCAGGCGGAAAATTGACAATATTTTTCTTATTTTTCCAAGAAAATAGGCTTTAATATTTCATCTAAGGAGACAATTTGCATGAAATATCAAAGCCTATTTTCTGGGAAAAATTAGGAGACAATTTGCAGGAAATATCAAAGCCTATTTTCTGGGAAAAATAAGAAAAATATTGTCAATTTGCCACCTGCTGAAAATTTTACCCAGCATGCTAAGCGTTAAACTATACTCTGAACCAGTATGATACTATTTTGCAACTGATCACCATCAGTGTTTAACCTTTAAAGTGCAAAGAAAACTGGTAGCACACAACATTCTAAAATTGATTTTGTTGTTTTTCAGAGAAAATAAGACTTGACATTTCACACCAAATATCAAGCCTTATTTTCCCTGAACAAGAAATGTCAATAAGCACTGCTTATTAGATACCCCACACAAGGTAATGACTGCCTTCTAATAAATCATTAAGCAAGAAGCAGAAACCAAAATGTAACAGATGGACAGACAGACAACATGAAACAGATTTGTGCTTTAAGGTTAAGTGTAATGTTTCCCTGGCAGTTATTAGTACAAGTACTTCACAATTTGTGGTTAGGTGTGCTATGTGCAACAGAATTAGTATGAAACTTCTGCGAGTAAAATAACTATGAAAAACTAAGAGAACACAAAATGTTAAATCTACAGAAAAATTAGGGTACAACAAGGCAGACCAGTTTAGTCCATAATTAACACAACATAGATCTAAGCAAAATCTGATATAGGAAAGTTTAACCCTTCTCTTGCTGAACACAACATGCCCTGACTTAACAAACAGTGTAGATCCAGATCAGTTGGCTTCTTCAGAAGCCAACTGATCTGGATCTGCACTGTTTGTCATTAAATATGTGAATTTCTAATGAAAACCCTGATCAAGTAATCTGATTGGCTGGAAATTAGAAGTGGGCGAGGCATCTTAATTTATTCAGCATGACAAGGGTTAAGAGCAACAAAACTATATAATGCCACAGGCATACAGCACAGTAACGTGGCAGACCAGCCTATGCAGAGCTTTTCTCTACCAAAATATAGAGAAAATTTCCTATAAGAGCTGTCGTAGGACAGCATAACTTAGCTGAATCATGCTTTGCCAATAAAATGAAACAAGAACTCTGTGGGAGTCAACGTCACACCTGCATTGGGCAGTCATATGAGTATAATACATAGGGAAGTATGTAACATACTCTAAACTTTGAGTCATACTGACTCATAATTGGAAAGTACAATGTTTATATATGAACTTCTCTTCAAGATGCAAAATCACTGGACCCTGAAATATAAGTCACTGTGACCTACATTTATTTTGAAGTCAAACTTCTGGTCATACTGATTCATAATCAGGAAGTATGATGTTTGTGCACAAAATATTCAAGATATAGGTAAAATCACTGGACTGTGAAATATAGGTCACTGTGACCTACATTTATTTTGAGGTCAAACTTTGGGCAATACTGAAGGATAATCTGAGAGTACGGTGTTCATATATGAAAGGCAAAATCACTGGACTGTGAAATATACATCAATGTAACCTACATTTATTTTGAGGTCAAACTTTGGGTTATACTGACTCCTAATCAGAGAGTACGTTTACACATGAAATACTCTTCAATACACAAGGAAAAAGCACTGGATTGCTTAAAAGGGCATCACCATTTTGAAAATTTATTGAAGCTTCATAACATCACAGCCTAAACTGAATATGCAAAGCCTAAATAAATAATATCTGCAGCAACTTTTTTCCTTCTTAACCCATGTCATGCTGAATAAATTAAGACGCCATGCCCATTTCTAATTTTCAGCCAATCAGATAACTTGATCCAGATTGTTGATACAAATTCACATAATGGCAAATAGTGCAGATCCAGATCAGTTGGCTTCTTCAGAAGCCAATTCTTCAGAAGCCAACTGATCTGGATCTGCACTGTTTGCAAAGGCAGGACATATCTGGGTTCAGCAGGACTAGGGTTAACCGTCTATGTAACTTCTCTAGACAATATTGATTTTGCATGAAGAAAGATTTCATTTGATAATTAGAAATGCTTAGAAACTCACTAAATATTTAAAATAGAAGTACACATAATAACAGTAACTGTTTTGAAATCTTTAAACATCATTAACTTTCCTAGTATTGGTCTGATTTTGATCAAACTTGCTTTCAAATGCATGTTTCATCTTGAGCCACATGTAGGTTAAACTCTTTCCCTATCTTGCTTTTCCCTTTAACATGTTTATGTTTGCTCAGATCTGAAACTTACATATCTATATATCCTTGCTAATATATAATATATCCACCTTGATACTACCAATACTATATTCAAAATGGCCTTTTTACATTTCCATCACATGTAAAATATATCAACATTGATTAGTGCAAAATGCATGCACATTCATAATAAGAAATTGACAAGCAAGTACATTTAGTCAGAAATGGTTAGAGAATCTCAACAATCAAGTAAATTAATGTAAAAGTCTTTCTAACAAAAACAATTTTGTGTGCGTGTCAGTTTTTTTTTTTTTTTTTTTTTTTTTTTATGTTAGTTAACCCGTACCATGCTGAATAAATTGCCATATCAGCCAATTAGACTACTTGATCCAGGTTGTTGATACAAATTCACATACTTCGTGACAAACAGTGCAGATCCAGACCAGTTGGCTTCTGCCAACTGATCTGGATCTACACTGTCTGCAAAGGCAGGGCATATCTGTGTTCAGCACTGGGTTAATTAGTGATTTTAAAATTCTGTGTTTCTGTTTTCTTATGTTAATGAATGAACATTTGTGTTTGTAACTTGAAGGTTAATTTTAGCCAGTTGTAAGTTAAAATCAGCAGGCAACAATTTATTGTACTTGTATCAAAGATTCAGACACCACGTACAACTCCTAACAACTCTTGTCCTCATCTTTGCCCATCAGGGCTACGTTGTTCCAAGTATTGTTAGCTTAACAGTTGACTTGAATATTAAGCCACCATTTTCATTTAATATTTTGTACACAAAATTTGATGTACACTGGTATTTCTTTTTCATTTTTTTTTTTTTTTTTTTTTTTTTTTTTTGCGTGTGTGAAAAAAAATGTAAGTTGTTTTTGCACTGTAAGGTCCAGTTATTCAAAGTCTTGTTAGTTTAACAGTCATCAAGCTATCATTTTCATAAATTTTTGTACTTTAATACCAGGGCCCAGTTGTTCAAAGCGTCGTTAGCTTAACAAGCTCGTTAAGGGTAATTTCGTTAACTTTTTTAGCTGATTCAATGTACAATATTCTGATATTTTTTGCTGAAAAAATGTGAGTAGCTTTTGCACTGCAAAAGCTACTCACATTTTTTCAGCAAAAAATTTCAGCATATTTGCGTATCACTCGATGTAAATTTTAACGAATCGTTAGCTTTGAACAACTGGGCCCAGATCTTTATAATATCAATGCACACACCAAGTTTAGTGAAAATCCATTGATATTTACTCAAGTTATCCTCCGGAAATGAAAATATGGAAGGACATACAGACAGATGCACGACAAATAGATGGATGGACAGACAGACACCCAGACACCAACGTGAAACCATAATACCCTGCCACTATTGTGGCAGGCTGAAAAAAAATCACATAAATTATAAAGTTTGTTAAGGCAATGGTTCGAATAACTGGGCTCTGATGGATTTCTAAAATGTGTAAAACTGTGACTTCAGATCTGGGTTTCTCCCATTTCCCATTTTCTCCACAAATCCATTTTTTCAGAACATGTACAGTGCAATATTTGTTTTCTTATTCTTCACTTAAAAACTGGGCTGAGTACTTCATGTAAATACATTTCTTAGTCAAAATGTAAATAAAATGCCTTGCCTCATTTCAGAAAAAAGGAAAAAATAACACTTATTTATTGTCTGCTGTCACCTGAAACTGGCTAAATGTTAACAGGAAGGGCTCCAGATAGGTGAGGTACTTGAGTAATTGTCTCATTAAGATACTTTTAATTATAAAATCTCCAACACATAATTTTGTGGAAACTCTAAATGCAGTAAATCTTCTTAAAAACTTTTAACACCAGACCTTTTTCCTTTTCATATCCGAGAAAACAGGCATTTCATGTGAATCTAAATGCAGTAAATCTTCTTAAAAACTTTAACATCAGACCTTTTTCCTTTTCATATCAGAGAAAGCAGGCATTTCATGTGAATAGTAGATTCGCATAAAATGTAAATTTCTACTTCTCTGAAAATAAGAAAAGTACCACAAATTGTTACACTACTTATGTTGTAATAAGAGTGCTGATTTCAAAAAGAAAAACGACCAATTCTTCGAGGAAAGGCAACTGTCTCCCTTTCAGATAGGTTGCTTCCTCTTGCAGCACTGGTAAGGAGGGATGATAAATTTAGTTCTCAGAACTAAATATCATTATTACTATTATTATTATTATTAATTTGGTTGAATTTTTAAGAATATCTAGCATGTTTTCTGGTAATAAAACTTCTGTATCCGGAGTCCTTATATTAAGTATCCTCCAATTTTTGTTTTAACTTCACCTGCCTTGTAGGTTTGCCTCCAGTGCTGTTCTTTTGTGAACAGTGCCTAGTGGTAGAGATACCAGGCCTGTAAAGGAAGGAGCCTATCACAATCTAGATAAGACACTTTAGAAAAAAAGTATTGGTATTTTTTCTTATTTCTCCACAAAAAAAAACAAAAAAAAAAAAAACATACACTTGGATACTCATGAGAAGTGCCTCAGTGAGTACCCACAATGTATGTTTATTGCAGAAATAAGAAAAAACACTTATCTGAATCATCTCTTGTCTAGAACTACACCTGTCACTAAACATGGTTAAAACAAAAGATAATTGTTCAACATATTGGAAATAAAATGTAGGCAGAACATTAGCCATTATATTTCATGTAAATCTCCAAAGTTTATTTTCTTATTTTTTTTTATATTAAATTTAACTGACAAAGGCATGAATGAGGCAAGAAAAAATCTGGGCCCAGTTGTTCAAAACTTAACAAAGTTGTTAGCTGACATGACGTTAAAATTTCTATCTTGAAAGATGGCAAATACATTGATATTCTTTGCTTAAAAAATGTGAACAGCTTTTGTATTGCAAAAGCTACTCACATCTTTGCAGAAAAAATGTCAATGTATTTTAGCTACAGCAGTTAATGAGTTTGTCAATAACAAGCTCCTCAAGCTAACGATGCTTTGAACAACTTGGCCCTGAAAATCTGGACAGTTACGTAAAGGAAATAGAATAGCACAGGCACAGTTTCAGATTCATTTCAAACTAGAAAAAGTGATCAGTGGATCACATATACCCTCTGCCAGCACCAATCCATCAACAGGCCTTGATAATGTAATGTCTTAAAAACTTTGACAAAAAAAACTTTTTGAGGCAATGTCCCTTTACACTATGGAAGGATAAACAAATATATGTATGAATGGATGCACAGACAAACAGAAAAGCAAAACCTATATACCCCTCAACATACAAGTATGCCAGTGGTATAATAACTCAGTAAATATTCAACGAAACACCATTTTTTATAGCCAGCAAACAGACTATACACCGTTTTTGTTTTTAAGACAATGGACGATGAAAATTGGAAGATGAAAGATTTCATCTCTGAGATATACTGGGTTAACCCTTAAAGCACCAATCACGACTGCAGCAGACGACAATTTGTTTTCATTTTTTTTTTTTTTTTTTTTTTCAGAGAAAACAAGTCTTGACATTTCATGTGAATCGTCTGCTTGGCAGACGATTCACATGAAATGTCAAGACTTGTTTTCTCTGAAAAAGGAAAAAAAAATAATTTTGAATGGTGTCTGCTATAAATTTTGCTTGGCGCTTTAAGGATAAAAGGGTCTATGTAACTGTATTCTGATTGGTGCTGCATAAACACCAGCATTCTAGGCAAATAAGCAGCAGATACGATACTGATATATTTTTTGCTTTTGCCAGAGAAGTCAAATCCTATTTTGAAGCAAAAAAAAAAAAAGTGATAAAATGCTGTAAATCTGGAAAGGTTAATAAATAACTATTGAGAGCAAACTATGACAAAATCTGAAATGATTTGGCATGAATATATATGATAACCCTTAACCCACTGTAGACTGAATGAACTCCCTCACACTATATATTGGAAGATTCTAATTTCTATTTTAGGTATGTCAGGCTATGTGATTCAGATATTCCTAGAGAAAAATAGTTGAACTATTTGGTTTAAAAACTATTTTATTCATAAACTCATACAACATTATACGTACATCAACATTCAGGATCTTGAACTATTTGCAAACAGTGGGAACTGTGATCAGATGCCATGTTCTGCAGCATCAGATCCGGGTCTGCACTGTTTGCCTAATACCCTTTTAGGGTCTCCAGACTACAATGGGTTAATAAAAAGCAAATCACAACTGCAGCAGATGACATTTTGATTTCTTAAAATATTTTTAAGATAAAATAAGGCTTGACATTTCATGTGAAATGTATGTCTGCCTTGCAGATGTTACACAAAATGTTGAGCCTAATTTTTTCAGAAAAATAACATCAGTGAAAACAGGTGGCCTCCACCGAATTTTCAGATTTTCTACTGCTGTGACCGTGAAAATTAGGTGAAGGTCACCAAAATCCTATCAGTCTTCGTTATGTCCCAATTATATATCCATGAAAATTTGGTAAGAATCCAACCACTGGTTCACAAGATATTGTGCAGAAAAGAAAGTGTCATGCCGACACCAACGCCAACACCGATGCCAAAGGAATCCGCACCAAAAACAATATTTGGGGGGACATAAAAATTTGTACTTTGGACTACTGCAATTTTGTGGGGCACTTAAATGATTGTCAGAGCCAGATAAGTAAACTAGTCATTGAAAAATTGTCCTAGCCCTCTGTAAAAGTGTAGAATAAGGAGTATCATAAGAAATGTCTCAGTGAAACAGTTCTGATAAGAATCCACAATGTATACATTTACAGAAAAAACAATTTAAACAAAACTTAAGATAAGAAATCAGAAATTATTGATATTTTTCTTATTTCTACATAAAAACAAATATTGTAGGTATTCATTAAAAGTGCCTTGGTCAGCACCCACAACCTATGTTTTTGGAGGAAAAAAAAAGAAAGCTATTTATAGATTTGAATACACCTATTATCCAGTTAAATATTATGTTTTTTCTTCCCCACAAAATTAACAACTTAATTAGCTGTGCGCTGGCTGCAACCATAACAGGGGCATTATAATTTCCAATCACCTGGGAGATGGGTCCAGGTTTGATAACCATCAAGCTTTATTTAGGTATTACCATAATTAGCCTAAGTATTGGGACAGATAGGCCTTTGCAAACAGTGTAGACACAGACCAGACACTACAGAACACAGCATCAGATCTACATGTTTTGTCATACTTACAGCAATATTCTAGATTTTGTTTGTGTTGAGGTTTTATGGCCCAGTCAACCCAATGGGGTCATGTCGAGCACAGTCAGTTTACCTAGCCACACTTCTACTGGGCAGGCTTAGTCCTCTAAGCGGTTAACCAGTATTGTGCACATTCATTCCCGAGATGCATCAATGGATAGTAGAGTGGATTATTTCAAATTTTAGGAGAAGTATGGTAAGTAGATAAAGTGTCCCAATACTTAGGGTAAATACATAAATTGATTATGGTGAAATCTACATTATGCTAAATATAAATGGCAAACAAGTCACATTGTGAAACAGTCTCAGCTGGTTGATCTTTTGGTAGCCAGGGCCCAGTTGTTCAAAGCTAATGACATCGTTAGTTAACGATTCGTTAAAATTTACATTGAGTGATACGCAAATATGTTCAAATTTTTTGCTGAAAAATTGCTGAAAAAAAGTGAGTAGCTTTTGCAGTGCAAAAGCTACTCACATTTTTTCAGCAAAAAGTATCAGAATATTGTGTATTGAATCCGCTAAAACAGTTAACGAAATGATCCTTAACAAGCTCGTTAAGCTAACGAGGCTTTGAACAACTGGGCCCAGGAATCCAAAGTTCATAGCTCCCGATAAGATGCTTTTTTTCAATTCAAAATTGAATCCTACGACCTAATGTAGATTCACCATTGACAAAACTTGTATCTTTAAGCAATAAAGGCAATAGTTGCTAAAACTTTCAATAAAAAGAAATTCCTGTCAAACACAAATTAAGTGCAAATCAGGCGACTATTTAAACCCTTCCCATCTGAAAGACACAGAATATGTTAGAAGCCACCTAACTCTAAGTTATTCCAGCTGAATTAAAAAGAGCAATGTTAGTTCTACACCCAGAGAGTGGTTTACGTGGCAGTAACCTACTTTTCGTCTTTTGCCCTGGTACTGCATCCGGATGCTGCATATGTTGACCATCTCCCATACCGTCTAATAATAAAATATCCCGATTACAAACACGCACATACTGTACCGTCAGATATTTATGCAACTCTTAATTGTAAATGAGCTTGTAGTCTATAATCTTAACTCAGTGAACAATTTTCGGCCATTCATGTTTCAAAACTCTGAATGAAACGTGTTTTTTTTAACCAAAAAGTACCATTTTTTTTTTTTTATTACAGAAGTCCTCATACATTCCTTATTACTTTATTTTTCTTTTCTAGTCAACAATAATACACCAAGGGTGCATATAATTTATTATGAATATAAGAAGAAAAAAAATCTTGGAGAATAATTTTTCCTATCCATCTTGTTTTGTGCCCATATTTCAGCAATTACCATATGGACGCTAAATATTTTGACAGAGAGATCAGGGCCCAATTGTTCAAAGCTAACATGTCGTTAGTTAATGTATCATCAAAACTTTGATCATTAAATATGGCATAAAACACTGATATTTTTGCTGAAAAAAATGTGAGCAGCTTTTGCATTTGCAAAAGCTACTCACATTTTTTCAGCAAAAATAGTTGTGAATTAGATATTGTACTTACTAGAACAGTTAACATTTTGACCACTAACGAGTTTGTTAAGCTAACAACGCTTTGAACAACTGGGCCCAGAGCAAGAAGTGTAGAACCAGATAAACCTGCTCCTAAGGAGAGGTTTGATCAGGGTCTACTCTGCCATTCTATCAGTAGTTTTTAAGAAAAAGACATGCAAAGGTAAAGGGACTCATATTATAGCCTATTCTTGCATTTGCAATGACCCAGACAATAGGGTAAGAGCTAACACTCGCCAACTCTCCACTTGGCAAGTGAAAATCCAAAGTCACTCGATAAAGATAGCAAGCACCAATAGGAAGAAAATAAGTTTTGTTTAGATCATCATGTGCACTTAAACATGTTAAAAGGTAAAAACAAAGTTCATTTTCTTTCACATGTGTTGAAAAGAAACAATATAAACAGTTTCCAGCTAAATCAGCTGCGCCTCGTATGAACTCACTTAATTTTGGGAGCTTTCACTTTGCATTTCGGTGAGTGTTAAGTTGATTTGGTGAGTGACTTTTAATTCCACTTGCCAAGATTGGCGAGAATGATTTTTTTCCGGTTTCTTTCCCTGGGACAATACAAGCAAGATTTTGTTGAAAATGCAGTGTATACACAGGTCTGCCCCTGCATATATTAACCCTAAACTGCCAATTACAACTGCAGCAGACGACATTCTGAAATATTTTTTTTTTTATTTTATTTTTCAAAGAAAATAAGTCTCAACATCTCATGTGAATCATCTGACCAGCAGACAATTCACACGAAATGTCAAAACTTATTTTCTCCAAAAAAATAAAAACACAAATTTGAATGTTGTCTGCTACAAATTTTGCTTGGTGCTTTGAGGGTTAAACTCTTAGAGGTTCCATAGTCAGGCTTCTTCAAGCATTCTGTTTATTGAATGTTACAATCCTTGGCAAAATTTTAAGCCATTCCGTCATGCATGCATGTCACAGCAAAGTATTGATATTTTCATATTTCTCCAATTAACCTTTACCACTCTCTGGGCATTTTCAGCAGACGACAAATTGATATTTTTCTAATTTTTCCCAAAAAACAGGATTTGACATTTCATGCAAATTGTCTCCATAGGAGACAATTTGCATGAAATGTCATATCCTGTTTTCTGGAAAAAATAAGAAAAATATTGCAAAATGCCGTCTGCTGAAAATTTTACCCAGAGTGCTAAACATTAAAAAATAAATAAATCACTGCACCAGGTAAGGCACTTTTTCAACCAATATGTGTTGATAATTTTTCTAATTTCTCGATGAAAATGCATGTTGCAGGTACTCATCAGAAGCACCTCAGTGAGGTGTTTGTCTTGAGTATCCACTACATAGTTTCTGTCACTAATGCCCTAATTCTAATTTAAACACAACTCAAAAAGTGTTTTCAATAAAATGAAAATTACAAACAAATAAAAAAAAATGAAAATATGGCTTCTAAGCATTTTCTAGATGAAAACAACAGCATAAAATATTTATTTCTATGTCTTCAAGCATACAACTACGTTGTCATTTTAAAAAATAAATCCTTGATCATGCTCTATGCAGACAATTACATGCACATATTTACATTAATGTGTCAATTTTTGCGAAGTTTTTTTTATTTAATATGTAATACTGGCTCAGTAACAATATTCACACTTCAACAGGTTAATCAGCCACACTTCAGTAATTCAACCCTAGTTCTGTTGAACCCAGGTATGTACTGCCTTTGCAGTGTATCGGGGGTATAATTACTAGAAAATTTTGAAGCAAAATATCCATTTAAAAGAGCACATTTAAAAGTAAGATAAGTAGTAGAGGACTTCATGAAGAAATTATTTAACCCTTGTCCAGCTGAATGAATTAAGATGCCACGCCGTCTTCTGATTTTCAGCCAATCAGATTGCTCAATCCGCATTGTTGCTACAAATTCACAAACTTAATGGCAAACAGTGCAGATCCAGATCAGTTGGCTTCTTCAGAAGCCAACTGATCTGGATCTACACTGTTTGCAAAGGCAGGGTATATCCGGGTTCGGCATGACAAGGGTTAATGAGGGTTATGTAATATTATTTTCTGACTTTCACTATGAACAGGGATATTCTGGGAACTCATTACACAAGTTGAATCAATTCTAATGAGTACCCACAACATACCCTTTTATATAAAACTGGGTAAAAGTAAGATTCAGAAAGTGCTTGACTGTGCATTTATAGGGATATGTGTGATAATTACATCAAATACTGTATTTGAGAATGTTTGCAACAATTCAGAATGGTTCTTTAAAGGTTACCATAATAACCCTAAGTATTGGGACAGATAGGCCTTTGCAAAAAGTGTAGACCCAGGTCAGATGCCGCAGGATCTACACTGTTTGTAATACATACAGCAATATTTTAGACTCATCAAGAGGTAGTAGATTGGACTATTTCAAATTTTAGGACACGTATGGTAAGAAGATAAGGTGTCCCAATACTTAGGGTTATTATGGTAATAGTGAAGTTCCGAGTGAGCCTGCACAACTATGCTGTTTGACAAGAATCTCCACTGTTCGCATGCACATAGCTCCAGATAAGATGCTTTTTTCAACCTAAATGCATTGATATTTTTCTTATTTCTGCACGAAAACATATGTTGTGGTACTCATTAGAAGCGCCTCAGTGAGGTACTCATTAGAAGCGCCTCACTAAGGTGCTTCTAATGAGTACCCACAACATATGTTTTCGTGCAGAAATAAGAAAATTATTCACCTGATACTCACTCTTATCTGGAGCTATGCATGATGTATGCACAAAATTGAAACTTTATAGTCTAGAAATCAAACAGCGACAAGTTTACATGCAGACTGGCCTGGGCTGTCACTGTTCAAACACAGCAAGTAGATTTTCCAGTGTTTAAGGTCATGAATCATATGTGCAGGGTAGACAGGGTTACAGTGATCACAAAGACATTAAAGCATATATATAATTCAATTTACACCAGTGAAGTTTTATGTTAAGACGGTTACCTTTCCCAGGGGGTGCCACCATTCTCTGCCACTTCTGAAACAGTGTTGTTTTTAAGCAGTCTCTAGGATTCAAACCATACGCTTTATGCCGAGACATCAACTCCTGCATCGGCTCGAGAATCACACACAACTGGAAAATATTGTCAACACATCAAAATGCACAATTCTGTGAAAATTTATATTCAATCTGTTCAGAAGGTTCTAAGAGCTATTGCTGAATTGTGCTTTGCCTCGAAAAACTTTAATCAAAAACTTTGACATAATTTTATTTTTAAGTCCGCAACCGTGACCTCAACTCATAATTTTTTTCTGTGACCCCAAGGTCACTCATGTGGGTCGGGAAGGTACAGCAAAGAACTTCAGACCAATCTCTAACATCAGGGCAAATATGAACTACTTCCATCCAGAGGTTCAGGAGATATAGCCTTATAAAAACTTTAACCAAATACTTTAACCAACGCTGATGCCGACACAGTGATGTCTGCTATGTTCTTTCGTACAAGTGAGCTAAAACCCAGGCATGAGACTGGAGGACTGATGAAAAAATCTGAATTGTAGGTAAAAAATCTGAAAACCCCTGTCACCCTTTCCAAAGATGTCATTTTTTGCAACTTTCAGACAAAACCAAGTAATTCTGCAGAACATATTTTGAAACTAAAAAATCTGAAAACTGCCAAAAATCTGAAAAGTCTCATGTCTGATAAACTCTTTTTAACCCCTAAAATACCAAGAAAACCTGCATCTGAGAATGTTGTCTGTTTATGTCGTCTGCGGAATATTCTTGCAAACTTTTCAAACCTATTTTTGCATACAGGCAGTGTGGACCCTGATCAGACTGCTCCTAGAGGAGCAGTCTGATCTGGGACCACACTGTTTGCAAAAATGACTTTTAAAGTCACAAGCAGATGACAAAGCAGACGACAATTGTTGTGAATGGCAGTTTAAGGGTTAAAGCAGATAGCATGTAAGAACCAACTGTGACTGATGAAGACGCAAAACTGCAAATGTCTATCATTTCATGTATCATACAAAAAGCTACTTTACAGCAATATTCGTGACTGCATCAGAAAAGTTTTGAAAGACCCAAAACTGAGCTAGGGATAGGACTTGTCTGTGAGGGTTTTTTTTTTTTTTTTTATCCAACATTTCACCGTCACTTCCCCAGCATTTTTTGACGATTTGAACAATTTACACTGTGTTATTGAACTGAGACACTGTTAGGTGCAGTGTGAAAGCCAGCACAATGTGAGGTGCCAGGAGATAAATGTAGATATGTCCATTAGCCACAGACTATGATATAAATTTAGGTACTTCCACATTTCCATATTAAGACTTGTAAAAAGAAAAACACTGGAAAATGGCATTTTCATTTTGATCATAACTGCAGACTTAGTACAATATTTACGTTTGCATGAATGTAACTGTCAAAATGGCCCAATCAGTGATGTTAATAAAGCATGCCAACTTGGTGGTTTTGTGTTGGGATTTAATGACACATCAACCCTTGTGGGTCATTTTGTGTCATCTCCCAGAGAAAAGAGATAGTAGAAGAGATGAAAGAGAGGGACAGTGAAGAAAGAGGAACAGGAGTGAAAGTGAAGAAACAGAAGAAATAAAAACATTCCCCCTCTACCCTTACCTGCTAAAAGAAGGATAGCAGGCCTTGCACAACTGTAAGCCAATATCAGTTGGACGCCCCAGTGACGCGAGATATAGGACACGTTCGCACCATCCCCAGCATGCCAACTGAACAAGGAAACAGTTATTCTTCTCAATTACACACTAGTCATTTGCAAGCACACCTCCCTAACCCCCTACCCCTACTTCCCCACCTCCAACACACCACTGGGAAATTGCAGAAACATGTATACACCCAGGAAAGCACTGCTCAAATCCTTGCCCTGCAGGGACAGACAGACAAAAAATGCCTTGTTCCCTGTCCCTGCCTCTCTAATACTCTACCAAATTTATCCTAAATTACTAAATTACTCAATTACTCTTTACCATACTTGTTCTAAAATTTGAAAAAAAAAAGTATTTTACTGCCTGATGATTTGTCGAAAATAGTGCTAGATGAGTGGCAAACAGTGTAGACCCTGATCAGACGCCGCGTTCTGTGGCATTTGATCTGGGTCTACACTGTTTGCTCGGTCTATCTGTCCCAATATTTTGGGCTACTAGGGTCGGAATTTTAGAAGGAAAACAACTTTTTGGACCCAGTTTTGCACTTTATATGTAAATAATTTCCACATTTTATGAATGATAACTTCTGAAAAACATAATTTTCTCCTATTTGTGAAAACTGACTATCATTTATAATGCAGAAATAAGAAATGCTGTCAAATGATGGAAACCCTCTTTTTCAACCACTCACACCTACTCAGCATGATGATGATGGTTTGGTGTTTTACATCCCTTTTAATATTATTTAAGTCATATCAAGACAATGGAAGGGGATAACGAAAGGCTCTGCGCAATGAATCACTGTACAGTCATGGGAAAAATTAAATGATGCACAATATGGGAAAGATTAAATGATGCACAATATGGGAAAAATCAAAAGATGCACAATGTGGGAAAAATAAAAGATGCACAACGTGGGAAAAATTAAATGATGCACAACATGGGAAAAATTAAATGATGCACAATATGGGAAAAGGGCTCTTATGTCATATGTGAACAGAGAAGGTCCAGATCAGCATGATCACCAGTGCAGTCTGATCTGGGTATTCGTTCGTCAACATATACTACAGTATCCACTGATTCTGTAAGCGGACAACAAAGGCCCAGATCAGCCTGCGCATTTGTGCAGGCTGATCTGGGCCTGTGTTGTCCACATATTGCTCTTTTCAAAAGTTGCGTATCGAATCATACAGCCACATTATGGAAAAACCAAACTTATCCCAAACAAAGGAATGAAGATGTTGACATGCCTGTGCCTCTGCTGACTGATCAGACAGGGCTGAATGCTTAGTCAGGGCCCTTGCTACATAAATGGGCCAGCTGGCATAGGTCTCCCCTCCTGTCTGGCTTACAACAGCCTACCTAAAATAACTTACCCTTAAAAAATTGAGTGTATAATTAGTTAGGCCCTGTCGTGTTATGTTCTTTGATAACTGTTCTACCATAGCTGGTTCCTGCAATAAAAGAATGATTTAAGACTGACAGTGAACTCTGTAATTTCATTCAGTTAAAAACATTTCAAGTCTTAAAACCAACATCACGAGAATAAAGACTGACAATGAGCTGTGCAATTTCACTGAGTTAAAACCACCATCACAAGTAAGTTTCCCAAGTTTTTAATCATTTACCAAAAATTTCAAAATCATATTTGAAATCAGTACACTTGACATGGTATTTTCTTCATATCCGGGACATACAAGGTACTGAAAAATTCATCAATCAAAGGAATTGAATATCAACTTACTTATATATGTTGCTTCCAAAACACCAAATGGTTCTAAATAAAAAATGCACTATTCTTTGAATGTATATTAATGAAATATCGACAAAATAAGTAGTGAAACAATAACTTACTAGAGCTGGTGTTTGTAAAACACTATACCCCTAACTGTCTGACTCTAACACTGCTTGACTCCAAAATTGCTTGCCCATGACAGAAACAACAGTACAAATATACGAGATTTCAACGTTATTTTATTTAAAGTGAAATAACTCTAAAATGGGAGATAATTCGGATAAGAAAAAAAATACGGGTCACCTATTTTTTCATGAGGAATCCATATATGAAATTTCAAAACATTAGCATACATGGTTCTAAACTTATGCTATACACAATAAACCAACGACATTAAATGGCCAGAAATTGCAAAGGGTCATAACTCCAACAACATTTCATTTAATTGGTTGAAAATTTAATCAAGAGATCTCCTCAGTCCCAATCAGTACACCAAATATCAAGGCTCTAGCTCAAATATGTTTTGAGATACCTTGCTAAAGAGATTTCAATGTTATTTTATTAAAAGGGAAATCACTCTAAAATGGGAGATAATTCGGATAAGAAAAAAACACAGGTCACCTATTTTTTCATGAGGAATCCATATATGAGATTTCAAAACATTAGCATACATGGTTCTAAACTTATGCTATGCACAATAAAGCAACAAGATTAAATGGCCAGAAATTGCAAAGGGCCATTACTCCAACAACATTTCATTGAATTGGTCAAAATTTAATCAGGTGATCTTCTCCTCAATCCCAATCAGTACACCAAATATCAAGGCTCTAGCTCAAATACTTTTTGAGATATCTTGCTAACAAGATTTCAATATTATTTTATTAAAAGGGATATAACTTTAAAATGGGAGATAATTCGGATAAGAAAAAAAAATACGGGTCACCAATTTTTTCATGAGGAATCCATAAATGAAATTTCAAAACATTAGCATACATGGTTCTAAACTTATGCTATGCACAATAAAGCAACAACATTAAAAGGCCAGAAATTGCAAAGGGCAAACATTTCATTTATAAATGTTTGAAAATTTAATTAGGTGATCTCCTCCTCAGTCCCAATCAGTATACCAAAATATCAAGGCTCCAGCTCAAATACTTTTTGAGATATCTTACTAAGGAAATTTCACTGTTATTTTATTAAAAGGGAAAAAATAGTACAAGGTAAAATGGTACAATCTACAAAGGGCCATAACTCCTGAAATATTTTTCAGAATTTATTCAAAGTTAATAAGGTCATTTTCTAATCACTACCAATCTATTCATCAAGTTATGAGGCCGTAGCTCCAACAGTTTTTTTAGATGTTTTGCTGACAAGGAAAAATGCCCAAATTTAAAAAGGGACATTACTCATGCCCAGAAGCAATAGGCCCCTTCTCATCACTACCAGTCTATTTATCAAGTTATGAGGCTCTAGCTCCAACAGTACTGGAGATATTTTGCTGACAAGGGAAAAATGCCAAAATTTACAAAGGGCCATTACTCTTGAAATATTTTTCAAAATTTTATTCAAAAGTTAATCAGGTCATCTACTCATCATTACAAGTTTCAAGGCTCTAGCTCCACAGTTTTTGAGATATTTTGCTGACAAGGTAAAAATGCCCAAAATTACAAAGGGCCATAACTCATGAAGTTTTTGTTTGTGTTGAGGTTTTACGGCCCAGTCAACCCAATGGGGTCATGTCGAGCGCGGTCAGTTTACCTAACCACACGTTTACTGGGCAGGCTTAGTCCTCTAAGCGGTTAACCAGTATTGTGCACATTCTTTCGCCAGAAGTATTTTTCAGAATTTATTCAAAAGCTAATCAGGTCATCTACTCATCACTACCAACCTATTCATCAAGTTTCAAGGCTCTAGCTTCAATACTTTTTTAGATATTTTGCTGATAAAGGGAAAATGCCCGAATTAAAAAAAGGCCATAACTCATGAAGTATTTTTTCAAAATTTACTCAAAAGTTAATCAGGTTGTCTACTCATCATTACCAATCAATTCAGCAAGGATTAAGTCTCTAGCTCCAACAATTTTTGAGATATTTTGCTGACAAGATAAAATGCCCAAAATTACAAAGGGCCATAACTCATGAAGTATTTTTCAAAATTTACTCAAAAGTTAATCAGATCGTCTACTCATCATTACCAATCAATTCACCAGGTTTCAAGTCTCTAGTTCCAACAGTTTTTGAAATATTTTGCTGACAAAGTAAAAATGCCCAAAATTACAAAGGGTCATAACTCATGAAGTATTTATCAAAATTTATTTAAAAGCTAATCAGGTCGTCTACTCATCACTACCAGTCTATTTGTCAAGTTTCAAGGCTCTAGCTTCAATAACTTTTTAGATATTTTGCTGAGAAGATTGCATCTATATTTTTTCAAAGGGCAATAACTCAGGAAAGGGGCAAACTCCTGCCGAGAGAAAAAATATGTGTCAGCTATTTTTTCATGAGGAATCCATATAAGAAATTTTAAAACAGTAGCATACATGTGTCTAAAGTTATGCTATGCATCAAAAAGCATGACGAACGGACAGACGGATTGATGCCCCAGAAGCAATATGCCCCACCAACTTCTTCGAAGTTGGGGGCATAATAATAATGCATGATACTCCACCAATGTGGGCAATAAAACCTAATTTTCAGATATCAGAAGGACTGATAACAACAGGAATGAAGCAACCAAAGCTCAGATCCTTGGCTACAAAATGATGCAGTATGTAACCTTCATCTTGCTATATATCTATGAAGTTTCAGCCAGATACTATAAATACAGTAGTAAGGCTTAAAAAACAGTCTTTTCGATTTCCTGACCAACTGTTTCACTTTTAAAGTGACTGCAATTTTTTCCACCTCTGCCAAAAAAAAACAAGAGCTGTCGTAGGACAGCGTAGCTCGCCTGCTGGGTATATTTTATATTGTAACATTTTTATCATTAAGAAAATCAAAATGAAATAATCTATGAAATAATTTTCAAGTTATATGGCGAAATCATTCAACCATATAATATAGGTCACACTGACCTAGATGTATTTGTATGTAAATCATTTTGTCACATAGATATAATAATCCAGGTATGACAATTCTCCATGAAATAGTAATAAAAATAAAAGGCAAAATCACTGAACCATGAAATATAGGTCACAATGACCTAGATATAGTAAGTGGTCATTCATTGGGTCACATGGAAGTAATATCCCAGGTGTGACATTTATCCAACAAATAGTATTCAAGATATAAGGCAAAATCACTGAACCATGAAATATAGGTCACAATGACCTAGATATAGTAAGTGGTCGTTCATTGGGTCACATGGAAGTAATATCCCAGGTGTGACATTTATCCAACAAATAGTATTCAAGATATAAGGCAAAATCACTGAACCATGAAATATAGGTCACAATGACCTAGATATAGTAAGTGGTCATTCATTGGGTCACATGGAAGTAATATCCCAGGTGTGACATTTAACCAACAAATAGTATTCAAGATATAAGGCAAAATCACTGAACCTTGAAATATAGGTCACAATGACCTAGATATAGTAAGTGGTCATTCATTGGGTCACATGGAAGTAATATCCCAGGTGTGACATTTATCCAACAAATAGTATTCAAGATATAAGGCAAAATCACTGGACCGTGAAATCTAGGTGACCTGGACCGTAAAATGTAGGTCACCATGACCTTCACTCTCTTACACTTAAACCGATGTCACATAGTTAGCTGATGTATAACCAGTTGTGTCTATAACCTGTAGGCATATAAGATTTTACAAATCTGTCCTAGATTTTGACCCCTAGCCCCACCCCAAGGCCCACCCTGAGGTATGAACCCAGGGGTATGTTCTTTTGGAATCTCAGAAGACTCGTCCAGGTACCCAAATTCTAAATATGAATGCTCTATGAGGAGTGAAAGTCAAGATATAAGAATTTGAAAAACTTTAACACAGTATTACAAAGGTGTCCTAGATTCTGACCCCTAGCCCCACCCAGGGGCATGAACCCAGGGGTTTATTCTCTTGGAATCTCAGAAGACCCTCCAAGGTACCTAAGTTCCAAATTTGATGCCTCTGTGAGGAGTGACTGTTGAGATATAAGCATTTGAAAAACTTTAACGCAGTGTGACGGGAACGGGAACGCAAACGCAAACGCAAATGTGGACGACCGGGGTGACTACAATAGCTCTCCTTGTACTTCGTACAGGCGAGCTAAAAATGGTGTCAGACTGACTCTCCAACTTTGTGCTAATGTTATCTTCTATTTGTTCATCCATTTGACTGTACTGAAGAAAATCAGTTTCAGATTTTTTCATACATGCATTCATTCCAATATGGCAGCATTCATACCAAGCAGCCTGTACGGACATTATTTTACCATCAAGATACTTTATGACAATTAATCAAACAGGTCCCATATAAACCTCAGTTTTATTTGCCACTATATGCTGATATTTGAGAAGTGGAGGCTTACTATTTAGGCCACAATAAATTAATAGTCAGATTCTCATTTTTTTTTTTTTTTTTTTTTTTTTCCAAAATGAGGGTGGGGGTGAAATTTTATTTTTTATTTTTTATTTTTCAGGACTACACAGAAAGTGGAGATGGGTGGCTGAAATTATATTTATTTCTGCAAACCACCTGTATTTGGTGAATAAAGAATACTTTTTCATAATTCCAATGGTGTATGTAATAATCAGAATAGCGTAGAAAGAGCAATTTTAATGAATACACATGGCATATGTCTATACAGAGCTGAAGAAAGTTAGTATATCTATAATCAAATACCCACTTTTTCAGTTTCTCTGAGAACACTGTTGGACAAAATAAAAGTCATCAATTTATTCTGTTCTGTGATTTTTCCTTTCCTGTCAAACGCTCTCTCTTTTGTATCAACGTTTTTTACCTGTCAGACACAGTTCACAACAATTGCCTCGATTCTTGCCGTCTGGGAAACGGCACCGCTTTATCAATCAACCCTGAATTAAATACATTGTGGAGGTTGAGAAAATTTTGGGTATCGCTGGCTTTAAATCCATACCAGTCTTTTATTACAGTTTAATTGGCAATGATTTTCACGATCACAAATGCTACTTTCAACGTTTTTTTTATCTGGATTTGAAAATGAAAGTAGAAATTGACTGGTTGTCTGACCGGATGCAATTTATAACGGAGCACATTAGCAACAGGAATCCAGTACACCTCCAACAATAACGGATATTGATTGTAGTTAAACGAACTATTTTGTGTTGGTAATTACACCGGAAGTGTGTCATTTGTTGAAGTGTGTCATTTGTTGTCTTATATGCGCAATTTGAATATTCAATGTAGATTTAAGTGGAATGGAACTTGCCGATCGGCAAACCTAAGATTTTTTATAAAAACCAGAACATCGCAGCAGTACCCGTACTTAGAAAAAAACGTCAATAAAAAAATCGAGGTGAGGGGGGTTAAAAATCGAGGCGGGCGGTAATGAGAATCTAATAATTAATTTATTATGGCCTTAAATACTTTTAGTAATTAAAAACAGACGAAACAATCCTACTAACTCCTTCAAACAAGTCAAAAAAAGACAACTTCTAAGGAAACAAAGTTCATATCTGCTGAATCTCCTCTAAAATGAGTCTGAAATCAGCCTAAAGGTTCTTGAAAACATGATTTTTGGGTTTTAGCACTGCATTCAATATTTTTCTGTCAAATCATAGTGATGTCTGGATTGAAGAGGGAGATCAGTGCTCATCAAAAAAGAAAATGACTATTAAAATAAAAAAAAAATTAAAGGCCAAAAACCAAAAGCACACATCACATGGAGCATGTCAGAAGTGTGATAATCCTTCATTTACAATTTATAAATTACATGTTTGTATGGCAAAAGGACTTTCAAAGGGATAAAATGCTGTCAAAAATACCTGAAGCAAAAATCCAAGATCACATGTACATCTTCAGTTCATAAGAGAATATATACAAAACTTCAGATGAATTTGATGAAAAGATGCAATAGGAAGTGGACACTGTAATACTGTCAAAAATGGCTTAAACAAATATCCAATGCACAAGTACGTCTGTATAATAGCAAGGAAACCTGCAAATTTCCGAAAGACTCCTACAGAAGATGCAGACGTAGTTCCAGATACAAGCTTTGCAAATGGAAATTCTTCTCTCTCTCTCTTTTTTTTTTTTTTAGCTGTAACTCTTGTCAAAAAGATAAGATCAAACACCCCAAACTATGTGCACACCTTCGTATGCTAGTAAGAAAACTGCAAAATTTCAAAATGTTGTGTTTTGTTTTAGTAATAAAATAAAACTATCACAAACTGTTGTTTTTTTATGAAATACATTAATAATCCTTAAAAGCTGAAGCAAACTCAGAAGAAAACAGATGATTACTTCAGATGCCCCAACCTGCATAGCAATCACACTGCGTGGAATGAGCTCTCGATGTTGTCGCACTGCAAAATGCCAGGATCGTATCCGCATAAGGTCATCAAAGGTAAATTCTAGCACTAATCTTCCCTCTGTCACCACCTGCAAAAGGAAAACATTATGAGCTGCAACTTGAGAAAATGTACCTTCTGACATGTGCTCCTAATGAAGACTCATTCAAAACAGACTGCGCATACTGCGCACGCGCGCAGTATGATCAGTCTTCGTTGTCCGCATGAAGAAATTCGGCATCATTGGCTGGCCAAAATGCACAGTGAAGATTCTGATCCAACTGCGCAAATGTGCAGACAGATCTGAATATTTGCTGGAAACACATCCAAAGGTAAATTTTCTTAACCCTTCTCTTGCTGAACACGACATGCCCTGTCTTAGCAAACAGTGTAGGTCCAGATCAGTTGGCTTCTGAAGAAGCCAACTGATCTGGATCTGCACTGTTTGTCATTAAATATTTGAATTTCTACCAAAACCCCGGATCAAGTAACCTGATTGGCTGGAAATTAGAAGTGGGAGTGGCATCTTAATTTATTCAGCAAGGCATGGTTTAAGTTGCAGCTCTTATAATGCAAAAATGTTTTACTTCCTTCTTTTCAGGCAATTAGACATTAAGTAAGCTATTATAATGCATAGCTCTAGTTAAGGTGCTTTTTTCAATCCAAAAGTATGGATATTTTTCTTATTTCTCCACAAAAATGAAGTTTTTTAAAAGTAAAACATATTTTAACGAGTAATACTTAACCTATAGATAATGTGCTATTCTATTCTGTTTTCACACCTTCCACAGAAAAAACGACCATTCAGTCGTTAATTAAAGTCTTAAACCAGAAGGTCCCTTAGGCAGTTACCTGTGTGACGTAACTCTTCCCGCTCAATTGACCACGTGTCAGTTTCTTTTATGTGTAAAACAAAAGACACAATTAGGAGAGATAAGCGAGGGTGGGCGGAGGGAGATAATTGATTATCTATAGGTTAAGTATTACTCGTTAAAATATGTTTTACTTTTAAAAAACTTCATTTTAACTTCATAATACATTAACCTATAGATAATGTGCTAGAATTTGCAGAATAGGAGGGAGGTGCTCTCCTAATTCTAACACCAATAATATCTCACCACTTCTGGTTAAGACTCAGGAAACTCAAAGGAATCAGATACATTCTAATTCTATATTTAATAGAAAGAATGATCTAGATTCACAAAATAGCATACCTTTAAGGTGTTATGATCTAACAACCTTATATATATTAGTAGACTCTAGAGGAAGCCAGTTCTTAAGTCTCAGAGACCTAACATTGGCCCCCCCCCCCCCTCTTTTTTTCTTTTTGGGAAACAACAATTGGCTTCAAAAAGAAAAAAGGGAGTCATTGAGACATAACATAAATATTCCATCGCAAAGTAAGCTAGGAATATAGAAATATTTTGAAAACAAAATTTGTAAAACAAAAAGCCAAGACCATACACTGTAAGTAGTCTATGTAGGATCTTGAAAAAATAAGGAAAAGTCTACTCGGTGGAGTTTCCTATAGATAACTGACATATGTAGATATTTTGGATAAAATTCTAGATATGTGAAGCTATGTAATTGTAATAGTCTAAGCTATTAGAATTATAAACTAATTAAATTCTGTTAATTGGAGCGACAGGACAGTTTCCGATGAACAGACACAGACTTAAAATAACCATAATGTGTAATTATTTCCCTTGATCAAATTAAAGAAGGGGAGATAATAAAAGTAGATGGAGTTAACTTAACTATAACTAAGTTATCCATCAGAAGAAAAAAAGGTATAGACAAACATAATGGTTAAAACTATTGCTAGACTAATTGTATAACGAATTTTTAGTCAAGCAATAAAATAATACAGAGTTTGCATATAACTGCTGGGAAGAAAAAACAACCTAAACCATTGATAATTAGTTTTGTCATAGACATATAAAAACGTTTGATGTCCTGACAAAAAAATAAAGAATAAACTGTCAACATCATAACTAAAGAGTTTGACAGAGAATAAGAGAGATAAGAATAAGGTTGATCGCAGCAAACTGTATGACGGTCATAGTTTGGCTAAATCTTACCGTATTGATAAGATTAAGCAATAATAAATAAGCTGGATAGAATCTTTCTATACCAGAAGATTGCCATGAAAAGTACTCCTGAGTAAATAATCATGGAAATCAAGAAATGTTAAAAATCCACTTTGATACGAATCAAAATGTTCATAAAAAGAGAAGGACTCAGAGAAAAAGTAATAGTGTGATAATCTCTGAAGAAAGATTATACAATAATACTGATTATTAATCTCAAAAAACACTTAATTTAAAAGTTAAGAGATAGTATTACTATTCTATACGCATATTTAAGAATAGTAAGAAATATATTAATACTAAATAAAAATTATACTACTGAACAAAATTCCCGCTATAAATCATAGGTTAAGCGTAACTATTATTTAAGCAAGGAATTATTAAACATATAACTCTCTATAAAATTACTGCCCGGAAATTTTATAGATAAACATTCAATCAATTTTTTTAGAATTGAATATTAATAGAATAAAATCTATGTCTGCATAATTGGTAATTCCTGAAATATCAAATTACGTACTCGCAAATGAGTTCAGGAAGAAAATACATATATATACTCTCGAGATCTATGTGTAAACCATAGAGAGTAATAATATTATTACCGCGATCCCTGACGGAAGGGTAAAAACATGTATATGAAAGAGATAATAATTAATTTAACGTCATATAGGTTTAAGATAAAATTTGTTTAATCTTTAACCAATATGCAGCAACAGTGACTCGATATTCTGTATTCGTACGTAGAAAAGGAGTACTTAGTCATTAGAATTTTGAATGATTGAAATAGAGATAATGGGATCTAAAAGGATGTATCTCCATGAACTGAATCGAAGGATAATATCCATTTTAAAAAACTAGGGCTTGTTTTAGGCTTAGTTTAACAAGCGTAGAATTGAATTATTTTCAAGTATTCATGAAGTCGTTATGCTCTGAATACTGAGAAAAATGTTAAAATATTGTTTAGGAAATAAAAAAAGTGACTGTTCCACAATGTTAGCTAGATTTAAACCTGGAACGTAGCGAGAAGGTCAATCTAATTTAAAAGTAAGATGAGAAAGATAAATAATGAAGACAGATATATAAATATCGGAATAATATATTATCTCCAACAATTATCAAATAATCTGAATGTTTAAAAGCATAAATACTACTCGAAAGTTTATTTACCGAATGTATAATCGGAGAAAACTTTCAGTATGTTCAAAAACGTATCACAAAAGTAAGATCTGACCAGGAACGTAGGTGCAGCACTTACTAAGTTGTGAAGTTAATATAAACATATTTTATATTATAAATTGAAGCAGTGCATTTCAAAATCATCGACATCTTGAAATGACTTATTGTGTGGAAAAATAAATAAATATCCAGTTTCGGAAAAGATATTTATCTATATATATAGACCATTTTTGATGCAGACTGGAAATCAAGATATTAATCTTTGCATTATTCGCAAACTGAACTTGAACTCTTAGCGAGAATTACTATGATCCCTTTAACGAATGTAAACATAAAGGAGGGGTAAAGAGATAATTAAGAGTGTCTTAATTCTTTACCGGCTCGTAATTAAGGATGTTTTCCCTTTTGTCTAAGCCTAGACTATAGATTGATTAATATAATTATAATAATATCTGCTATTATGAGGTAAACTCTCGTTAATTAACCTCTAAGCATATATCAAAAATATATATCAACATAATCTAGAGCTTCGGTAAGTTTAGAGGAAGGAAATGATTGACTTTGGCAGTTTCTGAATAGTTACAAAGTCAATAAAACAAAATATCAAAAGGAAAGTATTGTATATAAAATCTAATTTAGGCAATAATAATCTGTCACGTACTGAATAATTAATGCCTTTACTAAATATGTATCCATTGTCAATACCAAAGTGCAAGAAAATTTTGATTGACATGGACTCTAGTTATAAATAAAATATTAGAGGTATAGAGCTAGTCGAAGCAAAACTATTCCTCAATAAGATAAAGTAGACCTATAATATACGAGGATTAATTGGGTCTAGAATTATAATCATAATAAAATTATTATTCCAATATGAAGAATCTTCAGCGTAATAGATTCTTACTGAGGCAAAAATATCTGGTATATTGCTATCGTAGTGTTAAATGATCCAGTAGAAAAAATAAAACAGGCAAAGTGAAGAACGTATCGAATTATATCTATGCCTAAATATAAGATTTTTTTCTTATTTATTATTTTATAGCAGAGTTTAGACAGAGCACGACTGACCTAGACTCTAATATAATCAATCAAAAGATAGTATAAAATAGAATAATAGCTTATCGGATCAACTATTTTCCATGTAGAAAAAGGCAAAAGGAAAATATGTACCTCAACTAGAATTTTAAATCGTAGTAATCTAGAGAGGTAGCGAATAAATAAATAAAACTGTTAATTTATTTATCTGGTTGGTGTAAATTTCCGATACCTTAAGAATGAAAAATTAATAGAAAGTAGAAAAGATCGATTGCTACTTTCTTGTCAATTTACTCCTTAGATTACATGCTGATTACATATCAGAGCATGTAGAAGAAAAACAGGGGAGGAAAGAAGAAAAATTTTTATATTTCGTGTATATTTTTCTTCTTATAAATAACGATAGTTTTATAGTTCACCTTTGCCCTAGAGCCGAATAAGGTGAATATGTAAGAAGTTAATCTCTTTGTAGCGAACAAACGAGATATAATTATAGCTGGAAGTATCTTCTACACTTAGTGAATGAATTGCGAATTTGATCGTAACCGATAATTCTTAATTCATTTTCAATAATAAATATATATATAGAATTTAAGTCAAGTTCAAAAGTAACTGGACAGAATTCAACAATATAAATGGCTACTAGGTATTAGAACCCATCGCTGTCATTCAATAACCTATAATCCAAGACTATACATGTCTATAGTGGTTATATATGAATATATGTTGAGCCTGGAACACACTAGTAATCCGACACAAAGTCTACGAAACTACTGCCCGGTGGAATTTCGTTAGAATGACCTGGCACTACTCTACGAAGTGCCTCCCGATGAAATTTTCGTTAGAGCCAGAATTTAAACGCTGTCTAGCGAATTAAAGAGATAAAACATCATTTGAATGACCTGGCACTAGTCTACGAACTGCTGCCCGGTAAGAATTTTGTTATAGTCGGAAGTTTAACTCTTTCTAGCGGATAAAAGAGATAAAACATAAGTTAATTTAAAATATTAATGGAATTACACACCTATAATAAGTCAATGGAATATTAAAAATTCTAGTCTGATTTGGGAAAGACTGTACAGAATTTTTTTTTTTTTTTTTTTTTTTTTGTATAAAAAGTTATTATGTATTTCACTTAATAACCTATATCCATTGACTTAAACGTGAATGGTGCTCTATGAACGATAATAGATTGTTCGGGAATTATCATTATTTTGACACTAGTTACCCGACACAATGACCGGACACTAATATTCGTAACTGTTGCCCGGTAAAGTTACAAGTAATTTGACAAATTGATCGGATAGTAGTATTCGTAACTCTAGTCCGATGAAAAAGGGAGATTATATATGAAAACTGAGCGGGCACAAGTATTCGAAACTTTTTCCCGAAGATAATTAATTATTAGGCAAAAATTGACCAGACACTTTCTGTAAAAGTTTGCCTGGTGAAAAATCAGAAATAATATAATAATATGACCGGGTATAAGTATCAGAAATATTACTGATACTTTGCCCAGTGAAAATTTTTTTTTTTTTTTTTTTTTTTTTTTTTTTAATAATTAGACATAATGACCGGAAGTTAGTATACGTGACTATTTTGTCCGGTGAAATATGTCAGAAACTAAGTCTTTCCAGAAAATAATTAAATTATTGACTGGAGACTAGTTGACTGGTGACTGGTGACTGGGTGACTGGTGACTGGTGACTGGTGACTGGGTGACTGGTGACTGGTGCCTGGTGCCTGGTTGACTGGCACCTGGATGACTGGTGACTGGTGCCTGGTTGACTGGCACCTGATTGACTGGTGACTGGTGAAGCTGATTGACTGGAGCCTGGTTGACTGGTGACTGGATGACTGGTGACTGGTGACTGGTGACTGGTGGACTTAGACTTTATAGGATACTAAGTACCCAAAGATGCCACCTTGATGGGTCTTACCCCGGCAGTATAGCCATATGGGGTGGGGCTCCCATCAGTAAAGAATTGTCTTATAACCCATCAAGGGTTGACAAGTTCTTTACAATCAGCTTCTCCACCATGAGAATCTTTAGCCAACTGAAGATCTCTGCAAACAAAAGTCCAGGAAAAAAACATATCGTAATTGCTGAATAACCTGGAACGAAAAGAACAAAAATATTCTGCATATATAAACACGACTATCGAACCGATCGCGCACGAGCGTTGTGCCGAAAAGCGAGAGTCGCCAAAACGCATGTGGAAAAAGACCAGTCAAAAGTACATGAAATCGAAAATTGAAAATTTTAAATAATAACACAGAAAGTGAAAGGAGTGATAAATAAACAAAAGAAACACAAGGATACATAAATTTATCCGTGAGGAAAGAAATAATCCAAATTTCTATCACAGGTAAATAATCCTTGTTGAATTTCTTTGTCCACAGAAAAGAAACTGACACGTGGTCAATTGAGCGGGAAGAGTTACGTCACACAGGTAACTGCCTAAGGGACCTTCTGGTTTAAGACTTTAATTAACGACTGAATGGTCGTTTTTTCTGTGGAAGGTGTGAAAACAGAATAGAATAGCACATTATCTATAGGTTAATGTATTATGAAGTTAAAACATATGTTGTGGGTACTCATTAGAAGTGCCTCGGCGAGGCGCTTCTAATGAGTACCCACAACATATGTTTTCGTGGAGAAATAAGAAAACTATTAAACTGATACCCACTATTATCTACACCTATGAATTAATGGGTTACTTCCCATGACAATTGCACACATGCAGTTGACTCATTATTTCAAATGTGTAAAAAAGATTTGCTGCAAGTTCCTTTAACCTTTACCACTCTCTGGGCATTTTCAGCAGACGACAGATTGATGATATTTTTCTTATTTTTCCCAGAAAACAGGATTTGACATTTCATGCAAATTGTCTCCTTAGGAGACAATTTGCATGAAATGTCATATCCTGTTTTCTGAGAAAAATAAGAAAAATATTTCAAAATGTCGTCTGCTGAAAATTTTACCCAGAGTGCTAAGCGTTTTATCTCAGACTACTACAATCAAAATGAGAAACATTCTTTGAGATATCATTTAATGTATTTACCCTGAATACTCGGACATTTTAACTCCTTACCACACCTGCCCTAAACAGAGTACACAAAAACTTTTCAAAGTCTATCCGACACTGGTCAGACTATAAGAATCTATCATGGCTGCCAGGGGTAGATAGAAAAATCAGTCCTGAGGGTCACTGTCTGGCATCATGAAGCTTGCCAAGTGATGCAAACCTGTGATCCCAATGAACGAATTGTTCTCTCTAACCCTCACACCCATGATAGATTCTTTTTCTCGCATACCTTTCATTTCTGAATGTTGTTGTGTTGTGTTGAGGTTTTACGGCCCAGTCAACCCAATGGAGTCATGTTGAGCGCGGTCAGTTTACCTAACCACACGTTTACTGTGCAGGCTTAGTCCTCTAAGCACTTAACCAGTATTGTGCACATTCTTTCGCCAGAAACTGACAACTGCCCTTCTTGAATCAGCGGAAGGGAGAGAATGACCGTAGAAAATATTTCATGCTCAATCTCCACGAAAGAATGTTGCCGACCTCGGCGGGGGTTGAACCCGCGACCTCCTGGTCTCCAGTCAGATGGCGCATCCAACTGAGCCACCGAGGCCGGCCATTTCTGAATGTGGATGTTAATAATACAGTCACTTTGATTGCTGACATCTGCCATATTGTGATGACATTACTGGGACATTTAGTGACGTCATTACGTTCAGTGACGTCAACCTTAACGATGGCTTACATGACATCCTATACAACCAGTGCACATCAAACACATGAGAATTCTCCATTTTTTTCTTACCCTGGGTAGGATAACCTGAGTAGGATAAGAATTTCTATCCAAGAGTTAAATCAAGGATTTCCTTATCTCGTGTGCAAGAAAAATAATTAAAACATGCTTGAAATTCTTAGAATTAGAACAAATTTTTGTCTGACATATCTGATGGTACTACGGATTTCGCGTAGACTACCTAAAATTTGAATAAATCCATTTTACTACCTGTTAGTGTGTCTAAAAACTGATGGATGAGTGGTTAACAGTTAAGACCATCATCAGACCCAGATTCTGTGGTGTCTGACTGTCTACATTGCCCACTCAGGCATGTCTGTCCCACTATTTAAAAGCAGATATATAGAGGATATTTACTCTTTTGCTGTGAATACCATAAATATTGTCATCGAGTGAAATGAAAACATCAGTATTTTCACGAGTGCGAAGCACGAGTGAAAATTTGAATGTTTTCATTACACGAGATGAAAATTTTTATGGTATTCACTGAAAAAGAGTAAATTTTCTTTTTATTTTATTGTTCACACATCAATGCGCGTTTCTGACATCATAAGTAACGTCACCAAACAAAACGTGAATGTCCTGGCGTCGACGCTCAGTGCTTAACATGTGAACCGCTGGAGAGACAAAAACAAAAAAGTTTCGGCGAATCAGAATAATTCTGATACCATAATGTTCCTTACATTCTAACTAAGACAAGAGGCCCACGGGCCACAACTCGCTCACCTGAGTGAAACCGCCACTGCAGATATGCAGATGGCATGCAACATTTTTCCAATACTCTTATGACAAGGCAATGGCTTAAACAGTTTTTGAAATATCTTGCTTACAAGGTTAAAATGCTGAAATTTTCTAAACGTTACAAGTAAAATAAGTCACCCCCAATGCCTCCTACCAACTTTTGAGTCAACTGGCATTTCGGTGCAGTAGAAGAAGCAAAAAATAGATTTTCAAGATGGCTGCCATCTTGGATTTCCGATCGGAATGATTATAGCTATTTTCTGATCTACAAGTCACCCTGATGCTTCCTACTAAGTTTCAAGTCAATTGACTTTTAGTTTTAAGAGAAGAAGCGAAAAATAGATTTTCAAGATGGCTGTCATGGAGGCCATCTTGGATTTCTAATTGGCACGATTTGAGCTATTTTTTATGTACAAGTCATCCCGATGCTTCCTAGCAAGTTTGGAGTCAATTGGCCTTTCGGTTCAGGAGAAGAAGCGAAAAATAGCTTTTCAAGATGGCTGCCATGGTGGCCATCTTGGATTTCTAATCAGCACAATTTTAGCTATTTTTGATTTATAAGTCACCCCAATGCTTCCTAACCAGTTTGGAGTCAACTGGCTTTTGGGTTTCGGAGTAGAAGCGAAAAATAGATTTTCAAGATGGCTGCCATGGTGGCCATCTTGGAATTTGGACCGACACGATTTTAGCTATATTTGATCTACAAGTCACCCTGATGCTTCCTAGCAAGTTTGGAGTCAATTGGCCTTTCGGTTCAGGAGAAGAAGCGAAAAAGATTTTCAAGATGGCGGCCATGGCGGCCATCTTGGATTTCCGATCGGAACGATTTTAGCTATTTTTTTTATCTACATTTCACCCTGATGCTTCCTACCAAGTATCGAGTCAATTGGCCCTGGGGTGTAGGAAGAGTAGGCCTTTAAAGCAATTGTTCACGCCGCATGACCCATGATGGACGACGGACATTGACTGACCACAATAGCTCACCATGCGCACTTCATGCTCAGGTGAGCTAAAAATCTGAGCAAATTTGGCTCAGTGGCTTCAGAGAAGTCGTCAAATTCTCAACAATTTTCCCATATAAATGTTATGGGGCTCATACAAATGCATGGGGAAGCAAACTTGACCTTGCCGTAAAAAGGTCAAATGTCAACGTACGATAATCTTTTCAGCAATTTTGGTAGATCTCCTGTCCCTGATGATTTGTGCACAGATTTAGCCCCAAGGCATCCTCAGTTCTGAAGAAGAAGATTTTTAAAGGGTCTTACCATATATGGGCATGGTGGCCATCTTGGTCGACCTACCGCGACCATTTTAGCAATCTTTCGTTCCCCTGACTTAAGAAGGCACAATATGAAATGTGAGCAAATTTGGCTCAGTGGCTTCAGAGAAGAAGAAATTTAAAATTCTCAACAATTTTCCTATTCAAATGTATGGGGCTCATACAAATGCATAGGGAAGCAAACTTGATCCTGCCGTAAAAAGGTCAAATGTCAACGTACGACAATTCTTTTGACAACTTTGGTAGACCTCTCCTTCCCGATGATTTGTGCAAAGATTCAGCCCCAAGGCATTCTCGGTTCTGGAGAAGAAGATTTTTAAAGGTTTTTACCATATATGGGCATGGCGGCCATCTTGGTCAACGGACCGCGACAATTTTAGCAATCTTTTGTTTCCCCACACTAAGGTGGCTCCATATGAAATTTGAACAAAATTAGCTCAGAGGCTTCAGAGGATAAGTCGTTTGAAACTCTTAACAATTTTCCCATTCAAATGTATAGAGCTCATACAAATGCATAGGGAAGCGAACTTGACCTTGCCGTAAAAAAGTTCAAACGTCAACGTACGACAATTCTTTTAGCACCTTTGGTTGACCTCTCGTCCCCGATGATTCATGCAAAGATTCAGCCCCAAGGCATCCTCGGTTATGGAGAAGAAGATTTTTAAAGGTTTTTAACATATATGGACATGGCGGCCATCTTGGTCAACGGACCATGACAATTTTAGCAATCTTTCGTTCCCCCACCCTAAGGTGGCTCCATATGAAATTTGAACAAAATTAGCTCAGAGGCTTCAGAGGAGAAGTCGTTTGAAACTCTTAACAATTTTCCCATTCAAATGTATAGAGCTCATACAAATGCATAGGGAAGCGAACTTGACCTTGCCGTAAAAAAGGTCAAACGTCAGCGTACGACAATTCTTTTAGCAACTTTGGTTGACCTCTTGTCCCCGATGATTCGTGCAAAGATTCAGCCCCAAGGCATCCTCGGTTATGGAGAAGAAGATTTTTAAAGGTTTTTACCATATATGGGCATGGCGGCCATCTTGGTCAACGGACCGCGACAATTTTAGCAATCTTTTGTTTCCCCACCCTAAGGTGGCTCCATATGAAATTTGAACAAAATTAGCTCAGAGGCTTCTGAGGAGAAGTCGTTTGAAACTCTTAACAATTTTCCCATTCAAATGTATAGAGCTCATATAAATGCATAGGGAAGCGAACTTGACCTTGCCGTAAAAAGGTCAAACGTCAACGTACGACAATTCTTTTAGCAACTTTGGTTGACCTCCCGTCCCCGATGATTCATGCAAAGATTCAGCCCCAAGGCATCCTCGGTTATGGAGAAGAAGATTTTTAAAGGTTTTTACCATATATGGGCATGGCGGCCATCTTAGTCGACGGACCGCGACCATTTTAGCAATCTTTCGTTCCCCCACCCTAAGGTGGCTCCATATGAAATTTGAGCAAAATTGGCTCAGCGGCTTCAGAGGAGAAGTCGTTTGAAAATGTTAACGGACGGACGAACGGACGGACGGACGGACGGACGGACGCACGGACGGACGCACGGACGGACGGACGACGGACGAAAAGTGATCACAATAGCTCATCCTGAGCAGAGCTCAGGTGAGCTAAAAATGCATACCAACACTTGATAGTTTAGTTCAGAAACAAAGAAGTTAGAGGTGTTAAAAAATCTGAAGTGGAGGTAACATCCACTTCTGAAACAGTGAAGAAAACCGAAGTCGTCCAAAGCGAAGAGTGAAAATATTAATCGTATCATTCACTATAGTGAAATGATACAATATCAATTCACTAGTGATTGATACCACTTTTATTTTCATTAGATATACACTGATTTCACCGCTGACAATAAAATAAATCTTTACACTGCTTGTTCAAGCATGAGTAGCTGAATATTTAGCACAAATATGGCAGCTGCTTACCTTCGTAAACATAGGTTTTCCGTGATGTGTCACCATAGTTGCCATATCACAATCTAATGTTATAGACGTTGTGTGGAATGACTCCTTAGGATGTTTTAGTATGTAGTACAGATCTGTAACACCTCCCTCGAACACGCTTCGGAAGTACCGTGGAATCAGTGTACGTCCAATGGCTGAAAAATTAAATGTTTAACCTGGTTTAACATGGGAGGCCCAAAATGACATGGAAGCAGCTGACAGAGAGGGATTGCAGAGAGTGGAAGCTCTCGGCTATCAACCCTCATGATAGATGCACCTGGAGATCTGGTGTGAGATCTGCCATGCGTGCAGCAAGCCAGCTATCTGGAAGGGGGCCCACTGATGTGGATGTTGCCCCTGTACCTGCACGTTAATCAAAAATCCGATTATGATATGATATGATATTTAACCCTTCTCTTGCTGAGCACGACATGCCCTGTCTTAGCAAACAGTGTAGATCCAGATCAGTTGGCTTCTGAAGAAGCCAACTGATCTGGATCTGCACTGTTTGTCATTAAATATGTGAATTTCTATCAAAAACCCGGATCAAATAATTTGACTGGCTGGAAATTAGAAGTGGGCGTGGCATCTTAATTTATTCAGTATGACAAGGGTTAATGTTTAGCATGCTGGGTATTAAAGAATTTCAGTAAACAACACTGGAATATATTTCCCAAAAATTATGATTTGAAACTTCCTGTACAGTCTCCTATGGAGACAATTTGTATGAAATGTCAAACTCTATTTTCTGGTAAAAAAAAAAAGAGAAGAAATTAAAAGACAATTAGCATGACATTTCAAATCCTATTTTCATAATTAGAAAATATCATCAATTTGTCATCTGCTGAATTTTTCCCAGTGTGCTTAGCCCTTAAAGTGCTAATCAGGACTGCAGCAGATGACAATTTGATTTTCTTTTTTGTATTTTTCAGAGAAAAATAAGGCTTGACATTTCATGTGAATCATCTGCTAGGCAGATGATTCATATGAAATGCCAAGTCTTATTTTCTCTGAAAAATGGTAAAGAAAAAATTAGAATGTCGTCTGCTACAATTCTGCTTAGCACTTTAAGGGTTAGGGTTACCCCTTGTCCTGCTGAACCTGGATATGTCCTGCCTTGCAAACAGTGTAGATCCAGATCAGTTGGCTTGTGAGGAAGCCAACTGATCTGGATCTGCACTGTTTGCCATTCAGTATTTGAATTCATATCAACAACCTGGATCAAGTAATCGGATTGGCTGAAAATTAGAAGTGGGCATAGCATTATGATTTATTCAGTATGACATGGGTTAATCTTGATGAAAAACTGTTTCACTCCTAACCATACTTGTCTTGTGATTTGATCTCAATTTTACTACCTATTAATGTATCTAAAAACTGATGGATGAGAAGCAAACAGTATAGACCCTGATCAGATGGCACATTCTGTGGCATCTGATCTGGGACTGCACTGTTATCCCAGGCCCTTCTCTCTCAGTACTTAGGGTAAGAACAGCACATAAGTGTCCTCACCTAACTATTTAGAGCTCACTTGAATATTTATCATATCAAAATTGGCTTCTTCTTTTTTTTTTTTTTTTTTCTTTTAAACTAAACCTTTTTTGTTGATCACTCAATTAGTTTCATTTGAATAATTAAGACACAGGTCCATCTAACTATGAAGTAAGGACAGAGTAGGTATATTCTTGTGGGTGTTGGGTAGCAGAAAAGGCTTGCTGTACCATAATAACCCTAAGGACAGACAGGCCTAAGCAAATAGTAAAGACCCAGATCAGATGCCGCGGAAAGCAGCATCTGATCAGGTCTACACTGTTTGCCACTCGTCCAACAATATTTTAAACACATCAGCTGGTAGTGGAACAGACCTATTTCAAATTTTAAGAGAAGTATGGTAAAGAATTGAGGTGTCCCAATTCTTAGGGTAAATACGGTACTTGCAGCAGGGTTGGGTGGTGGGGCACTACATTTGTAATTCTACACTGTGTCTTTCACTTTTTTCCCCCAGCGTCCTCTATTTCTCTCATCTCCAAGCTCTTCTGCCCCTTTTCTCCCTTTCTCTGGGCAACAACACTAACTGACCCACAAGGGCTGATCAGAGGAATTAAGGAGGAGTATTTGGTGATAATCATGGGATAATTTCCTCAAGTTCTCCATAAAAACATACGTTGTGGGTACTAATTAGAAGTGCCTCAGTGAGGCACTTCTAATGAGTACTCACAACATATGTTTTATGCAGAAATAAGAAAAATTATCCCAGAATTATCACCAAATACTCCTCCTTAACAATTCCTGCGGTTGATGTGTCAATAAAGAAGTCAAACTCAAGGCACACTGATACATGTTATGAAGCAAAATCAAGTGTGATGTTAACACCACAAACAAATATTACGGCAACCCAGATGGACAAAGTGATCTCTGTCTGTCACACACGCACCCTTCCCCCCCACCCCCCCCCCCCCCCCCCCCCCCCACACACACACACACACAAATCATTCTGATCTAGAGCTACATTCAAGATTTCTTACTGTATCTTTTGGGACCATCTTCCAGACAGAAAGACAATGTTAATGTAGCTTCATCCTCGAAGAATTCTGTTGCAAAAGCATCCCACCAAAGGTTGTCACTATCCTGAAAAAGAAAGCAAAATTTCTGGAGTTTACATCCCATCCAAACTGTTTCATTTACTTAAATAAAAACAAAAAAAAAAACAACATTCGCAGTCTGATCAGAATCTTCACTGGGTGCAAGCTATCCTAGGATGCAAAGTTTCTTCATGCGGAGAACGGAGACTCCGATCAGACTGCGGACACACAGGCTGATTTGATTCTTTGTTGGGCGCTTATGTTATTCCATCATTTTTCCCACACAAAGCAGACTAGATGCTAATCTTCTATCAGGCCAGGTCTCTGGCTTTTTGTGCTAGTGCTGTGTTAACCAAAACTAATTATGCTTAGCATGCTGCATAAAAATTTCAGCAGACAACATTTTTAACCCTTGTCCTGCTGAATAAATTAAGGTGCCATGCCCACTTCTAATTTTCAGCCAATCAGATTACTTGATCCAGGTTGCTGATACAAATTAACATACTTAATGGCAAACAGTGCAGATCCAGATCAGTTGGCTTCTTCAGAAGCCAACCGATCTGGATCTACACTGTTTGCAAAGGCAGGGTATATCCGGGTTCAGCAGGGCAAAAGTTAAAATATTTTTTTTCTTATTTTTCCCAGAAAGCAAGGTTTCATGTCACATGCAAACTGCCTCATAAGGATGCAGGGTAAAGTTTCTGAAGACATTCTAAAAATAGTTTATTTTTCCAGAAAACAGGGTTTGATGTTTCATGTTAACTACTCCCGAAGGAAACTGTTTAAATGAAACGTCATACCAAATTTTCAGGGCTAAGTAAGAAAAGCATCACTTTATTATCTACAAATTTGCCTGGCGAGTGTTAAAGAAGGAAGAATATTCAAAGTTGTAAAACTGATGGGTCGGACTTGATTCAGCCTCCAGAACCTTCCAAAGTAGAGGATTTGAGTCTGCTTTTTAATAGCATGGGTAACTGGGAGGATCCAATGATTCAATATGGCAGACAAGATCACAAATGTTGCCAAATGCATTTCATTTTTATAATGCTTGATAGAATCGACATATTTGATTCAAATGCAGAAAGGGGGTCATTAAAAAAGGTATAAATCTGCAATTTTCTCAATTTTAGAGTAAATCATCAGCAATCATAACTGGGTTATTGTGCTGCGCATCAGTGCAGTGCTATTTGTATTTGGTTAGACTGAAGAAAAGTTGTAATCTGAGATATGTAGACGCTTGATAATCAATATACCCAAATTTTCAGCTGCTTTAAGGAAAGTGGTAAACCCGGTATTCAGGCGGACCGTTGTGGTATGATGTGAACTGCTAAATGCTTCCCGCCAACACATCCGTTTCAACAAATAGTTCTAACGAATGATATAAAGAATCAGTAATGAATACCGTATTCGACCTAATTACCGCACCGTAAGCTAAGGTTGTTTTAAAAATACTGGGAAAACCTGTGGTAAAATATGTACCTACCTATACCAAAGTTACACTTTAAAAAAGAAAGAAAAGAAAATGATCAGTGAAGGACTTACCAACTGATGCTTATGCGATGTTTTTGTGTGTGGTCTTTTCTGGTTTTCTTTATAAAAGCATATGTTGTGGGTACTCATTTGAATTGCATCAACAAGTCGATGCAATTCAAATGAGTACTCAAAACACACAACATACACATGTATGTTTTTATAAAGAAGTAGATACATGGCCTGTAATCTGAAGACTACGAAATTTCTTGACTGTGCACTTATAGGGGTATGTGCGGTTAATGGATCGAATACGGTATATGTCAATCGCTTTGACGAAGCTACCAAATTTAAATAACAAAATAACACTTTTTGCATCTATGATTGGCATATCATACATACCGTATTCGATCTAATTACCGCACATACTCCTATAAGCGCACAGTCAAGAAATTTCGTAGTCTTTAGATGGCAGTTAGTGTACTTTTTTCTTTACTTCTTTACAAAGGCATATGTTGTGGGTACTCATTTGAATTGCATCGACAAATCGATGCAATTCAAATGAATACCCACAACATATGCCTTTGTAAATACTTCTTTACAAAGGCATATGTTGTGGGTACTCATTTGAATTGCATCACAAATGAATACCCACAACATATGCCTTTGTAAATACTTCTTTACAAAGGCATATGTTGTGGGTACTCATTTGAATTGCATCGACAAGTCGATGCAATTCAAATGAATACCCACAACATATGCCTTTGTAAAGAAAGTCAGAAAAAATCGCATAGTCATCATTAAATAAGTCCTTTTCTGATCTTTTTATAGTGTATCCTTAGTAGGTAGATACATATTTTACCACAAATGAGTGTTCTCAGTAATTTTGAAAAACCTGAGCGCACAGTGCGGTAATTAGGTCGAATACGGTAATCGTTGTCAAATTTTGTTTGTTTATATAATTGGCACATAAATATATCAAGAGAGAAAACTGCTGCGCTCCTCTTGAAGTCGAAACTGCGAAGAAAATTTTGTTTTTTCTTTTATTTTTTCCTTCTTGAAATCCAGCTTCAATCAAATGGTAAGCAATCATGCCTTCTACATGTACAAGGGGTAACATCCACCAAGGGAGCCTTGCCATGCGTGGACTAAGTTCTTCGTTCGGTACACAGTGTACTGCGATAGCTTTTGCTGCTCTTATTTTTGCATCATTTTATTTGAGTCCTGAAAGTTGGGCTCCAGATGATTTAGACCGTATAATCTATGAAGGCGACTCGTTATATCGAACCATTGTAAATGAACGTTTTGGTGGAAACCCAGGTGTTTTACTAGCCCACACTGATCTACCTTCTTCAGCATTTGTTTTCAATGAAATCTATTGTGCTGTGATGGAAGACACCACATTTGGTGTTGTTCGCAGGGAAAGGGCAATGCTTGATTCTGTGCCATGCAACTAAATGGTGCACTTTTAGCAATGTTTTGTCAGCCAGTTTTGGCCCAAATCACTTCGCAGGAATGTTTTGCAAAGGTAAATACAGTGCGTCTCCATGTGTTTAACAACATGTTTTTTCCTTAGCTTTCATTTTAATATATTTCTGACACAAAATCATGAGTCCTGAGAATTGTTTTCTACTGAAACTTTGTAGTTTTGATGAGTCCTGTGTCTCACACCTCTGAAAATTGTGAGACATTTGGTCAAACATGCGGGAAAAAATGTCTCGAGGACTGGCAGGTAACTGAATACTGTTATTATTATCTTGCAAAAATTTTTTCTGCCCCAAGTCACTTGATTTATCGAGGGCCTTCCAGATATCCAGGAAGTTCCAGAAGATGGTGAATCGAGTCCTACTCTAGTTTCCCATCAGTGAGCCTTGTATGGTAAGGGTCCATTTCACTCTGGCACTTTATCCTATATGCTGCAAATAAGCAAGAATTTTCTTATTTTTTCCAGAATGGGGCTGGACTGTTCATTCAAAATACTGGAAAATAACGCTTCGCAGTTACATATATTTTGTACAAGGAGATGTTAGGCCCTATTTTCTGAGAAATTTACAAAAAAATATTCTGAACCGACATCTGCTGCTACATAAAATCAGCAGACATATGGTTAAGTACTGGTTAAATATGTCAACAGCCAATGGCAACAGTTTGAAGTGTCAATGACCCAAAAACATGTAGATTTAACCCTTAACCCTACTCCTGCTGAACCTGGATTTACCCTGACTTTGCAAACAGTGTAGATCCAGATCAGTTGGTTTTTGATGAAGCCAACTGATCTGGATCTGCACTGTTTGTCATTAAGTATGTGAATTTTGTATCAACAACCTGGATCAAGTAATACGATTGGCTGAAAATCAGAAGTGGGTGTGGCATATTACAATGTAAATTATTCAGCATGACAATGGTTAAAGCACGAATCACAACTACAGCAGACCACATTTAAAATAAAATTTTCAGATTTTTTTTAAGAGAACATCAACCCATTTACATCAAGTGGACTTTTCTAGCACAAGACTTTGGATTGGTCCATTTCCAATAGCAGGAGTCTGGTTAGTTATTAATACTATTACTATGTTTTATAGAAATTCCTATATTAAATGCAAACAGTGTAGACCCTGATCCAGGGAATTTTCTGGGCTGAACCCTGTGCTAAATCATGCATCAAACTAGCCAAAGGTACAAAGAAACATATGTAGTGCACCGAAATGGTTAACCGAACTTCAAAAAAGCGCATCAAAAATCTTTATAATGTGTTTTGTTAAAATCTATCACCACATGCGCAAGTGAATTCCATGCGAACGTGCCCGTAATCACCGTATCATAAACGAAATATATTTGTATTGCAATGAATAAAGCATTTCTGTGATATGGCCTAACCTGCTTTATTATCACGAGTAATCATAAGGGTGAGCTTGACTGAAGCATTCGGAATCACTCATGAACTGATGACACAAGCTCGATACGGCCAGACATAAGACTTCACCGAATATTAAAATATACTTTTTTATTATTTTTTTATTTACAAAACTCACGTGATTACGCCCCTCTTATTACTAGTACGAGTCTTTTTCATGGAAAAAGTCCTCGCAAAAAGGAGTCCTTTTTTGCTATTTATGGGAACCGATCGAGTACCATTGTCCAGTTTGCACGTGGCAATAAAATCAATACCATCAATATTTTCGCTATGCCTGGTAAAGGAAGCGAAATGAGACTGAAGATATTAAACAGACCAAACTGTCCAGCTGGGTGTTACCAGAATCATCTGAATCGTGGAATGACGACGTCGCTTTTATTAGTGAAACTAGTCTCACGGGAAAAACAATGAAGCAATTCTTATGAGTACACACAACATATCTTTATTTCATAGAAGATCAAAAAGATATTCCTAACTCATCCCTATTATACCTTATGACTTGGCTTTTTGTTTAATCCTCAACAGTTCAAACTACAGTGAACCTTCATTACAACCACAGCATTTGTTCCCAAAGATATTGCCATTATACTGAATTTGCTGTTGTAAAGAATCCTTAATGGACAGAATTATACATGAGAAAAATCTTGTTTTGTTCTTATTTCCTCATACAACATATTTTTTGGATATTTGTTAGAATCGCCTCAATGAGGCGATTCTAACAAATATCCAAAACATGTGTTGCTTGAAGTTTTAAATGCAATGTTCTCACATAATTTCTCATTAACCGTCACCTCTTGAGTGAAGGTTTGGTGACATTCAAATTGTCATTATAATGAATTTTGTTGTTGTATCGAGTGTTGGTATAAAGAGGGCTGACTGTTCCTCTATCTTGAACAAATTCCATAGTCCCAAGAGATTCAAGTTATTGAAGTTCTACTGTATACACTACAGAAGAAAGAATAAAACAAAATCTTTATAATTTTTCAGTGCAGCTCAAGTTGATTTTTAGCTCCCTTGATTTTTATTTATTTTTTTTTTTGGATTTGGGTTTTAAGGCCCTTTCAAGAATATTTCATTTATATTGAGGCGATCATTCATCAAAGGTGGCCGAAAACCAGAGAACCCAGATAAAACCACCTTACCATCCCTTGAGCCGAAGGCTTACAAGGTGAGCTTAGAATAGCAAGGCTCCGTCGTCCACACTTTCAACAATGAATATCTCCAAGGCTAGTATTTTCTGAATAACTGAAGTTAACATTTTGTATATTTTCAAAAAAAAAAATTTTTTTGTTTCTGAAGGAGAAAAAGCAAGTTTATTATTTTAGAAAAACAGTCAAGGACATGCTGTCTAAGCACATAAAAAATGCCTAAAATTGATTTTGGCACGGGAGGTTTTGCCCCCCTGGGCCCCCAACTGGGGCATTGCCCCTTGACCCCACTGGGGCCCCCAGACCCCCGGCTTATTAAGGGCCCCTGGACTACGGCCCATCCACCAAAAATTCCAGGTAAATCCCTGCTGATCAGATATATTCATTCTATATTTTCTCCATTTTCCACTAACAAGTATAATCTATGTGTGTTTATCAGAAACTGCTTTAGGGAGACAATTCTAACATGTATCCACAACTTATATTTTTTCTGGCAAAGTAAAAATATATTTAGGAGAATCTGGAGCTAAATTCACAAATTGGATAATGCCTAGCATTCCCATAACCTGTGCCTGTTACTGTCTTGGCATTTACCACACACACACAGACCAGGTCACTCAGGGCATTTCTATCTTTTACCTTTTTGCTAAATATGAGGTAATCATTTTCAGAATACAGTCGAATGGCTCCAGCATCTTTGGAACTATGAAAAGTTGTTCTAGACATGGGTACGGTGAATGTCCTAAAATTTTGAACACCAAAGTGACTGACAAAATGACAAATGCAAACTGTGCAAACCCAGATCAGACTGCTACTGATCAGGGTCAACACTGTTTGCCATTCCACTAAGTATTTTAGGAAACATATTCATAATAAACAAAATTTAGCCCAAAATACTATGGAATGTAAAGTGATTGAAATTTTAGGACATTTACCGTACTTCAAACAGCACCAGGTCAGAAGGCAAATGGGGATAATTTAGGGATGTCTTTTCTATCTATACAATAATGGTGTGTTGAGTGTATTCATTAGAAGCACCTCCTCAAGTATCCACAATTATGTTTTTGTGAAGAAATAAGAAAAAAATCTACATTTTTGGTTGAAAAAAGTGCCTTATCCGGAGTTATGTATTGAGGAACCACAAGATACCACAATAACTATAAATAGTGGGACAGACAGGCCTGAGCATACAGTGTAGACCCAGATCAGATACATCAGAATGTGGCATCGGATCAGAGTCTACACTGTTTGCCACCCATCCAGAACTATTTTAGACACATCAACAGGTAGTTACATAGACTTGTTCAAATTATAGGACAAGTATGGAAAGGAGTTAAGGTGTCCGAATACTTCAGGGCCCAGTTGTTCAAAGCTAACGACATCGTTAGTTAACGATTCGTTAAAATTTACATCGAGTGATATGCAAATATGCTGATATTTTTTGCTGAAAAAATGTGAGTAGCTTTTGCAGTGCAAAAGCTACTCACATTTTTTCAGCAAAAAATATCAGAATATTGTACAGTAGAACCTCGATAATTCAAACTCCAATAATTCAAAATTCTCAATAATTCAAAATCATTTTGAAGTCCCAACTGAAATATATGTATGCATTTTAACCCTCAATTATTCAAAGTCTCAATTATTCAAACAAAACCGTTTGGTCCCTTGGACTTTGAATTATCGAGGTTCCACTGTATATTGAATCCGCTAAAACAGTTAACGAAATGACCCTTAACGAGATCGTTAAGCTAACGACGCTTTGAACAACTGGGCCCAGGTAAATACGGTACTAGTTGTTATTTTTGTCTATTTATGTTTACTGTAATTTCCATACACAGGGATCACTTTAGACCGCGCCCTTGCGCCAATGACGCTATTTATTTTCCATTGCCGCAGCGAAATTTCTGCAGTGCGCCGAATTGACGCACCGAAAATTTCGATGCCGCGAAAGAAAATCATCGGTGCGCCCGGAAAAGGCTGGATACGTTTTTTGGTTCGGTTCGGTTCGACTCGGAAGCGTCTATCCCGGTAAGTTGTGCCAATCGTTTCTATTGGTTTATTGTTGCTGAAACATCCAATCGGTATCCGTTATACTCGCGGTATTCATCTCAACTATCAAAATGGCTTCCAGTGCGAAGCAACAAAAACTCGATGGCTTCTTCATCAAAAAACAAACAAACAACGGCATTAATACCGATCTGACACAGACAGTTCCGACGATATCAGATACAAATGAGGAAGGCCCAAATGAACACATCCTATCCATACTGCAGACTGCGAGAGGGCATTCAGTGGGCAGAATCGTATAACAACAGCATTGAGAAATAGATTGTCACCCGAGCATTGTGATGACCTAATGAAAGTCCTCATTGAAGGACCTGACCTGAAAACTTTCGACTTCGTTGCATGTCTCAATGAGTGGAGAAAGCAAAAAATGAGGAGAATTTTCTGTCGCACCAAGAAGGAGTGATTTAATCTCACTCTGGCTAAGCTTCTAGGCAGTTCATTCAGTCACTGCTGAATTAAATTTGCTTTGAAAAGAAATCTTTGTTTCTAAGACCAAGAATTTCTTTCACGTCATTTTATAGAGATCTAGAATGTTCAGAAAACATATTTTTTCAAGCAGATGCCCTTGATTTCTACTGGAGCAAATTTAATACTATTCTCACCCATCAGATTGGTGAGAAAAGCATTAAATTTGCTCCTAGAAAACTTTTCCCAATCTGTGCTTTTGGTTTTTGTTTGTTGTTTTTTTTTTGTTCTTTTTTTTTTCAAAAAATTGTTCTGTACATTTTCCATAAATCTCCATAAAATGAAAGGCCTGAAGTTACTTTGAAGGACAATCAAGCAATTTTTTAGGATCTTTGGAGGACACCTGCAGAGGGTGCTTTAGATGCCAGTGGGCAGGTTTTAGGGTCTTTTTAAGACACTAAAAATGCCCAGTTGCTGCAGGTACTCAAAAGACCCTAAAATTGCTCAATTGTCATCCAAAGCAAGCTTTTGTGTAATTCACAAACAAGTGGTTTCAGGAGAGGTTTTGCAGGGTTTCCTCAAAAGACCCTATAAGGCTTTATAAGACCCTATAAACATGCTCTTTGAGAATCATGAATGTATTCAAAAATGAAATTTGACAAGTTATCATTATAAATCTTGATGTTTGGGCCAGACTAGCTCAACTGTCCTCCAAATCAGCTTAAAAGCTTTTGAAAAATTAACAAAAATTGGTTTCAGGAGAGCAGGTTTAGGACATGTGAAAATGCTAAATTTCGTTTTCGGCCGGGGGGCTTCGCCCCCCTGGACCCCCTACCGGGGCGTTGCCCCTGGACCCCAGTGGGGGCCTAGGCGGCCCCCACACCCCCAGCCAAATGGCCCTTCCAAATTTTGGAGAGGGCCATTTGGCCCCTCTCCAAAATTTTCCAGGGTAATCCCTGATACATACTGTAAATATCTGAGGGCCACATATGACATCTGTTTGCTTATTTTGTACAAACTGGGTTACCCTAGCATGCCTATAGTGAATTCACAAAAAGCATATATTATTTTTGTTATTACATGTATTTGTCTTTATTGCTTTCACTGCATAATAATTCAACCAAACTGGATGGACAGATGGATGGATGGACAGATGGATGGATGGATGGATGGATGGAGGGAGGGAGGAGGGATGAACTGGATGGATGGATGGATGGATGGATGGATGGATGGATGGATGGATGGACGGACCGACTGACGGACCGACAGACAGACCGACGGCCTACCTCAATGCTGAATTTCTATAGGGATTTAGGGGCTATTTCAAAGGGTTTAGGGGCTAGTCTAATGTATTTTAAATGGAATAAACCTCAAAATAGCTCAGTCATGTCCAAAATAACCCCCGAACCATGAATGTTGGACCGGACGTACGGGTGTGTAGGTGGGTGGGTGGAGGGAGCAAGGGAGGAATCAAGGGTCGGAGGGTGGGTTGGTCGGTCAGTCGGTCGGTCGGTCAGTGGGTATATGCTGACAGTTGTTTGTGGTAACTTGTTTCCACTTTGGTTTAGAAGTTGGTACTGCTAAATAATGGGTGGGTGGGTGGATGACATTGGTTCATTAAAAGGTTGGATGGATGTGTTGTGTCTCGATGGCTTCATGTGTGCAACAGGTGGATTGATGCATCGATGGACAGATTGAAAGATAGCTGAAGTATTTAATACATTGTAGTTAAATAAACTAATCAAGCAAATCAAAACTTCTTACCTCAGTCCGCTGCTGTAATCTTTTATTCAGCTCGTAGATTCTGAAATCGGGTTGTCCCATGTATGGTGCGTGGCGCCTGCCAGAATAGAGAGAAAAGGGGGATGAATAAAAGGGATCAGAATTCACTGAATTCATCATTCGGTAATCCATATCCCCGAGAAACACCATCAGACCGCTCAACAAAGTTTCATAACCGCTACAACTATATGGAGAAAGCAAGATCTAAAATTATATCTCAGAACGTCTTGTACACATTATCACATTTCCATTTAAAGTGTATCTCCACAGAACAACTAAAACAATGACTTCATCTGAAAATTATTCACATTACATACTAGTCTCTACATGTATGCACAGCTCCAGATCAGTCACTTTTTTTTTTTTTTTCAACCGAAAAATATCCAATTTTTTTCTTATTTCTCCACGAAAACATATGTTGTGGGTACTCATTAGAAGCGCCTCAGCGAGGCACTTCTAATGAGTACCCACAACATATGCTTTCGTGCAGAAATAAGAAAAATATTTACCTGATACCACTCTTACCTGAAGCTATGCATGTAGGTACATAGATGCATAGAAAAAATCTAGTCTACATAATTATTTCCTTGTTGACCATCAATAAAACAACATTAAATAAACTTCTCAATCACAAAAAAAGGGTTCAATAGCAAGTTTTCCACCCTAAATCTTTTTTTTTTTAATGGGTCACTTTAGATGCGGAATATTCTGTATTTTTCTTTAACTGGCTCTGTCCCAAGTAGGTCTCGAGTCTACTTTCACTTCAGATCCATCAGAAGAAAAAGTCAGGCTGATAAAATCCTTTTTGTAAAACTTGAAGCAAAACGTTCAAAGTTTGCATTTATTTCTCTACATTCCAATTAAACTGCCCCTCATCTGTTTAGGAAGTTTCCTAACAAAACCACCATACACTGCATATATCTACATGTTAGTGTTCAACCAGGTTAACACTTTGCATGCTGGGTAAAAATTTCAGCAGACAATTTGAAATATTTTTCCTAGTTTTCCTAGATAATAGGATTTGACATTTCATTTAAACTGTCTCCTTAGGAGACAGTTTGCATGAAGTGTCAACTCTGATTTTCTAGGAAAAATAAGAAAATATCATCTGTTTGTTGTCAGCTGAATTTGCCTATAGCATGATAAGTGTCAATAATGTGTATTCAGAGTACACATGTACAATACTACTTAAGAGTTGTGTATTGGCAAAAGAGGCTCCCCTAGGGAGAAAATTTTCATGAATGAATGTGTATTTTACCTGGGAGCAAAATGAGAAGTTATTCAATACCTTTTGGCTGGCTGAATCTAATACTTAGCATGCTGGGTAAAATTTTCCTCAGACCATATATTGAAATATATTTTTTTTTCTCATTTTTCTCAGAAAAGAGGTTCTGACCGCTCATGCAAATGGACATGAAATGTCAGATCCTGTTTCCTGGGAAAAATAACAGAAATATCAGCAATTTGTCGTCTGCTTAATTAGACCAGGGAGTGGTGAAAAGTTAAATACCAGTAGAGATATTTCCATATACTTTTCTTCATTTCCTGAAAAAAAAAGTGATGTTTTTTCTCCTTTGAATGAAATACTAAGCCTATTTTCTGGCAAAATGAGAAATGGGAAAAATTTCTTATGAAAAACATCATTCATCTATCATCTGATAATTCTACCCAAATCTTGGTTAACAGTTACTCTGCTTGCTGGGTAAAAAATTAACAACATTTTGAAAAAAATTTCAAGAAAACAGGATTTGATATTAAGGAGAAATCTGCATAAATGTCAAACATGAAACCATATCTTCTTGGGAAAATCTTGACAAATATCAATTTGTTGTCAGCTGAATTATTGCCAAATGTTAACCCTGGTCCTGCTGGTCCTGAATATACCCTGCCTTTGAGAACAGTATAGATCCAGGTCTGCCATTAAGTACGTGAATTTGTATCAACAACCTTAATCAAGTAATCTGATTGGCTGAATTCTTGTTTGCTGTAGTTGTAATTAGCGCTTTAACCTTCACCTCTCTCTGAGCTAATTCAGCAGATGATAAATTGGCAATATTTTTTCTTATTTTTCCAAAAAAAAACAGGATTTGGCATTTCATGCCAAGACAATTTGCATGAAATCTCAACCCCTGTTTTCAGGGAAAAAAATAAGAAAAATATTTCAAACTGTAGTCTACTGAATATTTTACCCAAGTACTGTACCGAGGGTTAAGGGTTGGGGTAGAAACTATATTACAGTATGTCATTTTATACCATTTACTTCCACCCCCCTGATGTGCCCCAACTTTGAGGCTGTAAATGACCTGTAAGAACAATGTGGCCAGCATATTATTGGCAACATAGATTATAGATAATGGTGTAAGTCTGGGCCATACGAAGTTATAGTCTTTATCTCTTAAACAGAACATTCCAATAATACCGTATTCGACCTAATAACCGCACTGTGTGCTTAGGTTTTTCAAAATTACTGGGAATTCTCAGTTGTGGTAAAATATATATCTACCTACTAAGGATACACTATAAAAAAGATCAGAAAAGGACATATTTGATGATGATTATACGATTTTTTCTTTCTTTATAAGGCATATGTTATGGGTATTCATTTGGATTGCATCGACTTGTCGATGCAATTCAAATGAGTACCCACAACATATGCCTTATTAAAGAAGTGAAGAAAAAGTACACTAGCTGTAATCAGAAGACTTACGGAATTTCTTGACTGTGCGCTTATAGGGGTATGTGCGGTAATTAGATCGAATACGGTATTGTAAACATGGCCCTTTCTGTTACTTGCTCAGAAGACCACTGTAATTACCCTTATACACCAGTAATTTCTAGACCCAGACCGTATGGGCCGGGGAATAGTTAAGGTTTTTAACTTTTCAGTTTGCAAAACCAATTAAGCTAAAGGCCCTGCATTGCAGGTCCTGATGTACGATAAAATCCCTGCTAAAAGCCCATGCCCCTCATGGGGTTGACATGAATAAAGAACAACAAATGGACTGGACCATTTCGATATCTTTCTTAACTATGGCAATAGTGCAATAGTCTTCAACTTACTTACTTTTGACTTGGTGGCTACTAGCCGCCATTTTGAAGAAGTGAAACATTGGTTCTTGTGAGAAGTTAAATCCCTGCGAATACACTGTACTACCGTATTCAACCTAATTACCGCACATGCTCCTATAAGCGCACAGTAAAGCAAATAAGTAGCCTTTAGATTACAGTCAGTGTACTTTTACAGATCTACTTCTTTATAAAAACATATATTGTGGGAACTCATTTGAACTGCCTCAACAAGTTGAGGCAATTCAAATGAGTACCTACAACATATGTTTTTTCTGAAGAAAATCAGAAAATAATATTGCAAAAAAATCATTTAATACGCACCTCATTAAGTCCTCTACTGATCTTTCTTTAAAGAGAGCCCTTATTAGGTTGATATTTTACTACAAGTTTGTTCAGTAATTTTGAAAAATCTAAGCGCTGGGCAGTAATTAGCTCTGTCTCGCCAAATCATGGCTAAAAGCCTGGCTGTTTCTCCCAGCTATTTTTGTGGAAAATTAAAACCCGGTACATCTATGGCACTGCTGAGACTCATCAGAGGTTAACTCACAGCATTTAAGCCCTGCTATGTCCCCTCTATCCCCGGGCCCACAGGGGTCGGAGTTTAACATGACTGGTGTATTACCCTTAAAGCACAGAGTAAAAGTGTAGCGTTGTTTTTTTTTGTTTTTTCTTTCAGAGAAAATAAGACTTGGCATTTAATGTGAATCATCTGCAGAATGCGGCATCTGATCAGGGTCTGCACTGTTTGCCACTCATCCCGCAATTTTTAGACACATCATTAATCCTTAAAACGCCAAGAAAAACTGCATCTGAAAATGTCGTCTGTTTATGTCGTCTGCTGAATATTCTTGCAGACTTTTAAAATCTATTTTTGCATATAGGCAAACAGTGTGGACCCTGATCAGACTGGTCCTAAAGGAGCAGTCTGATCTGGGTCCACACTGTTTGCAAAAATGACTTTTAAAATCACAAGCAGATGACAAAGCAGACGACAATAGTTGTGATTGGTGCTTAAAGGGTTAAAGGTAGTAAAATGTACTTGTTCAAATTTTAGGACAAGTGTGGTATAGAGTTGCCTTGCTGAATAAATTAAGATGCCATGCCCACTTCTAATTTCCAGCCAATCAGATTACTTGATCAGGGTTTTTGATACAAATTCACATATTTAATGACAAACAGTGCAGATCCAGATCAGTTGGCTTCTTCAGAAGCCAACTGATCTGGATTTACACTGTTTGCTAAGACAGGGCATGTGGTGTTCAGCAAGAGAAGGGTTAAAGTGTCCTAAACGTACGGATAAAGCTTGTAATAGGTAAGGTGTACAAATTCCATTGCACTGCATACGTGAGCCATGGCATAGCATTTCCTACAAGATTGCATGTGCACCCAGCAAAGATTCAAACCAGCCAGTGCAGATCTGCACAGGCTAATCTGAGTGTTCACTATCTGCCTGCAGATGCTTTGGAGTTGCCTGCAAAGACTTGTCAGACTGTGCAGATATGCAGGCTGATCTGAGTCTTTGCTAGGCACACATGCAAAAATCGTATCACTTTTCCTACAAGATCAGAATGGTACACATTTGTTCACAAGTTTGGGCCAAATCCACTGTTAAAGTCAACAATTTAAGTCAAGCAGGGATACATTTCTGTATCAAATTTTGACAGTATTTATTGTTTATCAATATTCTACACAAACTTTCTGACAAACTTTGGCTATCATACCAAAGCTTAGAAAGTATTATACACATGTTGGGCAAATAACTGACAAGTTTGGTATTATGCAAAACAAAAGTTCTTAACCCTTGTCCTGTTGAGCCCGGATATACCCTGCCTTTGCAAACAGTATAGATCCAGATCAGTTGGCTTCTGAAGAAGCCAACTGATCTGGATCTGCACTGTTTGCCATTCAGAATGTGAATTTATATCAACAATCTGGATCAAGTAACCTGATTGCTGAAAATTAGAAGTGGGCATGGCATCCCAATTTATTCAGCAGGACAAGGGTTAAGTGGAGGATTTGCTACTATTTTTCAAAGGGAGGCAACTGATTGATTGTGTTGGGGTTTCACGACACATCAACCCTTGTGGGTCATTTTGTGTCGGAAGAAGAGAGATAGAAGAGACAGCAGAGGAGATGAAAGAGAGGGACAGGGGAGAAAGAGGAAAATGAATGAAAGTGAAGAAGAAATCAAACATTCCCTCTCTACCCATACCTGCTGCAAGGACAGCCAATATCAGCTGGACGCCCTGGTGACGCAAGATACACGACACCTTTGCCTCAGCCAACCATCCCCCCCACCACACCCTCAAAGCGAGACAACTATTGCAGACAAGAATTTAGTTCCCTACAGTACCAGGTCCTCGAAAAACATAATTTGATGTTTTGTGTCTCTTTCAACAGTATGTAACGCTTAGCACTCTGGGTAACATTTTCAGCAGACAGCATTTTAAAATATTTTTTCTTATTTTCCCAGGAAACAGGATTTGACAGTTCATGCAGATTATCTCCAAAGTCAAGACAATTTGCATTAACTGTCAAATCCTGTTTTCTGGGGAAAATAAGAAAAATATCATCAATTTGTTGTCTGCTGAATGTATAGTCATATTGAGATGTGAAAGGTTCAGTACAATGAAGCACTGGACAGTCATAAGCCTAACCCTTAAACCTTGTCCTGCTGAACCCGGATATACCCTGCCTTTACAAACAGTGTTGATCCAGATCAGTTGGCTTCTGAAGAAGCCAACTGATCTGGATCTGCACCGTTTGTCATTCAGTTTGTTTGTGTTGAGGTTTTTACGGCCCAGTCAACCCAATGGGGTCATGTTGAGCACTGTCAGTTTACCTAACCACACGTTTACTGGGCAGGCTTAGTCCTCTTAGCAGTTAACCAGTATTGTGCACACTCTTTTGCCAGAAACTGACAACTGCCCTTCTTGAATCAGCGGAAGGGAGAGAATGACCGTAGAAAATATTTCATGATCAGACTCCACGAAAGAATGTTGCCAACCTCGGTGGGGGTTGAGCCCACGACCTCCTGGTCTCCAGTCAGATGGCGCATCCAACTGAGCCACCGAGGCCGTATATGAACACGTATCAACAATCTGGATCAAGTAATCTGATTGGCTGACAATTAGAAATGGGCATGGCATCTTAATATTCAGCATGACAAGGGTTAAAGATGCAAAGAAAAACATGCAAGAAAAAAATGCAAAGAAAATGTCATCTGTTTACGTTGTCTGCTGCATCTTCTTGCAAACTTTTCAAACATATTTTTGCATATAGGCAAACAGTATGGACCCTGATCAGACTGCTCCTAGAGGAGCAGTCTGATCTGGGTCCACACGATTTGCAACAGTGACTTTTAAAGTAACCAGCAGAAGACAAAGCAGGCGACAATTGTTGTGTTTGGCATCTTAAGGGCTAATTCTTCAAAACAGATACCATATTATGTGATCTGCAGTCAGCAGCACCAATCACTCTGCCAGCCTGGCAGCATTGCCTTTGAAATTTGCTTGCTACTCTTTAATGATAATGAAAAGAAAATTTCTTCCCAGATGCATGAGCAAAATGTCGATGATGACTTGTGTTTCAATCTTTCAATATTATTTAAGTCATATCGAGATGGTATGGGGGTGATACTGAAAGGCTGTGCATTCATGAGCTGAATTCCACCTCTAGTGGGAGTCCAACCTGCATATTCGTGATCCAGGGCCAGGAGTACTACCTGTACAATCACGTATAAGCTCTGACAAACAGTTTATATTTGTGGGCTATTTGACAGCATCTGATTACCATTTGGGCCAACAGTAAAGTTCCTGAACAAATTATTCATTCTTGTGGGCTAGTTACAGTATTTGTTTACCTTCTGACCAACAATAAAGCTCCTGAACAAACTGTTTATTCTTGTGGGCTATTTGACAGTATTTGATTCATATTTGAGCCAACAATAAAGCTCCTGAACAAATATTTTATTCTTGTGGACTAATTGACAGTATTTGATTACCATATGAGCCAATAGTAAAGTTCTTCAGCAAACTCTTTATACTTGAAGGCTATTTGACAGTACAGTAGAACTCGAACCCCGATGGCTCATTTACCATGGATGAGTCGAACATGTTCTTGAACCCGCAGGAATTTTCCTCCAAATACGATATACAGATAATTTAGGGAGATTTTCTTCTTTTATCTTGTAAATGTATGCTGTGTGCTCTCATTAGAATTGCCTCTATGAGGCAATTCTAATGAGTACACACAACATACATTTAAAATATAGAACATTGAAAAGATATCCCACAATTATCTCCATTATGCCGCCTGGTGTGGCACTAATAGTAACATTCCATGGCTCTAACTACCGCTGTCTCGAACAAATTTTCATGGTCCCAAAGGGGTTCCAGCCATCGAAGTTTGACTGTATTTGATTACCATATGTGCCAACAGTTCATGAACAACTGTTTATTCTTGTGGACTATTTGACAGTATCTGGTTACATTTCTGAAAACTGTAAAGTCTTGAACAAATTCTTTATTATTGTGGGCTATCTGACAATATTTGATTACCATTTGAACCAACAGTAAAGCTCCTGAACAAACTGTTTATTCTTGTGGGCTATTTGGCAGTATTTGGTTACCATTTCTGCAAACAGTAAAGCTCCTGAACAAACTGTTTATTCTTGTGGGCTATTTGACAGTATTTGGTTACCATTTCAGACAACAGTAAAGCTCTTGAAGAAATTGTTTATTCTTGTGGGCTATCTGACAGTATTTGATTACCATTTGAGCCAACAGTAAAGTTCATCAACAAAGTGTTTATTCTTGCAGGCTGTTTGGCTGTATTTTGTTACCATTTCAGACGTTAACCTAACCACACTTTTTCTGAACAGGCTTAGTCCTCTAAGGGGTTAATCAGTATTGGGCACATTCTTTCACCAGAATTTGACAACTGCCCTTCTTGAATCAGCGGAAGGGAGAGAATGACTGTAGAAAAAAATTCATGATCAATCACCAAGAAAGAATGTTGCCGACCCCGCGGGGTCAAACTCGCAACCTCCTGATCACCAGTCGAATGCACATCCAACTGAGCCGCCGAGGTTGGCTGTTATTGTATAATGGGGATTGGAAACACTTGATAGATTTTCTGTCATTTTTACAAGAAAGGTTGACAACTTTTGCACCCTCCTGTTAGCTTTCCTGCAAACCAAGCCCCTTTTCAGAAGGTATCTACTCTAAAAGAAATTCTTCCCTTTTAACCCTTGTCATGTTGAATAAATTAAGATGCCACACCCACTTCTAATTTTCAGCCAATCAGATTACTTAATCCATGTTTTTGATACAAATTACAAACTTAATGGCAAACAGTGCAGATCCAGATCAGTTGGCTTCAGAAGTCAACTGATCTGGATCTACACTGTTTGCAAAGGCAGGGTATATCCAGGTTCATCAGGATTAGGGTTAAAATATACATCTTCTAACCCATATCGTGCTTTTTGTTTCTATTTACACTTTTATGGGGTGGGTCTGTTTGAGTAGCATCTCAGAACTTCCAGAAACAAGCTCATCCTTTATTTCTAGGTTGTCAGGCAAAGGACGGAATGTACTTTATCACAACAGTAAAGTTTGCACAAGGGAAATAATGAGCGTTCAAATTAGTGTACCCCTTCCGCAGACCCAGATCAGAAGAAAGTGCAGCTGGATGAAAGTTAAGAAGGGAGGCTAAAAACATCTTGGAATAATTGCTTCCCCTGAAACTTATCTTCAAATATCACCAAAATATCTTCTATGCAGCTATCTCTTGACACTTTGCATGCTGAGTAAAAATTTCAGCAGACAACATTTTGATTTTTTTTTTCTTATTTTTCCTAGAAAATGGGATTTCATACCTAATGCAAACTGTCTCCTAAAAAGACAGTTTGCATGAAGTGTTATATCATATTTTCTAGGAAAAATAAGACAAATATCATTGTTTTGTCGTCTGCTTTATTTACCATAGCATGGAAAGTGTTAAAATTTTCACTAACACCTGTTGTAATGCAGGTGGAATACAAAATCAAGAGAAAAACCAATAGATCATTTACAGCAATAAATTATTCAACAACTGGAACACAAAATTATTCAACAGGTAAACAAAAAAAACCATTTCCAAGTGAAATGGGACAGAAAAAAAGCTGCTTAACCTTTAGTATGCTGCTGATAAAACTAGAGCTATCATTAAACGTGACTATCGAGTGGACTTGTCTAATTGAAATCTTTGGACCAGTCCATTTCTAATATAAGGTGTATCTGGTTAGTTTATATTACTATCATGTTTTAAAGAAATTCCTGTATTTAATGCAAACAGTGTAGACCCAGATCAGACGCCACATTCTGTGGTGTCTGATCTGGGTCTATACTGTTTGCCAATGTCCCTTTCATGGGACCCTAGACATAAAGCAGTTGATACGAATAGTGCGTATGCTAAAAAAGGACTAAGCCTGCCCAGGAAAAGTGTAAGTAGGTTAACTGACCTACTCGATATGATCTTAACAGTGTTTACTGGGCCATAAAATTCTCAACTCAAACCAAATTACCAGCAGCTTACAAAAGCAGGCTGGAATAAAAATTCTCCTGTTAATACTCCCTTTATCTGGAGCTGTATCTAAAGAACTCATTACGAAAGCACGGCTATTCGAATATATTGAAATTTTTACCACAAAAACTGAAAGTTTTCAGATAAAAATTCTGATATTTTTCATATTTCTTCTCATAACATAGATTGTGGGTACTCATTAGAACTGCCTCCCTTAAGTGGTTCTAACAAGTACCCACAATCTATGTTTTTGAGCAGAAATAAGAAAATGTATCTGTAAACCCCAGTTTTACTGCATAAAACTGGGGTTTAAGGGGGTCAAAATTATATAGGTATGTTTTTGTGATTTTAAAACCAACACAATATGATAAATGTTCTAAAATTTTGAACACCTTATTTCATACTTTTTTTGGTCTAAATTTTGCTTTTCATGCAGTTGTGTTTTAAGGTACACAGTGTAGACCCAGATCAGACAGCTCCTGATCTGGGTCTGCACTGTTTGCATATGCCATTTTGTCAGAAACTTTGGTGTACAGAATTTTAGGACATTTACCATAGACACAATGGGTATCCAGATAAATATTTTTTTCTACAAAAATGTATGCTGAGGGTACTCATTAGAACTACTGTATTCAGCCTAATTACCGAACCGTGCGCTTAGGGTTTTCAAAACTACTGGGGAAACTTGTGGTAAAATATGTATCCACCTATACTAAGGGTACACCGATCAGCGAAAGACTCATCTAATGATACTTGTGTGATTTTTTTTTCTGATTTTCTTTATAAAAGCATGTGTTGTGGGTACTCATTTGAAATGCATCGACAAGTCGATGCAATTCAAATGAGTACCCATGACATATACACTTGCTGTAATCAGAAGCTTGACTGTTCACTTATAGGGGTATGTGTGGTAATTAGGTTGAATACGGTACCTTTATCAGGTGATTCCCATGTCTACCATAATGTTTGTATTTGTGAAAAAATAAGAAAAGAACTAAAAAAAATTGTTTGGTTGAAAAAGCATCTTATCAGGTGCTATGACCAAATAACGCAGGCTGGTCTCAATCAGCACCGTAGCCGGTAGGAAATATTTTTGTTTTCCTCTAGGAAATCTCAAATAAAGATCCAGCTTACAAGCCTGTAAAGATTTTGGGGATATCAAGTTAAAACCTATCTTAAGATAATAAAAGCCCAGCACATTAAACTACACATCCAGGCAGCCAAATTAGGGTGTATTCTGATCAATTACACAAACTGTGGACATTGTAGACACTGTTGGCAAAACAGCGCCAACATGGTTCAGACAGAGTGGCTGCGCAGCCTGGTCTATGTTTACATTAGTCCAACGTGTCATAAGGTTGTTCTTTCTACTTTCCTGAGACACAGAGTCAAGACCAATATGTTATAGATTTTCTACTAACTTGAAACAATACTGAAACAGAGCATAGGTAGGCCTTGCAACATGTCTCTGCACAAGTTGCCTTTACAAACCCAAATTTAAGGAATATTTTCTTATTTGTCCATGAAAACATATCTAGTGGGTACTTATTGGAATTGCCTCACCGAGGCATTTCCAATGAGTACCCACAAGATATGTTTTTGTGGCCAGATAAATAAAGGACAACCCTCTCATTTGGAGCTGTGCTGTAAGACTGGGCCACTTCATTGATTTTTTTTTTTTCTTCCAAGGAATCTATTGGCAGTTTACTTAATTTTAGGCATTCTGGGTGGGTCAGTCAACAAACAACACAGAAACTGCAGATATAAGGTACAAATTAACAATTTTAACCCTTAAAGCACTATATTAGCAAGATGGTGAGAGATGACATTCTAAATCTTTTTTATTATTATTATTATTATTTGTAAGAGAAAATAAGATTGGCATTTATGTGAATCCCGGGATGTGAATGCTTAATGCAATGCCTTAATTTCTCTAAAAAAATAATAATAATAACAAACATCAGCATGTCATTTGCTTCAGATGTTAAAACTGCAAAAAAAAAAAATTAAGCAGTGCTTATTAGATACAACACCGCCTCCCCCCCCCCCCCACCCCCCCGCACCCCACCCCACCCCACCCCACCATGTTTTGTTTTGTTTTTCATTTTTGATGTTGTTGTTATTGTTGTTTACATGTATTATCAAAACTGACCACAGAATGTTCCATAATTAAGCAATACATAGAAAACTACATAGAAAACTTAAACTCTGAGGCAACATTTTAAAGGAAAACGGATATACTAAGTCAGAATTACTTTTGCCTCCCTTCTATTATCCAGATAAATATTTTTCCGTTTTCTCCACAAAACAAATGTTGGGTGTATACATTAGAAGCTCCTTATTTATTTTTCCATGAGATGTGCATTGGAGAGGTGCTATTTATCTATCTAGAGGTGCCGGAGAGAGGTGTATCTACAATGTATGTTTTGTGGAGAAATAAGAAAACTGAATAGCTTTTGCAAGAAAAATAGTGCCTCTCTCTGTCACTATATACACTGGCTGATTCCATATACGTGATACTAAGGACCCTTTTCACATGATCTGGTTAAATTATTCATTATATGGGCAACAAAAAAGAACAAAGAAACGGCATATCTAAGGGGCATAACTGCTGCTGAGCTTTATAGAAATGTGAAGCAAAGTTGTGGAACTTAGCAGTTATTTCATTAATACAAGAAAATAGCCTAATCAAACTCACCAGATTGGTGAGATGAAAAAGGAAAATCTAAAATTAGTGAAACAACAGATGTGTTCACACTGAGAAACTGCTGTAAGTTAATAAGGACTCTAAAACTTTTGAATGCTGAATAAAAAAAAATATTAGCAGGCAGCATTTATAGTACCAAGCAAAATTGCAGCAGACAACAGTCTAATTTTTTATTACCATATTACTCTAAATACTGGGACATTTTAACACCTTACCATAATTGTTCTAAAATGTGAACAAGCCCATTATGCTCATTATGCTTCCAGGCCCCGAGGTTATAAAACTTTTTTCATGCTCAACTCAGCTGAGCATGAAATTTCTCTGCTAATAAATATGAAAATGCCAACTATAGTTGGCTCAGCTATGTTTAGCAAGAAAGAATTTGGCATTGTTAGTAATTTGAGATTTATTAGCATGAAAAATTTCATGCTCAGTTGAGGATGAAAAAAGTTTCATAACCTCGGGGCCTGATCTATCTGAACATTGCTTGACAGAGTGGCAAACAGTGTAGTTTGTTTGTGTTGGGGTTTTACGGCCCAGTCAACCCAATGGGGTCATGTAGAGCGCCGTCAGTTTACCTAACCACACGTTTACTGTGCAGGCCTAGTCCTCTAAGCGGTTAACCAGTATTGTGCACATTCTTCCGCCAGAAACTTACAACTGCCCTTCTTGAATCAGTGGAAGGGAGAGAATGACGGTAGAAAATATTTCGTGATCAATCTCCACGCAAGAATGTTGCCGACCTCGGCGGGGGTCGAACCCGCGACCTCCTGGTCTCCAGTCGAACGTGCATCCAACTGAGCCACCGAGACCGGCGGCAAACAGTGTAGACTGAGCATTCTGTGGCATCTGATCTGAATCTACACTGCTTGCTTAGGTATGTCTGTCCCAATACTTAGGGTTACCGTATTTACCCTAAGTATTTGGACACCTCAACTCCTTACCATATATGTACTAAAATTTGAACCAGTACAACTCACTACCCGATGTTGAGTCTAAAAATTGCTGGATGAATGGCAAACAGTGTAGACTCAGATGAGACGCCGCGTTCTGCGGCGTCTCATCTGGGTCTATACTGTTTGCTCAGGCCTGTCTGTCTGAATATATATGGTAAATATGGTATTACAGTATTTTTTTCAGAGAAAATAAGATTTAACATTTCATTTGAACTGTCTGTTAGGCAGATGATTCTCATGAAATGTCAAGCCTTATTTTTCTGAAGAAATACACACAAAAAAAGACTGAGTATTAAAGCTTTCTTGGTGGCTGGAGATGATTTTGTTTGTGCTGAGGTTTTATGGCCCATTCAACAGAATGGGGTCATGTGGAGCGCGGTCACTTTACCTAACCACACGTTTACTGGGCAGGCTTAGTCCTCTAAACGGTTAACCAGTAATGTACACATTCTTTCGCCAGAAACTGACAACTGCCCTTCTTGAATCAGCGGAAAGGAGAGAATGAATGTAGAAAATATTTCATGATCAATCTCCACGAAAGAATGTTGCTGACCTTGGCGGAGGTTGAACCCGCGACCTCCTGGTCTCCAGTCGAACATTTTTATGTGTTTTTACTATAAATGGGCATGGCAGCCATCCTGGTTGACAGTGTGATCATTTCAACAAACTTTCTCTCCCCCAAGCAGGCTCCATATGAGATCTGATAGCACGAGGGCCAAAATGGCCCTGTATTGCTCACCTGGTAACCAGACAAGTTTTGAGTCAACTGACATTTCGGTTCAAGAGAAGAAGTTCAAAATAGATTTTCAAGATGGCGGCCATCTTGAATTTCCAATCAGAATGATTTTAGCTACTTTTGATCTACAAGTCACCTTGATACTTTCAATGAAGTTTCGAGTCAACTGGCCTTTTGGTTCAGGTGTAACAACATTTTTCGTACATTCTTATCTTTTTCTACTGAGTCTTTTAATTCATTTATTGGGGGAATAGCTTAAAGTAGGCAGACTAAAACTGATACACTGATGACAAATAACTGGCCTCTCTAAATTGACAATGACAGTCCAAGCGCAAGATTTAGACTCCTTGACTGTAAAAGTGCAAGATTTCAACTTATCAATCCGGATGCATGATAAAGACTGCTTGACAATTAAGGCCCTCAACTAATTTTCTTTTGGCCAGTCAAACCAGCTGTCTCTTAGCAACCAATCTTAGTCAAACCAGTTGTCTCTTAGCAACCAATCTTAAGCACCAACCAAAGTTTGTATTTTACTTTGAACTATCACTCAAGACTTAGCAGAATTTGACATTTGATTATTTGACCATACTGTCCTAATAATAGATTGACTTACTAGAATTAACACTTACAATTTTCACACTATGTATTTTTGTCTTTTTCTTTATAAAGGCATATGTTGTGGGTACCCATTTGAATTGCATCAACTTGTCGATGCAATTCAAATGAATACCCACAACATATCCTTTTATAATATATGTTGTAGGTACCCATTTGAATTGCATCGACTTGTCGATGCAATTCAAATGAGTACCCACAACATATGCTTTTATAAAGAAAATCAGAAAAAAACATACAAAAACATCGCATAAGCATTATTTGATAAGTCCTTCACATTTTTTTTTTTAAAGTGTACCTTTAGTATAGGTAGGTACATATTTTACCACAAGTTTTCACATGAATTCAGATCCTGCTTAGTTACTAGCAGCTCTGCCATGGAGGCTTTAGGCAGCCAATCTTTTTCGTATTTACAAGTATCGTAAGAAGTTAGGGTAAATATGATACATGTACAGTGCCAAGACCAAGGCTTTGCCTTAGCATAGCTCCAGATAAGACACATTTTTCAACAAAAGAGTATTGATGTTTTCGTTATATCTCCACATATGTTGTGGGTACACATTAGACGTGCCAAAGAAGACACTTCTAATGAATACCCACAACATGTGTTTTCATGAAAAAATAAGAAAAATACATGCGTGGATACTCCTCTAACCTGGAGTTAAGCTAACTCTGCTCTGTTCTGCCTTGTAAATATTTACTATTCAGATGCATGGCTCTATAGGGCATAGGAGCATTTTTTTTTCAACCAATAACATTAAGTTTTTTTTAGTTTCTCCATAAAATAATAGGTCATTGGCAGGTGTGTGGAATTATCAAATTTTATTACTTGTCCATGGGCAAGTAAATGGTCAAAATCTACTTGTCCAACAAAGATTTACTTGCCCGAAAATTGACATTTTTTCTTATTTTTTAAGAAAAATATGTTGTAGTACTCATTAGAAGCACCTCACCAAGGTGAGGTGCTTCTAATGAGTACCACAACATACCTTTTCTTCGAGAAATAAGAAAAATATATATCATAATCTGGATATTCTTCTTAGCTAAAGCTCTGAAGTCCTTGTCCCAGGATAAGTAAATTGAAATGTCTTACTTGTCCTCAGGGAAGTGGTGCAAGTTGGGCCAGTCGGGCATGGTATTTCCACACCCCTGGTCATTGGTATTCATTTGAAGCATCCCACTGAGGTGCTTCTGATGAGCACCACAAGATCTATTTTCTTAGAGATATACTGTATTTACCTAAGTGTTCAACACCATAATTAACTCCTTGTAAAATCTGTTCTAAATTTGAATAACAAGTGCATTTTTACTACCTAGCTGTTCATATTATGTTGCTGAATGAGTGGCAAACAATGTAGGCCCTGATCAGATGCCACATTCTGCAGCTTCTAATCAGGGTTTACACTATTTGTCACATAGTGGCCTAAATTCCCAACATTCAGCATGAAATATCTCGCGATGTAGATGGTCTACATGCATGCAAATGTGATAAATCAGTTATACCATGGTTCTGCGCATGTGCATGCGATAATGCACTCGCTCACGCTCATGCATTATCGCATCGTACATGCGTACGAACCATGGTATAACTAAGACTTGTTTTCAGGCCTGTCAGTCCCAATACAAAGGGTTAATAGGGTAAGAAAAATATATTAATCCTGACTGCCCTCTTTGCTAGAGCAACAGTTAAAATCTGTCTAAATCAAGACCGAAGATTCTGACCGACTATGCAAATAACTATGCCTAATCCAAATCCTCACTGTTCATCTTAGGAAACTTGTTTTTTTCACAGCGGACATCAGATGCTCTTACCTTGGAAGCCTAATCCCTTTAAATTCCTGTATCATCTGTGCACAAATTAGTTTCTAAACGTCAACTATTAAACCATTTATATTCCCAAGAATCTCAGCCAGGACTTCTGGTAAGTTGTCCTTTTTAAGACAAAAATACTGATATTCATTCATTTCTCCAGAAAAATATATGTTCTGGGATCTCATCAGAGTTGTAATGCATTGACAATTCTAACGAGATCCCAAAAGCTATGTCTCCATGGGGATATTAGCAAAATGTTTGAATGCAAACAAAATTTACCAAAAGCCCTGAAATTTCCTAGCTCTAGTTAAGAAGATATTTTGATTATTTTATATTTCTCCACAAAAACATATGTTGTGGGTACTCATTAGAAGCGCCTCGCCGAGGCACTTCTAATGAGTACCCAAAACAAATGTTTTCTGGAGAATAACAAAAAATATCAATATTTTTTTGGGGGGTCAAAAAAGTGCCTTATCTGGTGCCAAGACATTTTCTCCCATCAATACAAGCAGTCACATCAACCGACATAATCACTCCAATGCCACAGATTAAATTTGAGTCCCGCTGCAAGAAAAAGTACCCGAGTCTGTACGCAAATAGCCAAGACCTCTACATCTTCCTTCCAATAAGGGCTTCTACTGCTTGAATAGTCCGCATATTCAAATTCACTGAGAGCCGAACTAAAATGAAAGCAGCAACGGTCTTTATCAGCCTGCGCAAATCTGCACTCTGACCTCAGCAGATTTGGTCTCTGCTTATGGTAAGTATCAATTTTCCTGTGGCGCAGATCATTTAATTGATTATTAGCCAATAAATTTCTTTAAGCATAGCTTAAGGGGACTGTATGCACTTGGTATATTTTCCACCATTTTTCGTAAGGGAGACAAAATTTGTGACTTCCTGTTTACTTTCCTGCATACCAGATCCTTTCTGAAAAGGGGTCTATTCTAAAAGGTAAAGAATTTGCTCCCCTTGGGAGCAAATTCTTTTCCTTTTAGAGTAGACCCTTTTTCAGAAAGAAGGCAAAAAATCATTTTGATAGTGTAAGCTCCCTTGAAAATGTACCCACAAACCCTTTAAGATCAAGCACATATTATCAACCAAAAATCAGTGCTTGCATTAACTGTCAAAATCAGGAAGTCCCAGGACTTCCTAGCTCCAATATCTGGAAGTCCTTGTGATCAATTTTTTTTCACTCACTTTCAGAAATTCAACCTCAGTATTCTTAAACTCCCATTATGGAGTAAAACCACCATTCTTAAGCTAAATAACACATAAATTCATTCTAAATTTTTGTTATAAATGACTAAATATCTTTAAAAGTTGGCAGTCCCAGACTTCTTGGCATTGATTTTTGGGAGTCTCTGACTCCCATTCCCTTAATGCATTCACACTGACATTTTTCTTAATTCCTCATGAAATCATACATTGTGGGACCTCATTAAGACATACCTTCCCAAGGCACTTCAAATGAAGACCTACAACTTATTTTTTTATAGAGAAATACCGTAGTCGACCCAATTACCGCACATGCTCCTATAAGCGCACAGTCAAACAATTTAGTAATCTAAAAGATTACAACCAGTGTACTATTATCTACTTCTTTATGAAAAAGACATATGTTGTGGGTACTCATTTGAATTGCCTCGACAAGTCGAGGCAATTCAAACGAGTATCCACAACATATGATTCTATAAAGAAAACAAAAAATAACATTGCATATGCATCATTAAATACGCTTCTCATGAAGTCCTCTGTTGCTCTTTCTTTCAAGTGTGCCCTTATTAGGTGGATATTTTACCACAAGTTTCCCCAGTGCTTTTGAAAAATTTAAGCGCACAGTGCAGTAATTAGGTCGAATACGGTAAGAAAAATATTTCTCTGTACACCTCTCCTGTCTACACTTAGAATTCAACCTTTTGCATAAACAGACCACCATGCATGTTGTCTGATGATGCCTTTACATTTATATAAATTTTTATGAACCTATTGTAAATGGTATTCAACTTATATAGTGGAAACAAAACTATCATCAAACTTCAAAAGGGGAATAACTCCAAAAAACAGATAGACAAGAGTTACACTTCTTGTGGTCTGCACATCATCTGATGGTGCTTTGTATTTCTGCAAAGTTTCATGAAAATATCTTGAAAGGCTTTCTACTAATACAATGGCAGTACAAACTACCATTGTCAAATTTCAAAGGAAAATAACTTCAATAAAATTCCAGCCATTGGTTCAAGATATAGTGTGTACACAAGCTTTTTTCTACCAAAATTTGAGTTTCAAAGTGCCAGTGTGACCTTGAAAACAAGATAAAGGTCCCCGAAATCTTATGACTTCTTTCCCCAATCCCAATGATGTACCTGTGCTAATTTGGTCAGAGTCCATCTTGATTCATGAAACAGAGTGCACATTAGGCTCACATTTTGAGTATTTATAGTGTAGTGACCTTGAAAATAAGGTCAAGGTCACCAAAATCCAATCACTTCTTTCCCCCATCATTAGGATGTATCTGTGCTAGTTTGGTCAAATTCCAGCCATTGGTTTAAGAGATAATGTGCACACAAACTTTTTACTGCATTAACAAGGCTCTCTTTTTGAGTATTTATAGTGTAGTGACCTTGAAAATAAGGTCAAGGTCACCAAAATCTAAACACTTCTTTCTCCCATCCTTATGATGTATCTGTGCTAGTTTGGTCAAATTCCAGCCATTGGTTAAAGAGATAGTGTGCACACAAACTTTTTACTTCATTAACAAGGCTCCTTTTTTGAGTATTTATAATGTAGTGACCTTGAAAATAAGGTCAGGTCACCAAAATCTAATTACTTCTTTCCCCCATCCTGACGATGTATCTGTGCTAAGTTGGTCAAATTCCAGCCATTGGTTAAAGAGAAAGTGTGCGCACAAACTTTTTACTGCATTAAGAAAAAATTGTAGATTTAGAGCAGACAAAATTTTGTGACACACCTATGAACGGACAGATGGACAGACAAGAGTTATGATTATTGTCATCTACACATCCTCTGATGATGCTTTATATTTCTATGAAGTTTCATTAAAATTTTTTTTGAACGGTTTTGAAGCTATAGAGCGGACACGTAATGACCAATGTCAAATTTCAAAGGGGAATAACTCCAAAAATGTGTAGACAAGAGTTACAGTTCTTGTGGTCTGCATGTCATCTAAAGATGCTTTATATTTCTATGAAATTCCATGAAATTATTTTAAAAGACTTTCTCGTTACAGAGCAGACATCAAATTTAAAAGGGGAATAACTCCAAACATGTACAGACATTAGTTACAGTTCTTATGGTCTGCATGCCTTCTGATGATGCTTTATATTTCTATGAAGTTTCATGAAAATATCTTGAAGTTTTCAAGATATAGTGTGGATACAAAATGACCACTGTCAAACTTCAAAGGGGAATAACTCAAAAAAATGTATTGACAATAGTCATGGTTCTTGTGGTGTATAGTCATCTGATGATGCTTGATATTTCTAAGCAGTTTCATGGAAATATCTTAAGCCTTAAGCGGACACAATTTAGTGTCAGACAGACGGACTGATGGACAGACAACTCAGGCAAAAACAATATGTCTCTGCCCTTTCTGGGAGGGAAGGGGGCTGGGGAGGGACATAATTATCACTTCATTTATCCCTTTATCTGAAGAGATAAAAATATATCTTTCTCATGCATGTAGACTAAACATGGACTGCACATCTACACCGTTTATCATATACATGTACATACATGTAGATTATCAGATAAGGCGATTTTTTTAGTCAAAAGGTACTGATATTTTTCTTATTTCTCCAAGAAAATAAATGTTGTGGTAATAGTTCAGAGAAGCCTTATTAATGTGCTTCAAATGAGTACCCACAACATGTATTTTTGAGAAAAAATAACAAGGGTGGATTCAGGATGATTTCTGCAGGGGTTTGGCTTGCTCGCATTACAGTAATTAGGCGTAAGAAAAAAATAACTGTGTTTCAGGTTTCCCGACCGATTCGGCCGTTTCGGCAGCCGATTCAATCAATTTTTAGACGTTTTTAAAAATAAAAATAAAAAACACCGATTCAGACGATTTTCTCCCTTGTATCCTTTGCGGTTCATTTTATTTTTCGGTAAGCAGTGACACCTGGATAGACTGGTTTTCAAAATCAATATATTGTCGCGATTTATTTTTAGTAAAAATATGACAACCAGACAATTTTATTCAATCATTTAAACGCTTGAAATTTCTACCCATGGTTGTTTATTAGCAAGCGTTCGGAGGAGTGCGCGATTGAACAATGGCTTCGATACTTTCGATTCGCATGAAAAATGCTCCCACATCGAGGGCGCGGTCAACGTCCTCAGGCCATTTGCGAATGGTATGAGCATGCGAGACGTTTGTTTACAACACAATCCGCCCCTCGATAAAAGCAAGCAGTCGACAACGAAAGTCGACTTCATCATTCAAGGTCGAAAACATGAAAAATAAATAAAATAACTTTAAAAAAAAAATTTAAAAAAAAAAAAAAAAAAAAACCTACCTACCGACCCAAGGTGAATTTTCAGAAGAAACCTGAAACACACATATTATTTTTTTTTGCCCTACCGGTACTCTACTTATTCGGACACAGGCTTGAGCAAACAGAGTAGACCAGATCAGATGCCACAAAATGTGGCATCTGATCAGGGTCTACACTATTTGCCACTTGCCCAGCAATTTTACACATATTCACAGGTAGTTAAATGGGCTTGATGAAGAAAAGTATTAGGTAAAGAATAAGGCATGTGAATACTTAAGGTAAATACATTATTGCAAAATTATCAAATTTATCAAAAATTTCCCAAGAAAATGAAACTTTGAGTCACCCCTAAATAAATACAAGAATTCCGCGGAAGGCGTCATCGCACCTGCTGGCGCAAACGTCACAGGAGCCTCAATCAGAATGTGGTTATTAAATAAGTTTATTTCATTCTTAGCAGTGCTTACTTGGAAAACTGGGTTGAAAAAAATGTAGACAAAGTGCCTAGTGGGGCACATATATTCCAGGCCAGTCCCATTCCCTCTGATGGCTATATCTTCAGCACTGACTTTTCGTATCATACAGCCCAATGATAATGGAACGTTGACGTAAAATGTGTAAAAGTCACTGGAGCATGAAATATAGGTCAAGGTCACGGGTCAAGGTACCTGCTTATTCAGTACATCAAGGAGAAGCACAATGCAAGGTATGGTGGTTGTAGGCCTTATAGTTGAGGAGTTATCAAACATCAACGTAAAATGTGTCAAATATAGGTCAAGGTCACTGGGTTAAGGTACCTGACAAGCCAGGGCAATGAGGTGAAGCACTATGCAAGGTTTAGTGGTTATAGGTCTTATATTTGAGGAGATACCGAACATCAATATAAAATGTGTCAACGTCACTGGAGTGCACAATATAGGTCAAGGTCACCAGGTCAAGGTACCTGTTGAGTCAGTACATCGAGAAGAAGTGCTATATAAGGTTTGGTGGTTGAAGGCCTTACAGTTGAGGACATATGGAAGGGTGACCTAAAAGGTGTAAAAGTCAATGGAGCGTGAAATATAGGTCAAGGTCACCAAGTCAAGGTACCTGCAGAGTCCGTACATTGAGGAGAAGCACTATGCAAGGTTTGATGGTTGTAGGCCTTATAGTTGAGGAGATATTGAACGTTGACGTAAAATGTGTAAAAGGCACTGGAGCTCAAAATATAGGTCAAGGTCACCGGGTCAAGATACCTGCCAAGTCAGTACATATAGGAGAAGCACTATGCAAGGTTTGGTGGCTAGAGGTCTTACACTTGAGGAGATCTGGAACGTTGATGTAAATTATGTCAAAGTCACTGCAGCCAAAATATAGGTCAAGGTCACCAGGTCAAGGTATCTGCTAAGTCAGTACATTGAGGAGAAGCACTTTGCAAGGTTTGATGGCTGTAGGCCTTATAGTTGAGGAGATATCGAACGTCGACGCAAAATATGTCAAAGTCACTGGAGCGCAAAATATAGGTCAAGGTCACCGGGTCAAGGTACCTGCCAAGTCTGTACATCTAGAAGAAGCACTATGCAAGGTTTGGTAGTTGTATGCCTTATAGTTGAGAAGATCTGGAAAGTCAACGTAAATTGTGTCAAAGTCAATGGAGTGCAAAATATAGGTCAAGGTCATTGGGTCAACATATCTGCCAAGTCACGAGGTCAGGGAGATGTGTCATGCAAGGAATGATGGTTGTTGTAGAATTGTAGTTGATTAGAATACTAACTTTGACGTAAATGTCGAACTTCGACATAACAGAACTGTTAAGAGACGGACAGACGGACGAACGAACGGACAGACGAATGGAAAAGCGGGCACCTATGTCGCAAAGTCAGGAGGTCAGGGAGATATTTCATACAAGGTTTGATGGTTGTTTAGTCTTGTAGTTGATTAGAATACTAACTTTGACATAAATGTCGAACTTCGACATAACAGAACTGTAACGAGACGGACAGACGAACAGACAGACGAATGGAAAAGTGGGCACCTGTGTCGCAAAGTTGGGAGGTCAGGGAGATGTTTCATGCAAGGTTTGATGGTTGTTTAGTCTTGTAGTTGATTAAAATACTAACTTTGACATAAATGTCGAACGTCGACATAAATGTTGACAGACGGACGGACGAATGGACAGACATACGGAAAAGCGGACGCCTATGTTGCAAAGTCAGGAGGTCAGGGAGATGTTTCATGCAAGGTTTGATGGTTGTTTAGTCTTGTAGTTGATTAGAATACTAACTTTGACATAAATGTCGAACGTCGACATAAATGTTGACAGACGGACGGACTGACGGACGGACGGACGGACAGAAAATCGGACGCCTATATCGCACCCTGCTACAAGCAGGTGCGATAAAAACACCTCTTATCTAAAGCCACAGTCGAACCTCGTTATCTCAAACTCGCTTATTTCGAATTACCGCTTATCTCGAAGTGAAAATCTGGTCCCTGTTTTAACATGACAACAGGTAACAAAATAATGTGGAAAAGAGGAGAAATTGCTCCTCAGGAGCAATTTCTCCTCTTTTCCAAATTATTTTATATATATATATTTCTAACTTCAGTAGTCAAATTACATATTCATTTGTTAAATGTGGTTGTTCAATTTATTGTTTTCCTCACTCTCTCAACTCTGATATGTCGAAGTACGGATATCTCGAAGTGTTTCAGAGAGTCCCTTGGAATTCGAGATAACGAGAGTCGACTGTATGTCAAAGAGGTTCTATAGGGTCCAAAGACTGTGCACATGAAATAAACATTCTGATCAGACAGCATGTATGTAGTGGCTGATACCAGAGCATATTTTGCATATATACAAAGACAAAGCGCCTCTTTTTGTATGGTATGCCCCCAAATGGGGCCCCATCTGTGTTTCTGATAAGCCATTACTTGTGGGACAACAGCTTTGCTTTTTCTTCATTTGCCAATGAAATATTACAACAGTGAACCAGCCCTAAATGAGGAGAACCCTAATATATTTTTCTTGTTTCTCCACGAAAGCATATATTGTGGGCACTCAGTGGAATCACCTCACTCACTGTGCTTTCAACATCTTTCAGAAAGTTGTTTTTTGCTTGGCACTTTACACAGAAGAAGTAAATTCGCAAACTTTTGTCATAATTTAATGCAAAACCATTTGTCATAACTACCTGTGCACAAATAGTTTTTAAAAAATCCAATAGTTTTAAATATCCCTATAGTAATACTGAATGCAAATTATGCAGAAATCTGCAGTGTAGGTAACTTTTCAACAAGTTCCGCTGGTTCACTTTTTCTGAAAATTTCACAATAATGTGAAACATTAGTGATTCAAATTCGGCAAAGAAAAATAAAAAATATTTTCTTGTATAAAAATTCAAAATACTTTACTATAGAAATTACACAGACCAATTTTTGGGTAAGACAGAAACAGAAAAGACAAATGGTTTCTGATAAGATATGGTCAATCAGAACAAAATATTTTCATTTGAAATGAAATCATAGCAACAGATAAGGCACTTTTTTGATCCGAAAAATGCTGATATCTTTCTTATTTCTCAATAAAAACATGTTGTGGGTACTCATTAGAAGCACCTCGGTGAGGCACTTCTAATGAGTACCCACAACATATGTATTCGTTGAGAAATAAGAAAAATATTATGTGGATACCCCCTCTTATCTGTGGTACGAAAATGCCAAGCAAAAACCCCCTTTCCAGGTGATGTCGAAAGGACAGTAGTCTGATACTTTCTTACATATCCATAAACACATATGTTGTGGATACTCATAGGAATCACCTCAGCTAGATGATTCCAATGAGTACCCACAATATACATTTTTGGATTCCAGTGAGTACCTAGACTGGCTCCAGTGACTCAGTGACAATAGTTTTTTCTTATAATCCTGTTTGATAATCCACTACAGGGATACAGACTAAACATTTTTATTTAGGGGCCCAGACAGCCCCAAATGAAACTTTTACATTGAGTTACTAGGCATTTTCTCCCAAAACTAAGGGGCCCAGCCCAAAATTTAGGGGCCTTGGGCCACTGGGCCCCTGTTAGTCCTTATCCCTGCCACTAAAATAAAAACAAAATAATATCAAGACTATTAAGGCTAGTCACAAGTGACAAGCCTTAACCCTTGTCCTGCTGAATAAATTAAGATGTCACACCCATTCAAATTTTCAGCCAATCAGATTACTTGATCCTGATTGTTGCTATAAACTCACATACTTAGTAGCAAACAGTGCAAGCATTCAGTTCAGAAGCCAACTGATCTGGATCTACAATGTTTTCAAAGCTGGGTATATCCGGGTTCAGCAGGACAAGGGTTAATATAGACATGATATTTTAGTTTTATTTTAGAAAAATATATTTCATCACTGAAGACTGGAGCCAGTCTAATGAACCCACAAAGTATGTTTTTGTTGAGAATTAAGAAAAATATAGATACCTTTTGGCTGACAAAAGGCCTTGTCTAGAGCTACCAATAAGCCTTATTTACCATATGCATTCGGAAAGACACTGTCCCAAGCAGTGTAGATCCAGAGCAGACATCACAGAACACCACATATGAGCAGGGTCTACACTATCCCTCATGCAGCAGATTTTACGCACATAACAGGTTACAAGTACAATGGATCTGTTCAAATTTTAAGACAACTGTGGTAATGAATTAACACTTAGCATACTATTCTGGGTTAATAATCTCAACTGACAACATTTTTGGAAATAATTTTCTTCTTTTTTTTCCCCAGAAAACAGGCTTTGACACTTCATGTCAAATGTCTTCTGTGGAGACATTTTGCATGAAAGGTCAAAGCCTATTTTCTGGAAAAAAAAAAACAAGAACTAGACATGTGTCCAAAGTTCACAAATGCCCCCGCTCTTTGCTCATATGGCAACAACATATGGATGCATAAATTTCAACAAATATTTTCCAAAAGCTTGATCTGATCTGTTATACATTTTGATCCCTAGCCCCAGCCCAGGGCATGAACCAGGGGCATCTCTAGCAGATAGTTGAAGGTTTAGGTCTGGGTAAGTAGCATACCAAATTTCAACTTCGTAAGTTATGACCTCCAAGAGAAACATGTATGTAAATGTCAACGTAAATTTGAATGTAAAATTAAACATTTGTTTGACATTGGTTATGAAAGTGACATATGCAAGTAACATCATGGTGAAATGCTATATGCCCGACTGCTGCATTCAGCAGAAGGGGCATGAAAATATAATCAATTTGTTGTCTGCTGAATTTGCCCAGAGCATGGCAAAGGTTAAAATGTCCCAATATTTAGGGTAAATACAGAAGATATAAGGCCTCAATGGCATTATCTCAAAGAGCCAATTCTATTGAAATCCTAGAACAAAAAAAAATAAATCAAGAGAAACAGCAAGGAGAACCGCCCAAGTGGAGATTAAAGTCTTAAGTGGGTAAATATGGTATTGTCACACAGCAGCAAATGTCATTGATAGTTACCATGACAACCAAGCAATGACAATATTTCTGATAGTACACCTGTATGTGTTTTGTTACTACAGTGGCCATGGGGATATGTCATTATGCAGAATGATACATCAGTAATGAGGGAGAAAAAAGAAACATACCTTAACCCTAGCCCTGCTGAACTCAGATATGGCCTGCCTTTGCAAACAGTGTAGATCCAGATCAGTTGGCTTCTGAAGAAGCCAACTGATGTGTATCTGCACTGTTTGCCATTGAGTATGTGAATTTATATCAACAATCTGGATCAAGTAATCTGATTGGCTGAAAATTAGAAATGCGGGTAGCATCTTAATTTATTCAGCAGAAAATTAGAAATGCGCATAGCATCTTAATTTACGGTATTCAGCGGGACAAACAGGCCCATGCAAACACAGTAGACACAGACTGCAGGACATGGCATCTGATTAGGGTCTACACTGTTTGCCACTTATTCCAGCAGTTTTTAGACACATCATTCTAAGGCAGTTAAATGGATGTACAGGGATTCAGTTTGATGTCGGCCATCGGCCATAGTCCGCCGAAATTTCCAGATGTCCGAAACTGTTCTGTCCTGGTTGGACACATTGTCTGATTGCAATTTTTGGCTTGTAATATATGGATTTCTACTGTTGTTTACAGTTTATTTTCAATGCCCTTCTTTATCTTGTAAAACGACTGATGATTGGTCAATCTGAAGACGTACTGGACTGCTTATCAAACATTATTGATTTCTTGTGATGTTCGGTAATGCCCGTTAGTTTTGCGTCTATAAACTGAGTGAACCAGTGTAATTAAACTTATTTGGCCGAAACGTAGATAAGGCCGAATCCTGTTTAAGTTACTTCCCTTGATCTCATCGAATTTCTTTATATGTGACTCCGTGGGAGGCGAAATATTATTATTACACTCGTGATTTTCGACTAGAACAAGTCATGACAAACTCATGACTTTCTCATAGCTCAGTCCAGCAGAGAAATTAAATAGGAGTATTTGGTGATAATTCTAGGATATTCTTTCTTATTCCACCTCCCTCCCCACCCCTCCCCCCACCACCCCTTCGTCCCTCTCTTTCATCTCCTCTACTATCTCTTCTATCTCTCTTATCTCTTCTATCTCTCTTCTCCCTTTCTCTGGGAGATGACACAAGGATTGACATGTTGTTAAACCCCAACACAATCAAAATCAACTTAGTTACTTGTGGTAGTACCTAGCCTGGCACCACGCTATGAGTTTTACATTTATAATCTAACAAAAGGTAAAACATTCCTCCTTGACTATTTTTATACACATATTAGCTCCCTTACCAGTCAGAAACTCATAACTGATCAGCAAAATCAGAGAGAAGGACATTCCAACAGAGATAGAATTTTTGTAAAATATAAATAGTTTTTATGCTGATTCATATATCAGTTAGACGGGAGCCAGTCTAGGCAGTACCATGTTCAAATTTTTGGCCCCTTTGTGACATAAACATAGCTCCAGATAAGGCACTTTTTTTTTTTTTCAATTGAAAAGTACTGGTATTTTTCTTATTTCTCCACCAAAACATATGTTGTGGGGACTCATTAGAAGTGCCTCAGTGAGGTACTTCTAATGAGTACCCACAACGTATGTTTTGTGGAGTAATAAGAAAAATATTATGTGGATGACCTCTTTTATCTACAGCTATGCAAAATTCCCAAACAGTTCTGTATCACCATGAACAGTGTGTTTATGGCATTAAATTGATTGTTAAGAGATTTCATTCAGCCATTAATCATTAGCCAAAGTTTTATTGGAATCTTTCTTTATGTTTCCGCCTTGAACAGTTCACAATTTTTAAACTAATGATACCTTACACCAGATCTGTTCCCAGCTATATTATTTTTTTAAATTGCCAGCTCAACATTTTCACTCTCAGCTAGGGCATAATTTGCTATCACATATTGTATTTGACCTAGACTGGCTACCGTCTAACTGATATTTGAATCAGCATAAAAATGATAAATATTTTAAAAAAATCCTATCCTCTACAATATCTTTCTCTCCGATTTGGCATATCAGTTTCTGATGGGTAAGGGAGATAATACATGTAGAAAAATAGTCAAGGAGGAGTACTTTACCTTTGTTACATTTTAAAAACTAAAATCCATAGCCATGGGGCCAGGTTATATTTGACCCAGTTACCGCACATACCCCGAAACACACATAGTCAAGTAATTTCTTATTCTTTAGATTATATAGCCTGTGTACTTTTATCTGCTTCTTAATAAAAGCATACCGTATTCGACCTAATTACCGCACCGTGTGCTTAGGTTTTTCAAAATTACTGGGACAACTGTGGTAAAATATGTATCCAACTATACTAAGTGTACACGTTAAAAAGATCAGCAGAGGACTTATCAAATGATGCTTATGCGATGTTTTTGTGTGGGTTTTTTCCCGATTTTCTTTAAAAAAGCATATGTTGTGGATAATCATTTGAATTGCATTGACAAGTCGATTCAATTCAAATAGGTACCCACAACATATGCCTTTATATAGAAATAGACAAAAACTATACTGACTGTAATCTGACGACTACAGAATTGCTTGACTGTGCACTTATAGGGGTATGTGCAGTAATTAGGTCTAATACAGTATGTTGTGGGTATTCATTTGAATTGCCTCGACAAGTCAAGACACTTCAAGTAAGTACAAAGAATATATGCTTTTATAAAGCAAATCAAAATATGAAATCGGATAAGCCTCATTAAATACATCCCTCATTATACTCACTCACAGAAGTCCTCTGCTGGTCTTTCTTTAACAAAAGGCCATGTTTTCGTGCAGAAATAAGAAAAATATCATTACTTTTGGATTGAAAAAAGTGCCTTAACCAGTGCTATGAGATATGTTTTTGTTTAACCTTTACCACTCTTAGCTGATGATAAACTGATATTTCTCGTATTTTTTAATTTTCACCAGAAAATAGGTTGACAATTCATGCAAATTGTTCCAGAGACAATTTGCATGAAATGGCAGAGCCTATTTTCTGGGAAAAATTAGAAAAATATATCAAACTGTCATCTGCTGGAAGTTTTAACCAGCATGCTAAGCATAATTCCTTCATGAAAACATATCTTGTGGGCATTCATTAGAAGCACCTAATTGCGGCCCTTCTAATGAGTACTCACAAAGAAATAATAAAAAATAACCTTTTCTTTGCAGCAAAATTTGACTTATCTTAGCAGATAAGAGAGTGAAATGTATTGGCTAGTTTGTATCTATACAATTCACATAATGGGATATATTCACTTCTCCAAACAGTTCTATTTCATGGGACAGAATTCAGGGTCGACATTTAGGATTTTGAATACAGAAGTTTCAACTCCAAACAGTGAGTCCCACAATGCAATTTCAGGGGTCATTCTAGAGGGCGATTTGGGAGAAAAAGTCTCCCTAAGCTGGCTGACTTCTCCCTATCTCGAGCTGAGGGAGAAGTGAAAATGTATAGAATGTATAGGGAAATCCAAAATTTGGACCAAAACTTCTCCCTGAAATCCTGAATATGTCGCAATCCTTCTCCCTCTCTGAAAGCTCTAGGATGACCCCTGCAATTTTACATAATTTTCCTGCAAATTACCAACTACCAAACTATGTGTACAGGACTCATTTTGCCAGCCTCGGTGGCTCAGTTGGATGCGCCGTCCGACTGGAGACCAGGAGGTCGCGGTTTCAACCCCCGCCAATGTCGGCAACATTCTTTCGTGGAGAGTGATCAGGAAATATTTTCTACGGTCATTCTCTCCCTTCCGCTGATTCAAGAAGGGCAGTTGTCAGTTTCTAGCGAAAGAATGTGCACAATAATGGTTAACCGCTTAGAGGACTAAGCCTACCCAGTAAACGTGTGGTTAGGTAAACTGACCGCGCTCGACATGACCCCATTGGGTTGCCTGGGCCATAAAACCTCAACACAAGCAAACAAACAGGACTCATTTTGGAGTTAATGAGAACCCTGGTATCAAGACTCATCACAGCTTCAGAAAAGATTATTTGAACCAAAAAATATTGGTACATGTATTTTTCTTATTTCTCCATTAAAACATATATGCTAGGGTACTCATTAGAAGTGTCTCAGCAAGATACTTCTAATGAGTACCCACAGTATGTTTTCACGCAGAAATAAAAGCACTGCAAGCATAATACCACACCAGTTTGGTGAAAATCCATCAACATTTACTCAAGTTATTGTCCAGAAAGGAAAATATGGGCATGTCTCGAGCAGATAACTCAAAAATTGACGAAATTTGCCCAATTACCAATCCCAAACTAGATCTCCACAATATCAAAGCACATACCCAGTTTGGTGAAAATCCATCGATATTTATTCAAGCTATCATCTGGAAACAAAAACAGGGGCACGTCTCGGGCAGATAACTCTTGTCAAAAATTGACGAAATTTGCCCATTAGCAATCCCAAACCAGATCTCCACAATATCAATGCACATACCAAGTTTGGCGAAAATTCACTGAAATTTACTCAAATTATCATCCAGAAATGAAAATGCGGACGGACGGACTTACGAGACAGACGTTATAAGATTATCCCTTTCTTTGATCTTTTTTAACCCCACAATACCCATTTTTTTAACCCCACAATGCAAAATTACTTCCACAATGATGGAATAAACAGATGTCAACCTCATAATGTGGAACTCTACAGAAACGCTAGCCTCGGAATGTACTTGGCGTCTGTCCAGACTGATGTACGACAGAGAGAGCAACAAACGGACACACAGATAACCAATGTGAAACCATAATACCCAGCCCCCCCCCCCCCCACTATCTTGAAGCGGGGTATAAAAAGAAAAATATTATCTGCTTACTCCCTCTTATCTGGAGCTAAGATCATACTCTATAACCAGAGGACCAACAGTCCTGTAGCTCACCTGAGACTACAAGAATCTTTCATGGGTGTGAGAGGTAGATAGAACAAGAGTTGTCAGAAGACAACACAGCTCGCCAGAAAGGGCTAATTGGATAAGCAAACGATCTTTATTAAATATTTAAGATTAAATACAGAACTTAAACTTATATGACAGAGTATGACCTGACTTTGATGTCTGAAGAATGTCAGAACTGAGGGACGGGATATATGTCATTGAAATATCTTCCCTTAGGTTGGTGTGGACAAAATATGAAAGCTGTATCTTACATGCTGAATCCCTTAGGTTGGTGTGGACGAAATATGAAAGCTGTATCTCACAAACTTCAGCAGTCATATACTTTTCAAAACTTAAACACAGCTGTTAATGACAAAGTATGACTTGACCATGATCTAGGCAAAAGGTCAAACTGAGGAAGAGGTGTGTACTATTGAAAGGTGTTACTCTAAGGTAGGTGTCAGCCAAATATTAAAGCGGTATCTTGAATACTTCAGCAGTTACGAACACTTTTCAAAACTTAAATGCAGAGCTCAAACATGGGTTTAAATGACAAAGTATGACCTGAACTTGACCTAGGCAGAAGGTCAAACTGAAGAAGGGGTGTATGGTATTGAAAGGTCTAACCCTAATGTTGGTGTGGGCCAAATATTAAAGCGCTATCTTGAATACTTCAGCAGTTACAAACACTTTTTCAACACTTAAAGGCAGAACTCGAACATGGGTTTAAATGACTAACTATGACCTGCCCTTGACCTAGGCAGAAGGTCAAACTGAGGACAGGGTGTGTGCTATTGAAAGGTCTTACCCTAAGGTAGTTGTGGGCCAAATGTTAAAGCAGTACCTTGAATACTTCAGCAGTTACAAACACTTATCATAACTTAAACACAGAACTCCAACATGGGTTTAAATGACAAAGTATGACCTCACCTTGACCCAGGCAGAAGGTCAAACTGAGGAAGGAGTGTATGCTATTAAAAGGTCTTACCCTTATGTTGGTGTGGGCCAAATATTAAAGGGGTATATTGAATACTTCAGCAGTTACAAACACTTTTCAAAACTTAAACACAGAACTCCAACATGGGTTTAAATGACAAAGTACATGTATGACCTGACCTTGACCTAGGCAGAAGGTCAAACAGGGAAAGGAGTGTGTGCTATTGAAAGGTCTAACCCTAAGGCTGGTGTGGGCCAAATATTGAAGCTCTATCTTGAATACTTCAGCAGTATCAAACACTTTTCGAAACTTAAACGCAAAACTTAAACATGGGTGTAAATGACAAAGTAAGAACTGACCTTGACCTTCATAAATGGTATAACTTGGGAATGGGGGTATATGCTATTGAAAGGTCCTACCCTAAGGTAGGTGTAGGCCAAATATGAAAGCAGTACCTTAAATAATTAAAAAACTATGCACACCTTTGAAAACTTAAACATTGTGCTAATGCGGACGCCAACTCGGACGCCGACAGACGCCGATGCCAACGATTGGGTGACAACATAAGCTCTCCAGGGACATAGTCCCGGCAAGCTAAAAATCAGTCCCGAGGGTTACTGTCTGGCATCACAAGGCTTGCCAAGTGATGTCTGACTGTGATCCTGAGGGACGGATTTTTCTATCTGTCCCTCACACCCATTATAGATTCTTTTTCTTGCATCATCATCATCATCATCATCAGATTTTTGATTAACATGCAGGTACAGGGGCAACATCCACATCAGTGGGCCCCCTTCCAGGTAGCTGGCTTGCCGCATGCATGGCAGATCTTACACCAGATCGCCAGGTATGTCTGTCATGAGGGTCCCTTTCATATCTTGAAGTGGGTTTTTGATAATGCAGTCGCTTCGACTGCAGATGTCCGCCATATTGTGTTGACAATACTATGACGTTTAGTGACGTCATTACGTTCAAGGACATCAACCTTAACGATGGCGTACCTGGCGTCCTATACAACCAGTGTATATCAAACATGTGAAAATTCTCGATTTTTACCTTTCCCACGGGACGGACAAGGTGTGTGAGATAAGATTTGCTATCACCGGTATAACTTGCTGAAATCCTTATCCGGTATGCATGAATATTTGTTCTAAGCAAGTTTATGGTAACAATTTTAAAGACTGAAACATATGGTTATGGTAGCCAGCACCATTCGAAAAGCCTTTGGTCTCTGTATCCTAAGGTAAATTGATATGGAATTTAGCTTTAACCCTTGTCCTCCTGAACCCGGATATACCCTGCCTTTGCAAACAGTGTAGATCCAGATCAGTTGGCTTCTGAAGAAGCCAACTGATCTGGATCTGCACTGTTTGCCATTCAGTATGTGAATCTATATCAACAACCTTGATCAAGTAATCTGATTGGCTGAAAATTAGAAATGGGCGTGGCTTCTTAATTTATTCAGCAGGACAAGGGTTAATTAATTTGGCAAAACAGACACTTCACATAAAATATGGCTCTGATGAAGCTAAAATTTAATATCAAATATCAAAGGCCTGGGCCTTCTAGTTTCAGACAAGAAGATTTTTAAAAGTTTTGCTTACAGGAATCTATGTAAAAAAATTGACCTTTCCATAAAAAAGGTCAAGGTCAACCCAAGGTTATCATTTTTTCAAACTTTATTGGACCGATGTCCCCAATGCTGCATACCAAGCCCCTGGGCCACTGGCCCTTTGGTTAAGGATAGGAAGATTTTTAAAGGTTTTTAACCATAATTGGGCATGGAAGCCATTTTGGTCATGTGGCCCAGATGCAGCGAAACAACTTTCGTTCCACCTACCCATTGAGACTCCATGAGAAATTTGGCTTTGATTGGCCTGATTGTTTCTGAGGAGAAGACATTTGAAGTGTTTTTCCCTATATGAGTCTATGAAAAACAAGTCACCTCTAGGGCGGGCCATTTTTGACCCCATGGCTATAATTTGAACAATCTTAGTTTGTGTTGTTTTACGGCCCAGTCAACCCAATGGGATTATGTCGAGCGTGGTCAGTTTACCTAACCATGCGTTTACTGGGCAGGCTTAGTCCTCTAAGCGGTTAACCAGTACTGTGCGCATTCTTTCGCCAGAAACTGACAACTGCCCTTCTTGAACAATCTTGGTAGCGGCCCACAAGATAAAGCTACATACCACATATCAAAGCCTGGGCCTTCTAGTTTCAGAAAAGAAGATTTTTAAAAATCTGCCTATAGGAGTATATGTAGAAGATTATAATTTTTTCAAACTTTATTGGGCCCATGTCCCCAATGCTGCATACCAAGCCATAGGGCCATTGACCCTTTGGTTCTGGAAAAGAAGATTTTTAAAGGGTTTTTACCATGATACATGTATATGGGCATGGTGGCCATCTTGATCATGTGACCCAGATGTGCTGAACAAACTTTCATTCCCCCTGCCCATGAAGGTTCCATATGAAATTTGGGTTTGATTGGCCCAGTGGTTTCTGAGATTACGTTTGAAGAGGGTGGACGATGGACTGATGGCGGAGCCTGTATATACTATAAGCTTACCTATGAGGCCAAAGGCTCAGGTAAGCTAAAAATGAAATGATTGTAGATCCTGGACCATATGAGCATTTACGTGAGAAAATGTACCTTCTGACATGTGCACCCAACGAATACTCAAATCAGCCCGTGCATCCATCCGCACAGGCAGATTTGAATCTAAGCTGTGTGAATGTCCGGAGGTGCATTTTTTGACACTGCAGCTCAAATAAGGCCAGGCATAAAAAATACTTTGTTTGCAGTTGCCGATCCATGAATTTTTCTTAGGGTAGGTAGGTCTGCCTTTTTTTTTTTCTGCAAAAAAATGTAAAAATAGCCCAAGTACTAAAATATTCTACATAAAATTTTACACACTGTTACAGTAAATACCCATACTACTGAGATAACATCGTCCAAATTGAACAAATCTATTTTTCCCATAAATGATACACCCAAAATGTTCAGGTGGAAAGGCAAACAGTGTAGACCCAGATCAGACTGCTCTTGGAGCAGTCTGATCTGGGTCTGCACTTTTTGCTCAGACCTGTCTGTCCTGCTATTTAGGGTGATCATAGTAAATTTGCCATTTAGAAAAAAAAAAAAAATGCTGTCCCAAGTGGCCAAAAAATATTTTGGGTAGGGAGGATTTTGGTGGGTAGGTAGGCAACTGCAAACAAACAAAATTTAATTTTGGCCTAAGAAATATTTCAGCACTTCTATCTCCAAATATAGCTCTAAACAATAAGAGGGGTATCCAGAGTTTCACTCATTCCTCAACAAATATGTACCATGTTTACCCTAAGTATTGGGACACCATAGGTACTCACCATACTTGTCCTAAAATTTGAAACAGACCATTCTACTACCTCTTGATGTGTCTAAAATATTGCTGTATGTATGGCAAAAAGTGTAGAACCTGATCAGATGCCAAGTAATTGAAGTTCTGCAGTATCTGATCTGGGTCTACACTGTTTGCAAAGGCCTATCTGTCCCAATACTTAGGGTTATTATGGTATGTTGTGACTACTGTATTCCCCCTAAGTATTCAGACAGACACACCAAAGCAAACAGTGTAGCTCAGACTACAATATTTGCTCTGGCCTGTTAGTCTGAAAACCTCAGGTAAATCTGTTAGCTCAAAGCAACTTTTTTGTAAACACAAAGTTCTGAACCTAACCCTGCTTATTTTAGAGCCACCAATAGCTGTTACAAATGTTTAAAGGTTATGACTTACCCTGGCATCCCATGATCCCGATCCATTGGATTTGGAAGGGGCTGGGAGGGCATTCTGGGACTTGGGAGGCGTATCCTGTCCAGCGTTGTGAGCACAGCAAGAGAAAAAAGTTTCACATGAACCTGCTTAACCAAGCATCAATTGCCTATGTACTGTATCCTGCAAGAAAATTTTAAAGTATTTTATTATACATAAGTTCAACAATATCCTGTAATAAATTTTAAAGGGTCAATATAAACTGTCTCGCATGAACTAAATTACATGTAGTAAGATATCCAAACAGAAAATAATTCTGCAAAAGATCATAACAGATGATAACACAGCAGAAGGTCTTCATTTGTATGTTCACTGCCTGAGCAGGTTATATGTATCTTTCTCAGTCATATCTTGTCTTAGATGCAGTGCACTGGCTTATATGGAGCCGTCACTGCCAAAGAAATTGTAACCTGTGTAACCAGCTTCGAAGATGTTGATGAGTAGGCTTACTATATATAACAGACTGTTTGTAAACTTTTGTATGTTTTCTTTTCTGTGACCTAGAAATTAAAGATGAACCGTGTTTTGAATCACTAGAAATATCTGTTCAATGCAAATATGTATCGCAGTCCAATAAATGTTCTAGATGCTGATAATGAGTCTGCACTGTTTGGATTGTTTTAACTTCATTACCTTTATATATCACTGAGATGTACGGAATAACATGCAAGTATGCAAAATGAGGCCTTAACATATATGTGAAAAGTCAACACAACTGTATAACAAACTTGTTTTCTCTACAGCACTTCTTTGCTTTAAAATGCACACCCTATTTGTTAGCCTATTTTTCTGGCTGGATGAAAAGTCATTCTGTAATTTAATGCATTGTGGTCCTGTTGAGAGGTAATTCTCCTATATAATAAGCAGTTGTCTGTAAACAACCAAACTTTCTTTATATATATATATACTGCGACACCCTCATTTACTGAGTATTAAGCGCAGGGGTTCTGATTCGTTTCGGCCAATTTTGGGGGTGGGTCGTTTCGGTCTCTGCAGGTGGGTCATTTCAGCCCCCCCCCCGAGTCGTTTCGGCCCAATTTCAATATAGTATATAAACATGGGTTTATAAGATGGACAGAAGGACAGACTGATAGACAGATAGATAGATAGATAGATAGATAGATAGATAGATAGATAGATAGATAGATAGATAGATAGATACTTTCCTGCTTCACTGTTTGGAGATATAGGGTTTATACAGAGACGGATGAACGGACAGGCAGATGTTTATATGTACATACCTATATATGTATGGATGGATTTTTTGGGTTTAAAGTAGATAGATAGACAGATAGATAGATAGATAGATAGATAGATAGATAGATAGATAGATAGATAGATAGATAGATAGATAGATAGATAGATAGATAGACAGACAGACAGACAGACAGATAGATAGACCTTCATTAATGGAATTTTTTGGACTTAAGTAAATGGGTTCATAAAGATGGACGGGTGGATGGATAAAAGGATGGATTGTTTAGATAAGATAGATAGATTGCCTATCATCCTTGATTTAACTGATTAAAGTATTAATGGAAAGCGGCAATCATTATCGATGTACATGTTTATTTTGATACTTGGTAATCAATAAGGTGAGAAAACTTGGGCCAGTTGTAGTTAGTCTTTAATCCTCAGTCATGATCCAGGTATTAATCAATTAATCGAAGTGTGAAAAACTTGTGCGTGTTAATTAAATATGGTTTGTTTGACATTTGTTGGCGAATGGCGGCCGGACAGTCTGGAAAAGGTACAAAAACTGAAGGACATGACTTTAATAGTGTTTAATGGGTGGTATAACTCAAAACCAACCAACTAAAATTACCTGAAAGTTAATTGTTTTTATCTGTAAAGCTCTAGGCAAGTTTTTAACAACAATATTAGAGTGTTTTTTTTTTTTGTTTGTTTTTTGTTGTTTTTTTTTGAAAGAAACAAGCCTGAACATTTCTTTTGAAATGAAATGTGAACTTATTTCTTTGAAAAAATAATCAAATGAATAAAACTTTTCGAATGTTTTGCTGGGTGCTTTAAGGGTTAAAGTGCTAATTATGAATTATAAAGAAACTAGACAAAGTGCCCAGTGGGGCATGTATACCCCCGACCAGCGCTACCGCCAGTTTTCAAAGAGCACAAAGTATGTAGCTTTGACTCTGGATATGGCAGTTATATGCTTTATGTGATAACATTGAAAAACTTCAATCACACATAATAAGAAGCCCTCGACCTCAAAGATCAGGCACAGGTGCAGGGGTTGAGCTTAATAAAACCTTAGCCCTATAACTATCACCATATACTAGTGAAATCAATCAGTCTTTATAATATAAGCAAAAATGACATTTGTATGAAAAGTCTGTGACCTTGACTTAAAAGCCATGCCCTAGCTTGGGGATGGTGCCGAGAAAAGCTTTAGACCTATATATACCATCATGCTTAATATTAATGAAAGCAACAAAAGGGTCTTCATAATATAGCTATATAAATTTTAATGAAAATTTTATGGTCACCTGCCTACTCAATGCCCTCTACATATCGGTAAAGTATCACAAAAATATCTTAAAAGAATTTTTAGAGTTATTGCCCGCACAAGATTTAAATAACCAAGGGAGAAAACTGCAGAATGGAGTCAGAAAGTCATTCTTGAATGTGATATACCTACTTAATGTCCTATACATACTGATGAAGTATCATGAAAATATCTTAACATGTTTTAAAGTTATGGTTTGCACAAAATTTTTACAATTCTGGAGACAAGGGGAGATAACTCATGGACCAAGTCAGTTAGAGTTGTCTTTCTTGTACCTGACACCCTACCCCATGCCCTCTACAACCTGACAGTTTCCTGAAAATAGCTCAAAGGGTAGTTAGGACTTATGGGTTGCACAATAATGCATTTATGGACAGACAGATGGCTGAATGGATGAATTCCATGCTAATAGTTATATCCCTAAACCTCTCAGTAGGAGGATAATGAAATTCAACAAAAGGTCTTGATGGTATAGCTATATAAACTTAGATGCAAATATTTTTACTTTTATATGAAATTTCTAAGTCTGTGACCTTGACCTCAAGGTCATACCCCGGGATGGGGATGATGCTGAGTAAAACTCTAGACCTATATCTACCAACATGTCAAATATAGATGAAATTCCTCAAAGGGTCTTGATGGTATACATGTAGCTATATAAACTTAAACATAAAAAACTTTTTTTATAAAAATTCTGTGACCTTGACCCCAAAGTCACCCCCGGGGTGGGGATGGTGCTGATAAAAACTTTAGACCTATATCTACCATCATGCCAAATATGAATGAAAGCCATCAAAGGATCTTCAAAATATGAGGTCTTATAAACTTTAACGCAAAAACTTTGACCCAAAGACAAAAATAAAGTATGAACAAATAATGCTTCAAAGGCTGGACGGACAGATGAACAGATTTCTTGCTGATAGCTATATCTGCTCAACCGTTCAGTTAGGGGATAATGAAATTTAATAAAAGGTCTTGATGATATGGCTATATAAACTTAAACGCAAAAATGTTTACTTTTATATGAAAATTCTAAGTTCGTGATCTTGACCTCGGTCACACCCTTGTGGGGATCATGCGGAGTAAGACACTAGGCCAATATCTACCAACATGTCAAATATAAATGAAATTCTTCAAGGGTCTTGATGATATGGCTATATAAACTTAAACACAAAAAACTTTGACTTTTTTATGAAAATTCTAAGTCCGTGACCTTGACCCCAAGGTCACCCTCGGGGTGGGGATGGTGCTGATAAAAACTTAAGACCTATATCTATCATCATGCCAAATATGAATGAAATCCATCAAAGGGTCTTCAAAATATGAGGTCTTATAAACTTTAACGCAAAAACTTTGACTGTGACGGAAAGATGAACGAACGGACGAACAGACGAACGGAAGAGAAAACTATATACCCCCACATACTTCGTATGTCGGGGGTATAATTACTGTGCAGTTAAATAATTTTAGCAGATGAGCAGGCTTATCTGTGATTTCGCTGATTGAGTATGCACTATCACCCTGAAATGAACTGCGATGGAAGTAAATGTTGTTTGCGCAGTCTTATCAGGCCTTTTTGGAGCCAGCATACAGAATTGATGGATACTGTAATCAAAACTCCAATCAGACTGTGCTGCACATTTATTTGTGTAAAGCATATATAAAGCTTGATACCTCATGTGGATCGTCTACTAGACAGCCGACTCACATGTAACGTCAAGCCTTATTTTCTCTTGAAAGATAATTTTAATGCTTAATAAATGACATAATATATCTAAGACAAACATACATGTGATAATTTTATGATGACCATGAGGGAGATTTGCTACTCAGATGAGGGAGATTGGGGTATCAATGAGGGAGACTTTTTGACGACGTGTTCAAGTTGTTTTTCTTATCATTTTCATATGGTTTAGATGTACAAAGGAACTGGAACTACTGAATTTAAATGACAGGAAATTACATTTTCAAGTTTTAATTTCAAAATAGAATGTTTTAGGTTATTTACAAACAAAGAAAGCTGTAACTTTAGGTCCAGATGATGGAAAATCCTGTTTGCAAACAGTGTAATCCTGGTCAGGTGTCTGATCTGGGTCTGCACTGTTTGCCTATATCCCTTTTAGGGGTTTGGGTTAACCAAGCACTGGATTGACAAGACCGAGAACGATAATGAGAAGGTCGTGTTTCTAATGTGAGATCGTGTGCGACTACTAGTACTATCTGAAAAAATACAAAGATAGTCTAAATACTGTTGCTGGATGTCTCGCTATCCTTCAGTCAAATATTTCAAGGCTACATGCTTTTTGTTGTTTCCTAGATATTCTGTGCTAAGGAAACGAAACCACTGAGTGACAAGTATTAGTTACTTAGATACTTCCGGGTTTATTCGTCTCTAGGACGCCATATTAGATCACCGGTTTCAAGGGACGTAATCAAATATCGTCTGATCAATTTTGCCCTTCAATTTTATCCGGTGCACAATGACACCCGTGATTTTTAACAGGATTTTTTTTTTTCTACTTCTTCTTTTCTTTTTCTTTTCTTATTTGTTCAGTTGCAAACAACTCAATTACATACTTTTAATTGCAGTTCATTTACGACAGAAAAGTAAACATAAGTATTAGGATATTAGGAAAAAAAAACAAAAAACGGCCCTTCATGCACACTACGTTGATTCAAAAATTAAATTAACGTTAGTCAAAGTTGTTTCAATGTTGATTCACCATTTGGTGTCAGCTGAGAATCTGCATGCGAAAGATTTCATTATTCGCAAAAAAAAAAGTGCGAACGGTCGTCGGCATAGATATTTCAGCATGGGGATGTAAAATGGTCAGCAGCAGCGAAAGGGATGTTGTGCTCTGCAATGAATGTGGAAAAAACCACTTCTGCCCTGGTGACTTTTTCGGGTGTGGTTGCCTTGAAATGAATAGCGTAACAATATTAGGCATTATCTTACTGCTGCTTGCATTGCGATGTGCGTCAGTCCTTTGTTTTGTCTGGTTATGTCATTCCTTCCACCCGCGGTGACACCGAAAGTTGAGTTGCAAAATGTACAAAATGCGAACCCTGAAAGGTAGTCTTGTACTTCTTGGTCTTATTCTTAGGTGTTGATAGTGATCTTTTGGACATCTTTGCAGCTTCTTCTTCGGACTGAGAATGATGTACGGATAGAAAGTGGAGGCATTTAACAGACAGCTGATGGCAAAATCGCCGCGGGTTATGACAGCCGTGTATAATGTCACCTGTTTACGGTTGTGTATTATATTCTCCCGCTTATCTGTTAAACGCCCTCGGCAGCAAAATTATCGAAGTCTGTTTCTGCTTACCATAAATACTCGCAAAATGGTCACTCGTGAAAAAATTGGGATAGGAAAACTTCAGTTGCGGGAGATTCTGTCTCCCGGACGGGAGCGCGGGATATGGGCTTCAAATGCGGGAGCCTCCCGCGTGATCCGGGAGGTATCACATGTATGGACAAAACAGACTAAACATAAAAAGGCTATACCATACAGTACAAGTTTCGCGAAGGTTATATCGTTCGCGCTCCACGATAAAAAATTTTGCTCGTTAGCGCGAAACAAGCGTTGGATGAGCGTGGGTTTAGCGCGGGTTTAGCGTGGGTTTTGCGCGAAGCGTGAAGAATGGAACGCGAGGTTACATAATCGTAGCGCGAAACGTATTACTGGCACGAGCGTGACAAGCGTGGAAAGGATTAACGACAGTAGTAAAATATTTCTATCACAGGTGAGTCTGTGAATAAAGATCGATTCACGGTACTTTTGCAGTAGATTTTGATCCAGAAGTTCTCATTCTGTTGACAGAAAACCACAGCACAATAAATAAAATTGCACATTATCTACATGTATGTGTGGATGCGCAACCTGAGCTGAGTCTTCCTTGTTTTATATCATTTCGCTTATTTGTGATCTCAATGCCTACGCGACAAATACAAATTGTCCGTCGGGAAATTGAGATTCCCCTTCAACTTAATTAATGTCCAGTCGGGGAAGTATTTCACAATCTGGCAATAAAATGTTTCTTTTTTTTTTTTTTTTTGTTAGCGGTTTAGATGACTTATTGCATATGCGACCAGCATGTACAGCCCGACGTTAACCGGAGTTCCTTGGTGTAATTTGACAAAATACCTGACCGATTTTTATTTATTTGTTTTTCCATCATATAGTAGTCAGCGTGGAGGTTATATCGTCCATTCTCATGCGGATGCGTAAGTTGATCTGAGTCTGCACTAGTCGCAAAAGTCTCATTGTACCAAATGAGTTTTCCCAATCGCCGCACTCCGTGTCCCCAAAAATTAGGTTCATTCCCTTGTTCTCTTAAAATATTTACCAAAGTTGCAATGATACGCCACCAGACGACGACACACAATTCTGGGACGTTCGCATTTCCAGTATAGATTACAAAAATACAAGTGGAGATACCAGGAAGATGCAACAGTCACATTCCCTTGCCCCGCATGAAGAAACCGCGTGCTCGTAACGGTAAAGTCACGAGAAATCGAGGCGGATACCGCTAAGAGAAAAACACACTTATGTGCGTTAAATTATAGAGAATTTTTTTCGTCAGAACTGCATATGAAACTGGCATGTATAAAAAGTAGAACCTAAGTATTGGGACAGAAAGGCCTATGCAAAGTGTAGACACAGATCAGACGCCGCAGAGAAAAGGGGAATGGAACTAGTGAGGGGGAACAGGGAACATGGAAATTTGGAAACACTTTTAGGACATAAGACGTGCGACCAGTGAAGACTCAGATCATCTTCCGATGCAAGGGCGGTCAGATTTTGCCGGCTGTAGTGACAAACAGGCATGTACATGTAAACTTCAGTTCTTGAAGAGATTACAAATCTCTGGTTAAATACATCACCGTTTCAGTGAAGGTTTAAATGCGTTCTGTGGCGTCTGATCTGGGTCTACACTGTTTGCTCAGGCATGTCTGTCCGAATACGTAGAGTAAGTACGGAAATTAGATCAAATCGAACCCCTTTCAGAAATCGTCCTGGATCCGCCCCTGATTAATAAAAAAAATGCTGTGTTCGATTCGTAAAGTTCATTATCAAGGCATATGCAATTAGCTCCCTTTAAACAGTAAAACCTAGAGTGAGGGCCTTACCCCGCATTTACCAGGGTATAAATAAATATTGGCACAGTTATTCTTTTACATCATCTATATATTGAGAACATTAGGATTATTAAAATACCCAGAAAATGCAACAGTCACAAAGCAACATTCTTTCCCTTGCCCCGCATGAAGAAACCACGTGCTCGCAGCGGTAACGTCACGTGAAATCGTGGCGGGAAACCGCTTCGGGAGAAAAACACAACTTAATTTATAGAGCCTTTTCTCGTCAGAAATGTACACAAAACTGGCACGTATTAAAAATATAAAGAACCTAAGTATTGGAACAGATAGGCCTATGCAAACAGTGCAGACCCAGATTAGACGCCACAGAGAACAAGGGAATGAAACTAATTTGGGGGAACAGGAATCATGACAATTTGGAAAACACTTTTAGGACGATGAGACCTGTGCGACCAGTGAATACTAAGATTAACCTGCGAATCAGTCTTCGCTGTTTGTATGAGCTTCTTTGGCCTCTGTGCTTTTCAAGATCATTCTCCGATTGTATGCTTTTCTTAATTAAAGCCAATATTGGTGTCTTCAGAAGGTGTCTTTCACCTTCAAGCTAATGACAATTCAAAGGAGTGAGTGAGTGTTTTACGTCCAACTAACAGTTAGGTCATGGAGAGATGGGGGTCTTGGTTTAAAGTCTCATATGAAAGACTGAAGAAGCCTGGGATCGAACTCATGACCCCTGCATGGGTTACAAGGCAAGCAGCTTTACCACTACACCACCGACTCCGAGGCACCCTTTCCTAATATGTCATACTGTTAAATATTTTATAAATGTGTCGCAGATATTGCACCATGCCCCGCCACTATACTAACATCAAGCAAGTGTCATAACTCTGTTAATAAATTAATAAAGTTTCAAGAAAATATCTTGAATTGTTTTCAAGTTACAGAGCAAACACAAATATATTACAGAAATCACTATGATATTCTCGATTTCCAAAGGGCCATGACTCCAAAAGTAGGCTCACTCATCAACGTATATGAAAGAAAAGAAGGGCAGTTGTCAGTTTCTGCTGAAATGATTAACAGCTAATGTCTGCCTGCCCCGGAAATGTGTGCGGGCTCGACAAGACTGAAATAGTTTTGACTGGGCCCTCTACGTCGGTACAAGGTTATTATGCCTGAAGTATAATTTACGATGTACGAACATTGAATATGAGCCCGCGCCGGACAAAACCTACAATACTACAATGTATGTATGACCAGCAAAGACTCAGGTTAGTCTGTGCATCGACCCACTATATAAAGCAAGCTTCTTGGATAGCCCTGAGTCCATAGACGGTGCATACTGTATGATCATCGAAGGGTCTGATCCTTGGGGGCGGGGGTCCTATATATGGCATAGTACGGATGTGCGTGCCGAATAGCCCCCTTTTTCAGCACTGCCAGGTATATGATTGGCCCCCTTTTTTCAACAAAAAGTATATGAATGTCCCGATTTTTCTGGTTTCCTATGTGAAAGGGCCTATTTTTCTGGCATCCTGGTATATGCACATGTTTTTCGCTCAGAGATTTTTCGGGGCTGCTTATCCTCTTGGTATTACATGAATTGACTGTGATATTTGTGTAACAACCAGCAAAAAAGTGGGTACAAAAAAATCAAAGAATAGGTCAACATTTTAGATGATCAAGTATATGAATGGGTCCGTTTTTTTCAAAGGCGGGTATATGAATAGGGTAGGTTTTGAAATACTGGCTCGCACACCCGTACCAAAATTACCCCAAAGTAACCGCCCCCTCCCCCACCCCAAGGTCTGATCAGAATGTGCTATTGCAGTCGCACTGTTGATCCCGCTTTGGACAGTCCGGCTATCGAAGGGTAATACGATCAGCGAATGCTCTGATCAGAATGTGCAGTTGCGCAGATTCACCCGAGTATTCGCTTGTCGCACAAGACGTTTTGTTACATCCAGAGATTACAGGAGGTACATCTGATTAGCGAAGGCTCTGATCAGACTACTGATGTGCAGGTTCAGAGTGTGCATGCTGACCTGACTCTTCATACAAATTTTATTGTTGGTTTTGCCATACACACACTCGCGCGCGTAGTGTTTGTGCAAACCTTTACGCAACACTCATTCTTCAATTTGACATTTCATGCAAATTGTCTCCATTGCATGAAATGTCAAATCCTGTTTTCTATTGCATGAAATGTCAAATCTGCTGTTTTCTGGGAAATAAAAAAAAAAATAACCGTTTATTTGTCGTCTATTGAATTAGCCCGGAGTGGTAATCCAGAAATTTCGTGTTCGATACCCGGGAGCACAAAGTGTTGTGTCCTTGAGCAAGACACCTTATCTTCATAACTTAGCATTGGTTTCTACCCAGGAAGACTCTGCCTAGAATGTCCACAAGAGTATATAATATATATCATTTTGAAGACGCTTCCCCGCCGATGCTAGATTTATATGTGCGTCTGTTTTATTCGTTAAATACATTGAGGTCTTGGTTTTGCATATCGGATGCTGAAGTCACAAAAACAGAACACTTTACATGAGAACGAAAGTTCTGAAGAATACTCTGTAAGCCTTTAAATATAATGTTTTAAATGTATATACTGGAAGCAAATAACATAACATAATATTTATTTGTACCGTGATAAATGCCGGGCAAAGTCTTCACACTGCAGGTTTTACTGTTTTAAGGGAGCTAACTGCAACTGACTAAAGGGAGCGGGAGCTAACTGCAATTGCTTTACGAGTCGGGGCCCATCCGAAATGGGATGAAGAGGGGGCAGGCTTATTACATTAGCGGTTAACCAGTTCACTGAACACCCTTCCGTCAGAAACTTGTAACTGCCAATCTTGAAGCAGCAGAAGGAGCGAATGACCATAGCAAATACACGTGTGTTTACTAATAAACCGCACAATCTGTAGGGATCAAGAATCAAATCCGCGATCAGGTCTCGCGTTCCATTCCCGCCGGTGCGATAACATTCTTTCCAATAAAGTCAGTGCTAACAACTTATAGTTCGAAAGGAGGCATATCATATTTGCGAGAGAGAGAGATAGAGATAGAGAGAGAGTCCACCCATTTTAGGTGCATCCGGCTATTAGATTTAGGTATTGCTAGAGAATAATGGCTAAACTGTTTTTTGTTGTTGTTGTTTTTTTGTTTTTTGTTGTTTTTTTTGCAAATAGTGAAGACCCTGATCAGATGCCGCGTTCTATAATCTCGGTATGACTTAAATAATTTATGTTGAAAGAGACATAAGACATCAAATCACCAGCATCATTAAATGGTGATTTAAATGGACAGCCCTAACCCTGGTCCAGTCATCATGAGAAACCGCCGAGGCCTCGATCCGAGAAGTGTAGATACCTTTCAGCCTGTCCGTTTCTGCCTCCCATGACAAATGAAATTTATCCATACTCCTTAAGGCCTCCCTTAATACTTGAAGCGCTCAGCACATTCAGCAGACGGCATTTTCATATTTTTTTCTTTATTTTCCAGTGCAAATAACGGGGCAAATAAGGCGTGACATTACATATGGACCGTTTGCTGGGCAGACGATTCACATGAAAAGTTCAGCCTTCTTGCTGTAAAATACTGAAAACAGATCGGCATCTGCTCTAAAATTTTCAGCAGCGCTCCAGAGGTTCAAGCAGTTTTCTTGGCAGCAGCAGCACGTGCTAACCTTGAAAATAATGGGTGAAAGGCGGGAATTTCCGACTTATGAAGAGAAGCATGATAAATTGGTAAACAAACAATAAGATGGTTTGAAAAGGGACATTTCCGCTGCTAAAGTGACACGGGAAAAAATGAGCCAGCCTGAATATAGAATTTGTCAGGTTTAGGGGAAAACGTGATTGTCGGCATCTGTACATTCTGCTAAGATTCTTCTAGGGACCATGTAGAATACGTAAGGCGAACAACGAAGACCTTGACCAGATTGTGCAGATTGTTTTGGGGCTTCGCTGTTGGGAAGAATAAAATTACAACTAAAACACTACAAAATCACACATTACTTTGTAGTTTATTTGTGTTCTGACTAAACATAGTAAGTCAATTATAAATCATTATTCTATTTTGTTGTGCATGTATGTTAGGAGAAATGTGCACATACTTTTTTATATTCAAAATTTTACGTTCAGATAACTCGAGCATTTTTACCTGAGACTGCATAAGGTGAGCCTGGATAAGAGTGGAAGCTAGCGCGAGCGTGATCGTTTTCACACTGCATGATATCCCAGCACGAGCTGAGCGCGGATTTAGCGTGGGTTTAGCGTGGGATAAGCGTGGGATTTAATCTTTTCCGCGATCGCGCATTAGAGCAAACAATATAACCATCGTGAAAGCTGTACTGTATCAACTACGACCTATGACACCACTAGACACTTCATCAAACAACCAAATTATTTTTTAACCTAACAAACCTAACCTATGGGGGGAAAAATCAGGCCAAAATTGGCCGAAACCACCCAGGATGAAATGTCTCATGGCCAAAATGACTCAGGACTGAAACGGCCCGGAACGAAACAGGTCCTCCTGGGTAGACACGTTTGGCATGCAGCTGAGTTCCAGAGCAAACCAAACTGGCTATGACAGTCAGTTTGATCAGGCTGCCATTCACAAATATGCAATCTGCAGTATATTTGGTTTTAATCAAGTGGTGGGCAGCATCGGAACCTTTTCTGAAAGGCAACTACTGTGGATAAGAAATGACGAGTTTTACACAAAGGATCTCCCTTCAGGTTTCGCTTCAATAAAAAATGCTTTGGACTGAAGTATATCAGTGGTTTGTCACTAACTCACCTGGGTAATCTTTGCCCTGTGCAGAATTTAAATATAAGATCTGCAATCTAAATAATTCGTTTCGTCGCTTTACATTTTCAGAAAAAAAGAAAAACATAAATTGTCTCAAACAGCATGCCGGGAAATTTTTTGGCTGGTTCCAAATAATTTACTTTACAAAAGACATGAACAAGTGAAGAAATTCGAAACCGTTCAATCCGGTGTCGATTTCTAAGAACATCCTCCAAAATTCATCCGGAATATTCTCTACTTAAGGTAGCTCAATACGTTGAAGTGACATTCTTTCATCCTCCACCCCCACTCCTCGAAATTTTGTCAAAATTTTAAAATCCGTTATCCTAATATGTTTTCCCATTTAAAAAATGCAAAGCAAAGTAGGGATCCCGAAAGACTTTTTGAAAGACTTTTTATCCAACAGGAAGCAGAGAGTTCAAATCAGAGGTCAATACTCGATTCCTGCTGCTGTTTTAATTGGGGTACCCCAAGGCTCAGTCTTGGGGCTCCTTTTGTTCATACTGGCCCATACAGGCCGAGTTGACCTGGCCGAGTTGACATCGGCCGAGTTGACCCGGGCCGACTTGACTCGGGGCCGACTTGACCTGGATTGTGAATGACATACCGGTACCTGATGTAGTTAACGGGAAACCAAAGTGTATAAGAATCAGACTGAATCTATATCTTTACAAAATGACTTAGAAAACTTGGAAGAATGGTCTAGAAAATGGCTTATGAAATTTAATGAACTGAAATGTAAAGTCATCTGCTTTGGAAAGGACAATTCCAAGCATACATATGTATTAGGAAACATCGAACTGACTAAAGTAACAAACGAGAAGGACCTTGGAATATACATCTCAGAAGATGCAAAACCAAAAGAGTTACTCAGTTCTTTATAAAACTTCCATAAGAACTCATATGGAATTCGCTGTTCAGGCATGGAATCCTTATCTTAGGAAAGACATTGAATGTTTGGAGACGATTCAGCATCGTGCAACTAAACTTCTTCCTGAACTGAGAAATTTGGAATATAGTGAGAGAACTAAAGGCTTTAAATCTAACCACGTTAGAAGAACGCCGTGAAAGAGGTGATTTAATTGAAACATACAAAATTGTAACTGGGAAAGAAAAAGTAGACAAAGAAAAGTTCTTTAAACTTAGAGATAACACAAATACAAGAGGAAACTCCATGAAAATATATAAACCAAGACTCAGAAAGAATACTTCAACAAAGAGTTAATTTCTTCAGTGTACGAGTGGTCAGTGCTTGGAATAGTCTGCCGGATCATGTTATATCTTCGACGACTGTCAACATGTTTAAAAACCGTCTAGACCAATACTACTACAGAAGAAGACATGGGGCTCAAGAGGCATCCGCCTAACTTAAAACTCACATCATCCTAACGTAACGTAACGATATTTAGCTTTTCTAAAATATTTTTTGCTGGCTGCTTAGTGTAATAATCAAATTGCGGCACTGTCGATCAGAGCAGTCAGCACTGAGCCCCCCCCCCCCCCACAAAGGTTTTGGGGAACAGGGGAATAAGGCCATTTATTTCAGGGGAACAAAAGTCTAAAACTGAAGGGAGCAGGTGAACAAAGTCAATTTTGGGGAACAGGGAACATAGAAAATCAAGATTTTGATTTTGGGGAACAAGGGCTCCTCAGTTCCTTACTGAAATTATAAACAGTAATATTATTTTTATGACATGACGTTATCCACTGAATAATATTGACATCGTATGATCATACGACATCACTATTATTTCAACAACAACAAAAAAAAAAAACAAAAAAAAAAAAACGCCTTCTTTGTTTGCTTTCGAGGTGAAACAGGTACATGTACTTTTCTGTTTCTTTTTGGCTTTTACTGCGCTGTGTTATTTATTATTTATTTATTTATTTATTTATTTATCTATCTATCTATTGCATGTGCAACTATTATTCTCATTGTTGTTGCTGGAGACAGCACTGTCTCATGAGTGTGTATATGATTATGCCCAACCACTGAATAATATGATAAATATACATTTTGAAGCAAAGACGCATTTGTGTGTGTGTCACGTGTGTGTGTGTGTGAGAGAGAGCGAGAGAGAGAGAGAGAGAGAGAGAGAGAGAGAGAGAGAGCTTTGAGCCCTAACAGTTCTACTATCGACCGTTCCAATATTATAGACCTAGATCAGATGCCACAGACCGCGGTGTCGGATCAGGGTCTACATTGTTTGCATTAAATTTATGAATTTCTAAAAACCATAGAACTAATAAAAACTAACCAGACACACCTTCTGTTGGAAAAATGGACCTGTCCAAAGGGTTGAGGTTGAAAACTTCCGGCACCACCCCACCCCCCTCCCCGGCATAAATGGGTCAGTTATATTGTTCCGAACCTGTTTATGGTGGCTTAATTAGTCTATACATTCAGACAAATTGTTGGAAAAACTGATTTTTCGGAACAATTTGAAACAAGTCACTGGCTGCAAAACGATAGGTTAAACCGTGGATATTCTGCGGCAAACTGCATGCATGGTTGTTAACCTAATTATGGTTGATAACTTTGCTTCCCTCTTAAAACTGCACAACGGCTGGTCGGTCCGTAGACCGTTCTAAGGCGGTGGTCCCGGTGTTAGTCTTACTCTTTCTTGCTTTGTGGTTTATTCTACGAGGCGATTTGTTGTATGTCTTTCCGTGTGTCATTTTGTTCTTGTGTTTTTCAGTCCTTTTAGTATTGCGATTACCTCGCTTGGGGAAGAGAGAGCTAATCTTAATGCTTTTCGTACGTTTGTTCGATTTGTGCTTGTTTGGATTTGTCGGTTTCCTCTTCCTCTTTGGGTCTGGGAAGGGCTGCGTTTTGTGATTGTGGCACTCCCTGGACTTTTCTCTTACCTTTTTTTTTTTTTTTTTTTTTTTAAATGACGTCTCCCACTTCAATCTGATCCAGATGGTTGGCGCTCGATAATCAATGCTGTGGTCGGGGCCCATTGTAGTTCTGTTCATGGTTTTCTTGTATTCTGGCTTCAGATCGCCATTAAGCCCTTTACTTTGTCCATCACAATGTTTGTGCTTAAATGTGTTTCACTGTGATGTTTCGCAGATGAAGTAGAGGACGCCTTCATATGCGGACAGATTATATGTTTGTGATTTGGAACAGCATCAGAATTAACTCTTTCGGTGCCAAATTTCAGACGACATTTGTTGTCTGCTTTTTTAAACAAACTATCGCTTTGAAAGAAGTTTATATCTAAAGTTGAAAGACTGAATGTCAAACAGCGTAGATCCAGATGAGACGGCTGAGCCGTCTCATCTGGATTTATGCTGTTTGCAAAACTTATCATTATCGCCTGTAGCAGTGAAAGAGTTATGGGTGAGGTTTCGCGTGAATAAACTAGTGGAATCCCCCAGCCCACCCCACCCCGCCCCACCCCATCCCCACCTAGTAGTTTTTCTACTGGCCGTTCCAAGGCGGTTCCTCTGTTGCAGTTCTTTGTTTGTGCGTCGGTGGTTTCATATGTGACGTTTGTTTTGTCATTATTTGTTCCTCATCTTTCCGTTTTTTGGTGCCTCGTGAAGTCTGTACTTCGTGAATATTTTTCTTATTTTTCTCAAAAAACAACAAAACAAAACAAAAAACAGGCTTTGATCTTTCATGCAGATTGTTTAAGGGGACAATCTGCATTAAATGTCAAAGCCTATTTTTCTGGGAAAAAAAAGAAAATATCAATTTGTCGTCTGCTGACGTTTTGAAATACGATGTATTTCGTATCAACTTTCATGCAAATCGTCTTCTTAGAGGAGGGGAGGGTGGGGTCGGGGGGTGCAACTCAAGTTCGATGTTGCTGTGAGGTCCGTGTGTGTGTGTGTGTGTGTGTGTGTGTGTGTGTGTTCTTTCAGCAGCGGATCCAGTACTGGCTAATCGGAGGTTCGAATAAGCTGAGGTGGTCCGACTTGATCATTATATTTTTCTCTAAGTATTGGATTAGATAAGCCTGACCCAGAACAGACGCCGCGGTTTGCTGCGTCTGATCAGGTGTATACAATTTACTACTCATCCAGCTGTTTTAGACACGCGAACAGGCAGTAAAACTGGCAGTTAAAGTTTTAGAAGAAGAATAGTAAAGAATTCACGTGTCCGAATTTTATTTATTTATTTTTATTTATTCATACAATATTTTGAGAGGGTTACACTTTTAGCTAAACGCGAGTCTACCAAGTGGTCCTCTATCAAACACAAAAATAAATCATAAATACAGATACAAAACTGTACATATAGAAGCAATGACAAGGATGCAATAAAACATGTAGTATACAGATTCAATTTGGTAATACGTTAAGAGATTAGGCGTAAAAAAAAAAAAAAAAAAAAAAAATAGCTGTGTTTCCAATAACCCGACCGACCCTGTTTCAAAACCCGACTCTGCTATTTTTATCATTAAAAAAGCAAAAGAAAAACAGAAAAGCACCGACCCTCAACAAAATACCTGCATTTTCATAAAATTACAGGTCCGAACCTGTTTTTTTTTTTTGGAGAAAAAATAGAAAAAAAAAAAAAAAAAAGTTTCTCCTACCTACCGATCAAATTTATTTTCAGCATGTTAGTGGAAACACAGCTATTTTTTACGCCTTATAAGATTTAAGTTAAAAACGTTGAGACTGAAAATCTCTAAAACAATATTTTGTTTAGCATATCAAAGGAAGAAACACTTAGATACATAAGCATTTGATATCTGGCTGGTATAAATATTCAGATATAGTTTCTTAGGCCTGTTTTAAATTCGCCAAGCGAACTTGCCGTTCTTTTTGACTGTGTACCGGTTGGACTGTAGAGTGTATGTGCCGGTAAGGATCCTAGCTCTAACGATACTTCTTCTTACTTAGTTTAAACATATTTCATTCAGAATTTCAATTTGTGTACAGATATAACAATGAAGACAATACAAACATTTAGGATCAGAACGGAAGCTAAAAGCTTATTTAGTTCTTCTCCTAGAACATGGTAATAAAGCTGTAATAGTTCTATGGCAAGTTGATTTATCGATGACATTCTTATCAACAAAGTACAATTGACTGTAAGTTTCAATACAGGAATATACAAAAGAAAAAAAATACTAACAGAAGGAAAGGGAGAAAAACAGGAATAAAACGTCAATGAAGAGTACAACCAGCAATTAAACATTTTGTTGCTGTTACATTACGAAAACACGCCTGTTCAAATATATTGAAAATTTTACCACCAAACAATGAAAGTTTTCAGATAAAAAATCTGATATTTTTTTCTACTTCCGCCCAAAACACACATTGTGGGTAATCGTTAGAACCGCCTCGTCGAGGCGGTTCCAACGAGCACCCACAAACCATATCCCGAGGAGAAATAAATAAAATAACATATACCCCTTTAAACCCCAGTTCTACTATTTAAAAGTGGGGTTCAAGGGGGTCAAAATTATATAGGCGTGTTTTCGTGATGTAGTATATTAAGTACATACATGAATCAATGTATCGAATTGTTATTCACTTAAGCAGAACAAACTGAAAAATATACGACCTAATATCTGGTTGTAAAGAAACATGTAGGTATATAAATTCCATTTAATATGAAAAGAAAGAGAGAAAAAAAATAAAGCATTAAAGCAGGAGTTAAGAGAGAAGAGGAGAAAAAAAAAAAAAAAAAAAAAAAAAAAAAATAACATAGCGAGCTGGAACAAAGGGGATGGGACTGGAGACACGATCGAAACAGCCATTTTATATTACTAGGAAAAAACTGTTACCGTGGTAGTTTCAGAAAACTTCGGTAAAACAACAATTCAATTTAGTAATTATATGTTAAATATCAGTATCTGAAAATATCTCTAAAAGGTTTTTACCTAGTTCTATTACTACTAAATCTTTTTGTTGCCAGTATATATTTTTGGACGCTGTCAAATATTGCCACATTCAAATTGTGAGGTAGTGATTCGTCCCCGGATAAAAGTACATTTAGAGTCATTGTTGTGTAGAGGAGTATGCTGCTTCTTCTTACTTGACCACCAGCCTCTGTATCTCTCCAAATGATGAGGTGAGGTAATCCCACCCTCAGACTGTGAGTTGATAGGTAACATGACGATTTCTTTGTCTTAATATCCGCAACAAGCGACTTAGTCTTGTATGAATTGACTGCTTTAGTGCATAAACCCTTCAACAGTTGTTTATTAAGGTCCAGAGTCACTAATTCATTGAGTGTTGGGAGCTCATACTTTCGAAGCACTTCCTTCAGTATATGAAAGAAACTGCGCTGATTGTTAAGGCTACAGGCTAATTGCCTTAAAACAAGAATCTGAAGACACTAGTTCTCGCTTTTTACAACACTGTATATCAAACTTAACTGTCTCTTATGCAATTCTGCCTCATTGGTAAGGCACCCAGAAGCATATACACTACTGAGTTAGAGGTTCGTTGTGGTAGCGACTGTAAGTTTCGCAATGTTCGTAAATGATAACTAGTCATAATTTCAATCTGGGATTTCGTAAATGGTAAAATTTTAGATCCATAAAGAAGCCATGGTATAACGTAAGTCTTATAGATTTGATAAGAAACAGTGGAGGTAAGTGCGTTAGAACCGTGAAGGCCAGTGTTCATGAGAGAATAGGATGTTCTTCTAGCAAGCGAAATTCTTTCGTCGACATTGATACTGGATTCAATTTTTCCCAACCGCATTGTACCCAGGTGCACTGCACTGTCGGAAATGTTTATAGAGTTTTCTCCCAGCGTCCAGGATAAGCTTTTGTCAACCTTGTGCTCGTTCGCTGCAGCGATGACATTTGTTTTGGCTGGATGAATCTCATACCGATATTTCCTCGAATATTCTTTCGACTCACCGAATATTAACTGGAGTTCTTGTTTGCATTTAGTCAGAATAGCCACATCATCACAACACGCAGGGTAACCGATATAAACAGTTCCAGTTCGGAATCCCAATCGTTTGTTTTCAAGTATGTTAAAAAAAACCCGTCTATAAACACCTTATACAGATGTGTAGAAAACATTCCACCCTGTTTTACACCTTGTTTGATGGGGAAGCTTTCTCTGCATTCACCGAGCCACTTCACCTTAGATGTTAGACCTTTATATAGATTTTTAACCACTTGCCAAATGTCTTTATGAGTTCCCTTATGTATAAGTTTATCCATTAAAATGGATGATGAACAACATCAAAAGCTTTTTGGACGACTAAGGTGGCTAAAAAAGGTCTTCCATGCCCATACACTGTGTTTCAGCTTTTGCCTCACTTACCAAGAGACCTGCCATAATCGGGACAGACCCTCCGTGAAACCGAACTGTTGACTGGACTGGCTAAAGTTAAATTTTTCTCTTATCTTTTTTTTTTTTTTTTTTTTTTTACATAAAAGGGAATATTCAAACAGTTTCCCAAATGCTCCTGAGACTGTTATCCACGCCCCCGCTCTCTTCCCCCCCCCCCCCAGCCCCCCGCCCCGCTCCGCCCTGCCCACCCCTGTAGTTTTTCATTGCCTTCGGGTCCTTGAAACCTTTCTTAAGAACAGGCGTAATGATACTGGTTTTAAAGCTATTAGGAACCTGTTTCTACTTTAAAATCAGGTTAAAAATGTCTTTAATAACTGGGGTGAGAGTCTGTTTGACAGATTTAAAATGCTCCGCACAGAGTCCATACTCGTCTGAGGATTTTCCAGTGTTCACTTTATCTATAGCATTTTCAATGTCTTCATTTGAGAATGTAATTAAGTCGTCGGTTTGAGAGCGAAAGTCACATTCTGCCTCATTATACCGAATGTTACACAATTCAAAGAACACACTGTCACAGTTCTTATCTTTTGGCATAGCCAGGTCCTCAAAGTATTGAGCAAAACACACACGCTGCTAACCAATATTTCTTATCTTTGACTTGAATACATGTGGCATCTGATTCTTTGTTTGTTTTTACTTTTTTATGAGTTTATAAAACATTTGAGTTGTCGGGTTTTCAATCAAAGCATCATAAAATGCTTTCCTTCTGGCCGTTTTCTCTCTGCGTTGCTGTGTACTTTTTCGTGAGTTTGTTTCAGCATACAGACTCCAAGATCGGGGTTTACTATCCGTTGCCCATTCACGGTAAGTATCCTTAACTTTCTGCAAGCATTCCAGAACTTTTTTGGGACGCGTCGTTTAGGACCTTTCAGTTTTACGACTTTTGATGGTACCGCCCTGCTAGCCGCAGCAACAATAGAGTCTGTGACCGAATTAACAGAAGCTTCAATATTATTCACTGTAATGTGAGGTAATGGGGATTGAAGTTGAGATATATAATATTCAGTGTCTAGTTTGCTCCAGGAGATGATCATTTTCGTAGGTATTTTACTTGTTTTACAACAATTCTGCTCATCTTTAACATCCTATGACAGGCCAATTTGTACTTGCACTGGAACGTGTGCTGAGACATTATTCGTCTCCCGTTCATAAACCATGTATTTTTGAAAAAATGTTCGGAGTGGTTGAAAGAAAATAATCAATCTGAGAGAGGTAACAGTCCCATTAAAATAGTAAAACGTAGGTTTGACACTTGCATGTCCACAGATTGATAACAAGTGATCATTCACAAATTACTTTAGCATAGTGTCATGTTTATTGTTTCTCACAGGTAATAAAATCCCGTTGAGATCACAACAGAACACAATATGATGAGAATGCTCAAATATACTTATAACATCATGTAGAACACCTAGACATCATGCACATGAAATGTCTGAGTACTATTTGTGTTATTCTGAGAGTCACTCATAGAGTTTTTATTATCTAATGACTTCTGTAATACCGTCACAACATTTTCAAGGTGATTGACCTTATTTTCTAAGCTAGCGATGTAGTATTTCTGGGCGAGTAAAGTGTCTTCATTGTCTGAGTTTATTTACTTTTTACTACCTACATGCTGCTTTCTGCCCTTAGAATTCTTTTTACTATCAGGCTGGCCGTCAGGCTGTTGCGTAGAATTTTGGGGTTCGACACAATGATTGCCCTTAGCACTGTTTGTTATATGGTGAACATTATCATCATTTACATTATGACCTTATTTATCAGGACTAGGTTCAATTTGTAAATTCACTTGATTTAATTGAGTCCAATCTGAGAGGTGTCAATTGTGGACAGGGTATTCTCAACCATACCGGTATCAGGAAAACTGCCCCCCCCCCCCCCCCCGGAAAACTGCCACCCGGAAAACTGCCCCCTGAAAACTGCCCCCTGAGAAAACTGCCCCCCCCCCCCCCCAGGAAATCTGCCTCCCGGAAAACTGCCCCCCTACGAAAACTGCCCCCGCCCCCCTCCCCACCCCAGGAAATCTGCCCCCCATAAAAAATTTATTGTACATATACTTTTCTCATGCATATGCACTTTTCTCATGTATATAAATAATTTTGATGAAAATAATAATAATAATTTTTAAAAGCAATATAGCAATTTGATATCCATTGATTGCATTTTAGTGTTGCAATCAAAGTGGAAAAACCCATTGTTGATAATAATAATAATAATTAATAATAATAATAATAATAATAATAATAATTTTTCAAAGCAATACAGCAAGCAATTTAATATCCATTGATTACATTTTAGTGTTGTAGATAGAAATTAATTCCACATTAATGCTTTGTTAATCACAAAAACAATAAAACACTTGTCAAGGGATTAGGATTCTCTTTGCAGAGATTAAACCTTTAAATAGATAATTGTTTTTTAAGTACTATCTGGACTAGAGATGATTATACCTATGTATAGGATTAAAGGCGGTGGTAATTGGCGCTACAATAATTCTTTAATTGGTGATCAAAACAGACAGGGTTGTTTTTCTCTTCAAAGACTGCTTAATCAAACATCTAATCAAGTTGGTCATTTTTGATGGCAATTTCTTTGTAATGTATTTACAGTCTTTTGTTTGAATTGAAGTTCAAAGAGTTTATGGGCATAAAAAGTGTTGTTTCTGTAGCATTTTATCAGTTGTCTCATTGCTACAATGGATACTGTTACGTCTCAGCGAGGAAGTGCTAAGTTAATTCTAGACGGATATGTGTACGTTAAGCAGAAGAACTTGGCAAAAGGTGCGATTTCTTATAAGTGTGAACTGAGAAGGCGTAGCAAGTGTAAGGCTAAGACTCAAGTGAAGGACAATGTTTGTGTAGGCCATACCAATGAACATACTCATGCTCCGGACATTGGTCATGCTGAGGCTTTAGTGGTTAGACAGAACATGAAGCGACGAGTTGAGGAGACTGGGGAAACTCCACAGCAGATTATAACACAGTGTGTTGAGGGGATTAGCAAGATTGTTTCTGCTAAGTTGCCACCGCCTAGACACATGCGACGGACTCTACGTATTCAGAGGAGAGGGGCTACAAATCCGCTTCCAGTGCCCTTACGGCTCGATGGTTTTGAGATTCCGGGGAGGTATCAAGTGACGCACAATGACGAGAGATTTCTGGCTTATGATAGTGGTGTGGACGATGGTGATAGAATGTTGATTTATGCAACCCAGAGGAACATTGACTTGCTTCGGTCTTCAGATCACTGGTTCATGGATGGGACATTTAAGGTCGTGCCACAGGTCTTCTATCAGCTGTACACAGTTCACGCACTGCAGGCAGACAGAGTAATCCCGTGTGTTTATGCTCTCCTTTCAAACAAGACCGGACGGACATATCGAGGACTGTTACGTCAGTTGTTAGAGTTAGAGCAGGGACTTAGACCCACTTCAGTTTTAACGGATTACGAGATAGGAGCTGTTGCAGCTATTCAAGAAGTCTTCCCACAGACTGTAGTTCAGGGATGCTTTTATCACCTCGCGCAGTGTATTTGGAGAAAGGTTCAAGACCTTGGATTCTCTCAGGCGTACAGGGATGATGAGGGTTATTCAGTGCATGTGCGTATGATTCCGGCATTGGCATTTGTTCCTGAGGACGATGTATTAGATGCTTATGAGACTTTGGCTGATGAGTTTGAGGGAGACGACATACTTACACTAGTGGTGGACTATTTCGAGGACACATTCATAGGACGACCAGCATGGAGGAACGGCAGACGAGCACCCCGATTCCCCGTCAGTCTGTGGAATGTACACGACAGAGTCGAGGAAGGCCTCCCAAGGACCAACAACACAGTCGAGGGATGGCACCGCAGCTTTCAGTCGAACGTTGAAGCTGAAATAGTTTTTTTTTTTTTTTTTTTTGTAAAATGTAAATGTATCATACATCTATTATGGGGGGCAGTTTTCTGGGGCGGGGGAGGGGGGGCAGCTTTCCTAGGGGGCAGTTTTCTTGGGGGGCAGTTTTTCTCGGGAGGGGGGGGGGGCAGTTTTCCGGGGGCACTTTTCCGGGGGGGGGGGGGGGGGGCAGTTTTCCTAGATATTCTCTGCTGGATCACTTGCTTTAATTCTGTGAGAAATTTATCACTTTGGTCATTTTCCATATTCAATAAGTAGTCATTACAAAATAGACAGATGTATGGACTTTCGTTGGGTATAGAGTTGACTTTAAGTGGTTCAATGCCCGCACAACTAAAGTGAAACCATTCGCCACATTCATGACATTCGATGATGTTGGCTTGAGCTACCTGATTACACAGAGGACAGTTATAATGGCTTACTTGGGTCCCTTCAAATTCGTTCGTCAGTACCAGCCTGAGAAGAATCCAAACCTGTGTCAACCCAATGTCTGACTGCTTATCTACTGAATCTTGCGATACATTGCCATCAACTGCACCTGTTTTGCTATATTCAAGGTCTTTCACACCCTTAGGCGCGTCCCTTAATTCGTCTTTCTCGTTAGCTGAGAAAGCTGTTGTTATTTTCATTGACAATGCCTAATCTTAATCAACAACATCACCAAAAAGGCCAATCAGACACTAGGCTTCCTTAAACGTAATATTCGGGTCCATATAGTTAGTATAGTTATCTTTTAACTATACTGGCACCCGTGATCGCACTGTGCAAACTCATCTCACCTACTTTCCTTTACTTTTTATCTCAGCTAAGCCTCTTCAGCATTTCTATACCGGAACCCCATCTGACGTCCTCTTCGGCGGTTAAGGTGTTCAGAAGGATAGATAGACAAGCTGTTTAGTTAAGCTTCACACTCTGTAGGCTAAATCATCAGGTAAAAATGAGGCTTGAGGGTTTGACATTTCATTCAAAATGTTTCTTTCAGCGACAAATTTTAAATAATGGTGAAGTTTTATATTCTTTGAAAAAAAAAAAACAAACAAAAAAAAACACATGTTGTATGCTTTCTTTTTAATTTTCATCAGGTGGTTGGTTTATTTAATGCAAAACGTCCCCTAATTTATTTCTGAGGCTTTTGGGGTGGTGGTGGGTGTGTGTGTGTGTGTGTGTGGGGGGGGGTGCCTGCTAATCTACGGTATTCCCGGTATCCATGCCCCGTATTCATAGAGGTTTATGTGTTTGACACAACATAACATCAAAAGTACTTGGCATTTTTTAATAATTTAAACACCAAATTAACAGCAATGATCTAAGCTACAAAATAATGATATTTGATAAAAAAAAAAAAAGTATCTGTTGCTGATGTTGCAGGATGTTGTCGAATTCCCGGTATCGAGATTCACTTGTCCCGGTATCCATAGGGGCATACGTCTTTGACATGGCATAATATCAAAACTACGCGATCGATTTTAATAAATTAATACCCTATAAACGGCAATACTCCAGTCTATGAATAAAAAATAAATTTGTAAAAATATGTCAGTTGTTGATGTTGTGGCATTCTGTCAAAGACCCGGTATCGAGGTTCACATGTCCCGGTATTCATTGCGGTCTCCGTGTGTGACATGACATAATATCAAAATTACTTAATTGCTTTTAATAAATTAAACATCTGATTAAAGGCAATACTCCAATCTATAAAATAATTATAAACATATAAAAAATGTCAGTTGCTGATGTTGCAGCATTTCGTCAAAGTCCCGGTATCGGGATCCACATGTCCCGTTATTCATTGATGACTCTGTGTGAGACAGCATAAAATTCAAAATATATAAAATAGTTGATTTATTTTAACCAATTAAACACAAAATTAAAGACAAGGCCCCATCTAAAAATGAATATAAATATAAAAGATATTTATATCTGTTGCTGATGTTGCAATACGATGTCAAAGTCCCGGTATTGAAAATCACGTCCGAGTATCCAGCGGGTAAGGGTAATAAAATCGAAACCATACAACTGGCATGAATAATATAAAATTAAATTAAACACAATATTTTAAATTATACGTTGAATTTCGAGTTTTGAAATTTATTTTTGCTATTATATTGTTTAGTCAAAGTCCAGGTTTTGCGCGTTGCTCGCCTCCATTTCCATTGTGGTTCGATTGTATGAGAGAAACAAAAGCAGTGCTAAGGCAAGACCCTAAATTATTTATTTATTTTCAAAATAAAGTACGAAATGATGAAAAGAGTTCAACTGAAATTTGAAATGTAATGAAATAAACGCAGATCGTTTCACGCATCATTTGCCACTTAACGAACCGATTATTTGTTAACGATGAGTAATTAACTTCATTAACTTCAATAATGACCGCCACGTGTGAATACTTAACGTGAACACGCCTTTCCAAAGTTTCTATTTTCATTACTATAAAAAAATATGTATATTTTTAATCGAACTTTCCAATGCATTTTGATGTTGTAGTCAATTTCTTTCTTTTTTTTTTTTTTTTTTTTAATTTGTTTTCATCATTTTTGGAACGCTGATGAAAATTGCTGGATGCTTAACAAATAGGGTAGACCCTGATCAGACGCCGCGTTCTCTGAATGCTATACCTTAATGACTGTTTATGTTTTCTTTCTATTTTCAGGCACTGGTTCTTCTCCCAAAATCACTCAAAATTGCTGTTTGGTGTCATTGTAAACTTCCAGAATTTGTCGATGATATGCTGTACTGCGAAGGCAAAAAATGCAAACAGTGGTTTCATAAAAATGCATCGGCTTAAATAAATCCTTAGGTACTACATGACAGTGCGTTTCCTGCGGTCACCTAAATAATTAGTGGAATTGATTTTTGTATAATATTTAAAAAAAAAAAACTAGTGGGTGTCGAGTCGGGCGAATCGCGGCGTCTCATCAGCCAGCATTTTTAGTGTATCTACCACATGTATTCGGCCGGACAGACAAGTCTGTTCAAACAGTGTAGACCCAGATGAAACGGTAGCATCAAGCGTCTCATCAGCGTCTACACTGTTTTCCACTAATCCAGAATTTTTGGACACAGCTTTTGTTTAAAATCAAAAGCAAAAAAAAAAAAAAAAAAAAAATGATACGTTTCTTTATCAACATTTCCGGAGAGCTGGTCATTCATGATCATCTAGTAAAGTTTTGGTTCAACCTGTTGAAAAAATTATACACGTCCAATTCTACCGAAAGATTCAAAAATATTTTAAGACATGAGCTTGAACTTAAATGGATTAAACGTTACACAAACCCCTTTTCCACTTTGATTTAATGATAATATTTACCACGAAGGATACATTTCTAAAATGCCGGATTTCGATGTTTTTTTTCCCTTTTAGATATTAAGAAACGTAATAAACGATCCCATGGTAAGCGCAAAAATGGTAATGTTAAACGAAAACATAAAACTGTCTTATCTTTTTTTTTTTTTAAATATTCTCTTAAATTCTGGACGTCATCAAATGCTTTCTAAACTAGTTTCACTGTCTATTTCTTCATTACGTAGGTTAGATGATGAAGCGAATAAATTTTATGATAGAAAACATGATTTGTATGAAGCAGCTTTCCTTACTAGCTGTTATACTCAACATGCTCTTCGTCCTTACATTGATACTGAAAATAACCACATTAGACACTTCATCAAAATTCCGTTCATTAATAAATATATTGAATTCATAGATCTACCTAGCATAATTCGAGATAATAATGTGATATCAGCTATACCTTCATATTTCGAAAACACGGAATCTCCTATTATTTGTTATAAATATAATAAACCTATCCGTAATACTATACTTAATTTCAATAAATTAGTTTCTGATCTTGCTACTGAAACTAGTTCCCCTGATTCTTGAGATTGTAAAGATTCTAAATTCTGTTATCAACCAGCGGTTCATATTGTCACTGGTAACTTGAAGATTATAATTGATTCACGAATCCGTTCGGTTATTTCAAAAGGACTTAATATAGATTCCCAGCCCACATTGATTTCAATAAATGCCGGGAAACAATTGCCAGTGCTTTAAATGATTATTGTTGGCGTTGGTGTAAACGAGAGCATGTTGAGTCTAATGCTTTAAATAATTGGAAATTAAAGATTTTAAGATCATTTATGAACGTGTGTTATTTTACTCTAATAACCTTGATCTTCTCCCTCCTAAGCCTAAATTATCTTTTCGATATTTGAAACAAGGTATCCAAGAATTTCATAGGAAGTATGTTTTGGCTCCAGCTGATAAACCTGCTAATAATGTGTTGTTGTGTGACGACTTTATTATATCAATACTCTAATACAAGAACTTGGTAGTACCAAAACATATGAACGGATTTCTACTGACGAGAGATCTATTGTTAATACCCATTCTATCGATATAACTGCTAAGTTTGCAGTGAGTTTTAAAGAAAAGCAAGACGGACTTCCTATACGTTATATTGGTTACCGAAACTTCATAAACGACCTTATAAAGCACGTTTCATTGCTAATTCTAGTTCCTGTACGACTACTGTTTTGTCCAAACTGCTAACTTCATGCCTTACTGCTGTTAAACAACATTGGATTAGATACTATGATACTGTTTACGAAACGGACGGAATTAACTATTTTTGGTCAATTAAAAATTCCAATGATGTTCTCAAAAAATTTAAATCTAAAAACTTTCAGGCTTCTAAATTGTCTATATATGATTTTTCTACACTGTGTACTACGTTACCTCATCATTTTATAAAAGATAAAATTGTTGATTTAATTAACCGAACGTTTGTTCGGGAGTATACCCAGTATTTGGCTTGCAACGAAGAATGTGCTTTTTTCACTTCTGATGTATACAATAATCACAATTTATGGTCGTGTCAAAAAGTCTGTGATGCCCTTGTTTATCTTTTGAATAATATTTTTATTACATTTGGAACAAAACTTTATAGGCAAACTATTGGTATTCCGGTGGGAACTAATTGTGCTCCTCTTGTTGCAGATTTGTTTCTTGATGTTATGAGAGAGATTTCATGAAGTCTCTCTCACGTGAAAATCAGGCTGACATTATTGAGGCTTTCAATTCAACTTCAAGATACCTTGATGATTTATTAAATATTGACAATATTTACTTTGACCAAACGGTGGACCGCATATACCCTATAGAATTCCAATTAAATAGAGCAAATTCTTCTGATACCGTGGCACCTTTTTTGGATTTGAATCTATGTATATCTAATGGCACAGTTTCCACCAAAATTTATGATAAACGGGACGATTTTGATTTTGATATAGTCCCCCAGTCAATGTTCCTTTTCTGGGTGGCGATGTCCCCCGGCGTACCTCATCTGGGGTATGCATATCTCAACTTATTAGATTCGCCAGAGCTTCCTCAAATCTTAATGACTTTAACTACCGTAATAAAGCCCTTACTGCCAAACTTCTAAGGCAGGGCTATCGTTATTTTAAACTTCGTAAGGCGTATTCGAAATTTTATCGCAGACACAGTGCCTTGTTAGAAAAATATAGCGTCAGTCTGAAAACACTTCTGCGACAAGGTATATCGGAACCAGAATTTTACGGTGACTTAGTGTACAGGTTTTAAAAAATTGTAGGTAAATCTAACTTTTCGGAGCAATACAGAAAACTTATTAACCGTTATAAAAGAATTGGCTATAGCCTGGATATTATGCGGCAGACTGCATGCCAAGTTGTCAACACAATCATTGTTGATGGCTATGCTTCACACTTTTAATTGCACGACGGCGGTTCGGGCCTCAGACTCAATGGCCTCTTCACAAATCTCTAACCAGTGGGTTGGGGCTTGGCGATATGTCTTTGGCTTGGCCCGCCGTGGTTCAACTATTGGTTTTCATTTACTCAGACATGCAGTAGAATTAGCCATAAGTACTCGTCTTTGTTTATTGTAGTGATTAATTTGATTTTTATGTTTTCGCTTTGATGCATGGACTGAGTTGGAAGCCTTTATGCGAACCGAGTTTTTATGTATTTCTGTATTAAGAGTAGCATCGGGACCCAGGGTGAAGTTGGCTAGCTGTAAAAGTTCTTAACCCTGCTCACCCCCCCCCCCCCCACCCCACCCCCCCCGTCCCCGCCACAAGTGGTTTACTCTACTGACCGTTCTAAGGCGGTGGTCCCGGTGTTGGTCTTACTCTTTGGTGCTTTGTGGTTTATTCTACAAGGCGATTTGTTGTATGTCTTATCTTGTGCCATTTTGTTCTTGTGTTTTTCAGTACTTTTAGCATTGCAATTACCTCGCTTGGGGAAGAGAGAGCTAATCTTAGTGCTTTTCGTACGTTTGATCGATTTGTGCGTGTTTGGATTTGTCGGTTTCCTCTTCTTCTTGATGTCTGGGAAGGGCTGTGGTTTGTGATTGTGTCACTCCCTGGACTTTTCTCTTAACTTTTTTTCAAGTAGTCAATTGTACATGTTCAAAAGTTTTAGAAAAGGTATTGTAACGAGTTGAAACTCAGGAGAGTTGAAGCGACAAAATATTTAGGATAAATACGGTAAATACTGCTTGGGCAAAAATATACTGCAATTATTGTAGCTTGGAGTATTGTGGAGTACTGGTGTGTGTGTGTGTGTGTGTGTGTGTGTGTGTGTGTGTGTGTGTATGTGCGCGCACGTGTGTGTGTATGTGTGTGTGTGAATTATGAATTTATTTAATGCCATGCCGTCTCTGCCCAATTTTCATACAAGGGAGGGCTTATCGCAATACCGGGATTTTAGCATCATCCTGCAGCATCAGTACCCAAACGATTTTTTAAAATACCTGTATTTTTTTTATTTAACTTGTTTTTTCTCTGGTGTTATAATTTTAAATAAAAGCACCGCAAGCATAATACCCCAGTAGACACATGACGTCTATACAACGTCGCCTCGACGTCGATGCAACGTCATGACGTTGCATCAACGTTGAGGCGACGTTGTATAAACGTCATGTGCCCGCTGGGACCCCACCATAGCAACTATTTGTTTATGTATTAAAGTTATCTTTGCGAAAATGTCTGGAAAGAAAATGACGATGAGACAGATAACAATCCTAAACCAGATCTTGATAATATCAATGAACAGATAACAATCCTAAACCAGATCTTGATAATATCAATGCATATAGCAAGTTTGGTTAAAAGGCCTTGTTATTTACTCAAGTTATCATCCAGAAATGAAAATATGGGCGTGCCTCGGCAGATAACTCCGTAAAAAATTGATGAAATTTGCCTGTTAGCAATTCCAAATCAGATCTCCATAATGTCTATACATATAGCAAGTTTGGTAAAAATCACTTGTTCTTTACTCAAGTTATAGTCCGGAAATTAAAATATGGGCGTGTCTCGAGCAGATAACTCCGTCAAAAATTGACGAAATTTGCCCATTAGCAATCCCAAACCAGATCTCCACAATATCAATGCACATACCAAGTTTGGTGAAAATCCATTGATGTTTACTCAAGTTATCATCCGGAAACGAAAAAACGGACGGACGGACGGACGTTCGACGGACGGACACTCGGACGACCAACGTGAAACCATAATACCCGGCCACTATTGTGTGACGGGGTATAAAAATCAGTCAAATCATACCTTATCAGAAACCTTTTGGTGTTACGCTGTGCTGTGTCAAACAATCTGGACTTTCACATCATACTGCAACATCAGTAACATATTTTTTTGTGAATTATATTCATTTTATGGATTGGTATGATACTTTTAATCGGGTGTTAATTTACTAAAATCAATTAAATACTTTGGATATTATGCTTTGTCAAACACAGTCCTCAATGAATACCGGGACATGTGGATCCCGGTACCGGGACTTTGACAAAATGCTACAACATCAGCAACTGACAATTTTTTATATGTTTATATTTATTTTATAGATTGGAGCATTGCCTTTAATCAGATGTTTAATTTATTAATTAAGTTTATTAAGTAATTTTGATATTATGCCATGTCACACACGGAGACCGCAATGAATTACCGGGACATGTGAACCTCGATACCGGGATTTTGACAGAATGCCACATCATCAGCAACTGACATATTTTGAAAAAATTATATTTTATTCATAAATTAGAGTATTGCCTTTTATAGGGTGTTTAATTTATTAAAATCGATCACGTCGCTTTGATGTTATGCCATGTCAAAGACGTATGCCCCTATGGATACCGGGACAAGTGCATCTCGATACCGGGAATTCGACAACATCCTGCAACATCAGCAACAAATATTTTTTTAATCAAATATCATTATTTTGTAGATTAGATTATTGTCGTTAATTTGGCGTTTAAATTATTAAAATCTGCCAAGTACTTTTGATGTTATGCTGTGTCAAAGACATAAAATCTCTATGAATACCGGGACATATATACCGGAAATACCGCAGATTACTTTGCACCCTTCTGGAGATCCATTCCCAAGTATTCCGGTACGACAGTCGTGCTATACGAATGAATCCGGGTCGTTTCGCCCGTGGGTCGTTTCGCCGGTCGTTTCGCCCTGGGTCGTTTCGCCTTTGTTTTGGGGGTGGGTCGTTTCGCCCTTATTAGGTGGGTCGTTTCGCCCGTGAGTCGTTTCGCCCTGGGTCGTTTCGCCCCAATATATTATAAGGCCCATACGGACATACAGATAGACAAACTGGATGGAGGGAGGGAGGGTGAGATGGGTGGGTGGATAGATGGATGGATCATAGATATTATAAGGCCCATACGGACAGATAGACAAAATGGATGGATGGATGGATGAATGAATGAATGAATCAGCTTGATCCAATGTAATGGATGAATGAATGTATGAATGAATGATTTAATGGATGAATGAATGAATGAATGAATGAATGAATGAATGAATATATTATATGGCCCATACGGACATACAGATAAACGAACTGGATGGAGAAATGGAGGGAGGGAGGAATGGGTGGATAGATGGATGGATCATAGATATTATAAGGTCCATACGGACAGATATACAAAATGGATGGATGGATGGATGGATGAATGAATGAATGAATGAATGTGTGTGTGTGTGTGTGTGTGTGTGTGTGTGTGTGTGTCTGTGTGTGTGTGTGTGTATGTATGTATGGATGGATGGTGCGTGGGATAGATCGTTTCGGCTCAATTTTAAGGCCCTTACAGACAGATAGTTAAACTGGATGGATGGATGGATGGATAGATGGACGGACGGACGGACGGATGGAAACAGACAGGCAGACGGACGGACGGACGGATATATAGATAGATAGATAATTAATGTCATTGTATGGTTGTTTTGACAGTATTATTAATTATACGAGATGACAGAAGTGTGAAAACACGTGCGCGTTAATTGATAAAGGCGTTAATCCATTATGGTAATCCTTTCAGGCTTATAATCACAAATTAACGAAGGTTACTCATGCCTGTTAATTAAAGACGGTGTTTGGCCTTTGTCTTTGGCGGCGAATGGCGGCCGACGTTCCTGAAAAGGCTTTAATGATCCACAAAAAATTTATGCACAACTTATTTTTGTTTTAAAAAATGCTTTTATGTGCCGACCGTAGTGTATATAAATGAATTTCAGTCCACATTGCATCATTCATCTTTGAAATCTTCTTCTGATTGTCAAAGAATCTCTAGTTATGTCTGAGTTGTGCATTTCGTGTAATTGTTGGTCGTCGGCAAGCAGTAACTTGCGATGTTTGTGGTAGAAAGCAACATCGTTTTTGCGGAACAGGTAACTTATTTAGTTTTATACCGCATGTCTGCGAACAACGAAGGCTCTGGCAGTCGGGCATGAGCCTTTGATGTTCGCATATGCGATAAGTACCCTTATCACATGGACTGGCTCAAATTATCTGACACAACAACAGTCTTCAAAATTAGCTCAATTTGTGCTATTATGAGATAGTTTTCTGACAGGTTAATCTCTTATAACATGACTCGTTATAACATGGTATTGGATATAACACTATTCAATGATATGTAGCTCTATATAGACGAAAACAAAGTTAAACATTGTTATGAATAGGTTGTACGTGATAGCACATATACATGTGTCATCAAGCAAAATCGCCTATGTAATTTAAACCCCCTCAAACCCAAATTGTATATAGAAAAGCTGGGGTGTTCAGGGTTATACATCATTTTTTCTTATTCCTGCTCTAAAACGTAGCCTAAATGATTGTGGGTACTCGATGAAGCGGTTCTAATTTCGAGCCAGCACACGAGATTATGGTACTTATCGCATATGCGAACAGCCAAGGCTCAGGCGCGACTGTGCATCCGCGAAGTCACGCCAGAGCCTTCGCTGTTCGCACACATGTAGTATAGAACTAGACGAAGGTTCAGACCAAGAATCAGTCATCTAGAACCACTAAGTGGCTGTACATGCGCATTTGAAGAATGTCATTACGGAAGACGAAAAGTTCCATTATCTCGTGTGACGGCTCGTATGTCTTCTGGTTGCTGGACTATGAAACGGTGCACGTTCCTCATGAGTTAGGGGTTTTCTCCAGTATGAATCAGGACCCACCCCCCCCCCCCCCAACCCGCACTCACCTAAAAATTATCGTGGGAAAGTCCAGGCCACCGTAAATATCTCCAAACATGGCCTGGCTCAAGCCTTAGTGCTTTAATAAAAAACAAGGGCGAAACGACCAACCAAATAGGGGTGAAATGACCCACGGGCGAAACGACTCAGGGCGAAACGACCCAGGGCGAAACGACCCACACGCGAAACGACTCACGGGCGAAACGACTCACGGGCGAAATGACCCGGGACATGGGTGGACGAACGGACGTGCGAGTACACGAACGGACGAGATAGATAGATAGATAGATAGATAGATAACGGACTGACGGATGGAATGGTGCATGGCTAGACGGTGTGTGATGGGTGAATGTACAGACGGGATAGATAGATAGATAGATAGATAGATAGATAGATAGATAGATAGATAGATAGGGTCTGAATAAAAATATAGGCGAAACGACCCACCAAATCGGGGCGAAACGACCCTCGAGCGATTCGACCCAGGGCGAAACGACCCAGGACGAAATCACCCACGGGCGAAACGACTCACGGGCGGAGCGATGCTATACGATGATTGTACGAATAGATTTGACTACTCTCCACGAAAAAGGAAGGACACGTTGAAAAATAAAAACTTCAAGAAAGAAGAAAATAACACAATAACTTCCCCAAAACACGCAGATATGATATATAAATAATGGGAACTACATTTATAGTGTTAGGTAATGTTATGTTTTGACAGAAATAGGTAAATAACAGTTTGAACTGTACAGAGGTCGTATCATATGTTATCCGGGATACCGTGTGGAGATCGTACCATATGTCTCTAACTCACCCCTGATATATTGAGAAACTGATGAAACTGCATACAAGAATGCATCCTTAATTGAAATAGGAAAATCTTACACTGCTCCAAATGGGGATCAAACCCAGGCCAAAATGGTGTCGTCATACTATTGTGTCATATTTCATTGTAGTCCGAGTGACGTTTAAGTGGCTTTTCTTTATTTTGATATTTACCACTTGTGGTCAGAGCAAATTAGCTATCAAAAATGCAGAATTTCCCCAGTCAGTCTTGGCTTGGCTCTTTCAAAGAAAATTCTGAATATTATTTAGCAGTTAGCAGCATAGAATTTTAGAATAAACAATAGAACCCATTTTCCAATAAATTAAATAATTTGTTTCATTGAAAACTTGCATATACAGTGTTTTCTGGTGAAAGAATGTGCACAATACTGGTTAACCACTTAGAGGACTAAGCTGCCCAGTAAACGTGTGGTTAGATAAACTGACCGCACTCGACATGACCCCATTGGGTTGACTGGGCCGTAAAACCTCAACACAAACAAACAGTGTTTTCATTATACCTGTCAAAGTCTACCCTCATTGCCAAGACTGTACATGGTAAAAGCCAGTTTGTTAGCCTATAATGTCAATTATTCATTATGAAATTCAAGCATTATCATTTTTTCAGTCATAAAATATTAGCTAAAATATAAGTTAGTGGCTATCTACATAACACATTAACTTCCATGCCTATTTTGGTGAAAACCCCCATTTTAGACAGGACAGGAAAATCCCTGATTTTCATAATCATGATAATAGGAGTCACTCTGATGTTAGTGGCAAATACCAATACAAAGAAAAGCCACTAAAACATCAGAGATTAATTCCAATAATGAGCTGGGTAACCTTGGAACTCGCTCACGTATACATTTTTACATGTGAAACAGAAGGTCCTTGATGCAGATTAAAAATGGTTAATGCTGCTCTGACTGGTCTGTGCAAGTGCTGTGCGTATATTTATTTACCATTACTGCAGTTGGTCATATTCGACCATTACTGGCATGGAGCTGGCTTTGCAGGATGGACCAGTAATAAGGATTTTGTCTCAGGATTGGGATCATTGTATACTGCCATATGCTCTTGCCAACATTCTAAGCAGATCCAGGTTGCAGGATGAAGGCCTACAAGTAACCATGAGCACAGTGATCGCCTTGACTAATAGACTTTTCCAGAGCCAGATACTGAATGGATAAAAAGAGTACTTGAAGGCAGTGACACTGCCAGATGGAATACAGACCCTGTTGCCATGGCTTATGTATACAAGCTCATGAGCAAAAGTACAACCTGGATGTTGACAAGTTGGTTGATGATTTGGTACAACTTAGCAGTTTTAGGTTGTTATAATCAGGCTTGATGTTTCTAACCTAAGTCCTAGATCATAGCTAGCAGATAAACCATATTCAACCTAATTACCACACTGGGCGCTTAAGCTTTTCAAAAATGATAGAATGATATATAATACAAAATACAGATTTTGGAGAAAGGCAAATCTAGTTACACACATGTACCTTGATAATGATTGGAATGTGACTTAAACCCAGAACGACGGAAATGGTGAAATGGGTAATTTTTTTAAATCCAGAATTGTTGAAACTTCAATGGCAGAGCAGTTAATGAACAAACTAAGGAGTAGACATTTCCTGCCAGAATATTGAAAAAAAGTTTCTCACTCTGTGTTTTGACATCGCCTTAGGTAATCAGTGAATACAGTGGGGGATATTTTCATAAAAATGGTAGAATCACTAACATTACTACATACAATATCAAGTGCATGATATTACAAATCCAGGGCTGTGGAAATATTAATACCTGACTTGTCCAACTTGTCCCATTTCTCTGAGGACAATTAAGAAATTTCAATTTATTTGTACATGGACAAGACTAGTAACACATGGACTTTATAGCTCTAGCTAAGAAAGATATCCAGATAATGAGACGTATGATATATTTACCAAAGCGCTTCTAATGAGTACACACAACTTATGTTATCTTCGAGAAATAAGAAAAATGTCAATTTTTGCACAAGTAAATCTTGGTTAGACAAGTGGATTTGACTGTTTACGTGCCCATATTTGATAACTCCACAACCCTGACAAATCTGTATCAGTGACAAATTTATAGTAGTTCCAGATAACTATTTTTCTCATTTCACTGTGAAAACATACCTTGTGGATATTCATTCTAACTCTTAAAGCACCAAGCAAAATTTGTAGCAGATGACGTTCTAAATTTTCTCTTTTATTTTTTCAGAGAAAACAAGTCTTGACATTTCATGTGAATTGTCTGCTTGGCAGACAGTTCACATGAAATGTCAAGATGTGTTTTCTCTGAAAAATAAAAAAAATAAAAATAAAATAGTTCGTCTGCTGCAGTTGTGATTGGCACTTTAAGGGTTAATTTGTTGTACCTGCAATGCACATTTTCATAGAGAAATAAGAAAAATATGAATAATTTTTGGTTACGAAAATGTTATCTTGAGCTCTGAAAATTTTCTTTCTTGCTATTTTCTAGGTTCATCTGTACTGGCTGTTTTGTTAGCTGGATATTTTGCCCAAAAGTATTTGCCTCCACCGAAACCCAAGATAGTTGGTATTGATCTTGGTAAGTGACATTTAAACAAGTTCATTCTGTATCTACAGAAGGGTGTCACATATTCAAATATATTTTTTTTCTTATTTCTTTAAAAAATACATGATTTCATGGAGAAATAAGCAATATGTACTGTTAATTTTGAAAAAAAAAAAAACACACACACACAAAAAAAACCCACAAAAAAACGTGCCTCATCTGAAGCTCACAACAGAGGACTTTTTACTTATCTGAAGCTCACAACCGAGGACTATTTAAGGACAAGTACTTCATGGTAATTCTGGGATAATTCTTTTGAATTTGGGTACTCATTAGCAGCGCCTTACAAGGCTCTTTTAGTGGCTGAGTATCCAAAGCATATATTTTTATCGAGAAGTAAGAAAAAATTGACAAGTTTTCTGCCATAAGGCAAAAATAGCAAAAACATATCTTTTGAATATCTTAAAGGTCATTCCATTTATAATTAAATTATTTATCTTCACCAGAGCTAATCCGAGTCTTCTCTGACTTAAAAAAGCCTTCTGATATTTACTGATTGGCGGCTTTAGTCAAAAACCCCAAATCAATAAAAAGGCTTTGAACAGCCAGAGAAGGCTCGGGTTACACCAGAGCCTGACAAATTAAATTTTAATCTATTTGCCCAGTGAAATAATTCAGCAGGAACATGTTGAAATTCACATTTCCCTATATAACACACACTTTTATGGGCCAGCTAGAAAACATTTTACTTGCCCAGCAAAAAATTTAACTTTCCACAGCAGCCGGACAATCCATTTGTCAGACAATGTACATGTATATCTGTCTGAATATTTAGGGCAGCAGAGAGCCGAGACCAGGCTGCACAGTCTGGTAAGGATCTTACATGCTTTTTGTTATGTTCTTCATGTCTTGTAGAGCTTATACAGCTAGTATTTAGACTTTGACAAATCTGCATACATTTAGATACCTATATATCTGTTGATTACCTGTGCCAAGCTACAATAATATTAAATCCCTTGTGAAAAAACATGTTATAGGGCCATATTCTACCCTAAACATACATGTACAGTCACTGAAGTTCTTTAATCATATCCTAAAATTTGAGTTGGCCAATGCAATTCGCTAATGTATTTTTGTCTAAATATTTAGGGTAAATGCCATCTTTCTACATGCAGGTACCAAGGGTATCCAAATAAATAGTTTTCTTTTTTCACCACAAAAATATGTTCTGAGGCTCTGAGCACCATTTTATGTCTTTGTGAAGGAATGAGAAATACATGTATATAAAATTTTTTGGTTGAAAGAAAAGCTTCTTATCAGAGCTTTAGATTAAAGGGGCAGCCAGATAAATATTTTTTGATTAAAGGGCAACCAGATAAATATTTTTCTTATTTCTCACGAAAAAGAATGTTGTTGGTATTGATTAGAAGCGCCTCACCAAGGCGCTTCTAATGAATACCCACAACATTTTTTTTTTTTTTTTTTTTTTTGAGTACCCACAATATATATGTTGTTATGGAGAAAACAATTTTTTTGTTGTTGTTGTTGAAAAAGTGCCTTCTCTAGAGCTTATTATTTTTTTTTTTCAGGTACAACATACTCCTGTGTTGGTGTGTATCATGCTGTCACTGGAAATGTGGATATCCTAGAAACACAAGAAAAACATCAGTGTATTCCAAGTGTTGTTGCTTTCAGGTTGGATTATATTAGATTATCCGCATAGCACCAGATTTGGTGCATTTTTCATCCAAAAGATTTGCCTCTACAAAAAACATGAGTTGTGGGTACTCATTAGAAGCACTTTGTTGAGCTGCTGCTAATGAGTACCACAAAATATGTTTTCATGAAGAGAAAAAAATATTTATCTGATGCTATGGTTGTTTAAATACAGTGGAAGTTCAGTAACTAAAACACCGTACACTGCATCGTGGCTGTAAGAGGCAGTCCACTTACACATAATCCTCCCCAAGGAGGTTTTACAGTATATAAAGAAATAATGATTTGATAACATCTTGTGAGCTGTGCAGAAAAATAACAAAATACATGTAGTAATATTCTGGCTGTATGTATGTGTGTTCTGCTATACATTTATTCATCTAAAGAGAAATAAATACACCTTCAAAACAATTAAGTCTGACACAAAAATATTCATCTCCTCACTGTGGGCTACTCTTAAAGGAAGGAATCTGCTCCCTAGGGGAGCAAATTCTTTCCTTTAAGAGTAGCTCCTTTATATTATATAACATTTTGACGCAAATGACCCTTATGGGTTGATATGTTGTTAAACCTGAATTCATCATGATCATCAGCTCCCATACTTTGAACTAACTCTTGTTCACAAAAGTTGTCTCCCTGTGAACAAATGGCAGCAAAATCTTCAGGTCTGTCCAGTTCCCTTAATTTCAACATTATTTATTTGACAGTGAGAGTGGTCAAGTTTTGGTTGGATATGATGCTGTGGCCCAGGAGGAACATAACCCAAAGAACACGGTGTATGATGCAAAGAGGTTCATTGGGAAGGTGTTCACAAAGAAGGAAATATTAGAAGCACAAAAGCAGTACTCATTTAGAGTAAGTTTTAGTGAGCAGTTGGAACGATAGTAATATTTGTAACTCATATGGGTACAGTGCACAAAGCATATGGTTTAATGGAGAAATAAGAAAAAAATTCTCAGACTTGTCACCGATTACTCTTTAACCTCTTTGTGATGCTGTAGCACTTTTTGGGCAGATATGATATTTTGCGCAAAGTCTTCAAAGTTACTAGATATGACCATGTCTTATATAAATGGTGAAGGCCTGAAGTCTGAGCCTAGAGTCTTTACACAAAGTAGGTGTTGTATGTGCCATACAACATAGCTCAGATAAGGCATTTTTTTTTTCGACAGAAAAGAATTTGTGTTTTTTTTTTCTTAAAAACATATGTTGTGGTACTTACTTGAAGCACCTTGGTGAGGGGCTTCTAATGAGTACTCACAACATGTTTCGTCAAGAAATGAGAAAAATATTGTGGATACCCCCTTCTTATCTGGGGCTATGCATAAAGGGTTTTTTTTTTGTTTTTTGTTTTTTTTTCATTGTTGTACTAATTAACCCATTGTAGTCGGGAGACCCTTAAAAGGGTAAGTGGCAAACAGTGTAGACCCAGATCAGATGCCGCAGAATGCGGCATCTGATCAGGGTCTTCACTGTTTGCAAACAGTTTAGCCATTTTTCTTTAGGAATATTTAAATCTCATAGCCGGACGTACCTAAAATTGAAATTTGACTCTTCCAATATACATGTATAGTGTGGGGGAGTCTATTCAGTCTACAATGGGTTAATTGATTAACATCACAGCCCATGTATGACATCATCAGTTTTAGGCTCACATGACATTATTTGAAGAATATCAAAATGGCATCCAATAAGATTACAGGATTACAGATGCCACCTTAAAATTGGTGATTTTCTGACTGTTGCCAAGAAAGTATGAAGAAACAAAGTTACTGTATTCGACCTAATTACAGCACATACCCCTATAAGCGCACACTCAAGCAATTCTGAAGTATTCAGAATACAGCTAGTGTACTTTTTGTCTACTTTATAAAGGGATATGTTGTGGATACCCATTTGAATTGCATCGACTTGTCAATGCATTACAGATGAGTACCAACAACATATGCTTTTATAAAGAAAATAAGAAAAAAACAACATTGCATAAGCATCATTTGATAAGCCCTTCGCTGATCTTTTTTTAAGTGTTCCCTTAGTATAGGTAGGTACCTATTTTACCACAAGTTTTCCCAGCATTTTTGAAAAACCTAAGCGCACAGTGTGGTTATAAAGTCGAATATGGTATATTAAAAAAAATTTTTCTTTTAGTTTATAAGTGGTATATACAGTGTATACTATGCTGTTGAGAACTGCATAATTTTTGCACAAGAAACTGAAATACTCGTCCACAAATTCAGACTAGAAAGCTCTTTGCTCCTCATGAACTGATATGAATAACGATTTGTTTGCAGTTTAATGTGAATATTAAATGCTTTTTTTTTCACTAGACTGCTGACATGCTTTAAAAGGATTTAATATACTTGGTAGATTTTTTCGCTCCTCTACTCTAAAAGAATAAATAATGCTACAAAGGTGAGCAAATTCTTTTTTGTTAGAGTAGACTTCTTTAGAAAGGAAATAAGAAATGATGTTGACAGAGTTACCTCCTCTGAAAGTCTGTCCATAAGCTTTAATGCTTTGCATGCTGGGTAAATACTTCAGCAGACGACATTTTTACATTTTTTTTTTCTCATTTTTCCTAGATTTTCTTATTTTTCCTAAAAAATAGGATATGACTCTACATGCAAATTGTCTCCTAAGGAGACAATTTGCATGATGTGTCAAGTCCTATTTTATAGGAATAATAAGAAAAATATCATCAGTTTGTCGTCTGCTGAATCTGCCCATAGCATGGTAAGTGTTTAGCAATGTGAACTGTGTACTGTTTGATTAACGTGTTTCAAAAAGTGGTACTGTTTATTGCTCCATTACTTGGATTGTGTTTTATTTTCAGTTACAACTGGACAAAAATGGAATGGTTTACTTCAAGCTGAATGTCAATAACACAGATCGTCACTTGTATCCCGAGGATGTTGGTTCCATTATAATCTCGACACTACGTTCTGCTGCAGCCAGCAACCTTAGCAGTCCTGTAACAAGGGCCGTTCTGTCAGTTCCAGCAGAATTTGATCAGCAACAAAGAAACTATACTCGCAAGGCGGCACAGTTAGCTGGTAATTTAGAGCTTTTCTTGATCTTAACTCTGGTCCTGCTGAACCCGGATATGTCCTGCCTCTGCAAACAGTGTAGATCCAGATCATTTGGCTTCTGAAGAGGCCAACTGATCTGGATCTGCACTGTTTGCCATTCTGTTTGTGAATTTATATCCACAATCTGGATCAAGGAATCCAGGGTTCAAATTTAACTTTTTTGACAGCTTGCTAAAATTAGCAAGTGGCATTATTTTTTACTTGCTAACCCTTCAGCCAACTTGCTTTTTCACACTTATAAACACTGTTAAATGTGGCTTTAAACCTTAGCACTCTGGGTAAAAATTTCAGCAGACATTTAAGAATATTTTTCTTTCTTTTCCCAGAAAACAGGTTTTGACATTACATGCAAATTGTCTCCTATGGAGACAATTTGCATGTAATGTCAAAACCTGTTTTCTGGAAAAAAAATAAGAGAAACATCATCATTGCTTTTAGAAAAGAAATTGCAAAACTTCAGCAACAATGCCTCAGGTTCTGCCAGTTAAAGAGAATCTTTCCAACTTGCTAGAATTAGCAAGTGATGGAAATTGCAGCTTGCTTTTTGAGGAAATTAACCAGCATTTAGCAAGTTAGCAAGTGCTAAAATTGATCCCTGGAATCTGATTGGTTGATAATTGGAAGTTAATATGACATCTTAATTTATTCAGCATTACAGGGGTTAATTCTGCTGCAGGTTGTAGCAGATAAATTCACACCGAGACCACTATGACTCATGGACTTCTTAATGCAAATACTGTAGAAAATAGATCTTGACATATCACCAGTGAAGATGTTTTGAATGAGGTGTGAAGACATATTCTGGGAAAAAAAAACTTGAACATTTTTTTAATGTCAGTGATTGATAGGCATAGCTCTAGGAAAGATACTGTATTTACCCTAAGTATTCGGACACCTCAGCTCCTTAACCATACTTGTTCTAAAATTTGAACAAGTACAATTTACTACTCGGTGTGTCTAAAAATTCTGGATGAGTGGCAAACAATGTAAACCTAGATGAGATGCCACATTCTATGGCGTAAATACTAAATACTCTGTCCAAACACATAGGCCTAAGATAAATTCAGTATTTTTTTTTTTTTTTTTTTTTTTTTTCAAAACAAAAAGTGTTTATCTTTTTCTTAGTTCTCCACAGCAAACCATAATGACCCTAAATATTGGGACTGATAAGCCTTTGCAAACAGTGTAGACCCAGATCAGATGCCGCAGAAAGCCATGTCTGATCTGGGTCTACACTGTTTGCCATACATATAGCAATATTTTAGCCACATCGAGAGGTAGTAGAATGGACTACAGTCCAGCTTCGATGGCTCGAACTCGCCAGGACCGCCAAAAAAAGTTCGACCAATCGGTAGTTCGAGTCATTGAAGAACAACTCGGCAAGATCCAGCTTTGTTTACTATGATTTTCTATGGTAATTTCGGTGACTTCCTGTATATTTATCGGTCATAATTTAAGCCACTTATTATACCTTTCGCACTTTCAGGGAGATAAAATAAGACAACAGTAATAAATGAAAATCTGTCTTTTAATTTTACAAGATGAAAAGATTAAAATAACAAGCATAGACATTAAGCAAACTTTGTAAAAGAGATACAATCTATATTTAGTCTAGTCATGAGAACAGTTCCCATTAGCTAAGACCCGAACCAGCTTGCTCAGTTTATAAAGTCGCTAGAGTCCTGAAATGCAGAACGACTACCCCATGCACTATACTGACAAAAGGAGCGAACAATGAAGGTTCAGATTAGACTGCTCAGAATCGCAGGCTGATCCACTCCTTTGGTGTTCGCAAATGGCAAAAGGCACAAGGCACATTTTCTCGCCAATCAATTTAAATTGACAACCTCTCAACATTAAGTGATTGACCAACTGATCAAAGGGCGGCCTTAACCTTTACACTAGCCGGCCTCGGTGGCTCAGTTGGATGCGCCGTCCGACTGGAGACCAGGAGGTCACGGGTTCAGCCCCCGCCGAGATCGGCAACATTCTTTCGTAGAGATTGATCACGAAATATTTTCTACGGTCATTCTCTCCCTTCCGCTGATTCAAGAAGGGCACTTGTCAGTTTCTGGCGAAAGAATGTGCACAATACTGGTTAACAGCTTAGAGGACTAAGCCTGCCCAGTAAACGTGTGGTTAGGTAAACTGACCGCGCTCTACATAACCCCATTTGGTTGACTGGGCCTTAAAACCTCAACACAAACAAACAATAACCTTTACACTGCTGTAGGCGACTGTATGCTCCCAGGAGGGGTCTGTCAACTCTACAGCCTGCCATACTTACTATACACCACATGCAACCATTCAGAGCAAGTGTTCTCATACAGGAGTGAACCTACTTTCATACAAACACGCCACTTTTATTTGGATAGTCTGGTGCTGGATTTTACCCACACTAATAAAGACCGAGAATACCGAATTTGAAGCTGCCATTAATTTCAACACTCACTTCAACAGATTGATCACGATTTCCTGGAGAAAAAGCCCATAACACCTAAATCATTTCCAGTGAGGAAGAAGTAGGAATAACAGCAGAACCTATGTATGTCACTCGTTTCATTCCCAATAGTACACAGTAGGCGCTGGTCTCTTGTAACTTTTTTTTTTTTTTTTAAAGTGTTTTAAATGGTTCCCGTTTACACGTGACTATCACATGACTTTCTAGTCTCGTGACCATCCTCTTGCCGGTAAAATGGCCGCCGACGATCGGCAAATTACATGTGAAAATTCCAGGTAAGTTGAGGCAAAAATAAGGGAGTAATGACTTCTCGAGTAGGGGTACCCCCTCTTTCAAGCCTGTTTCATTTATTTCTCAGCACGCTAAAGGTTAATTGAGCTCGCGTCAATCAAGTACATTCGTGTTATGTAAACAGCTGTTTTGGCATACTGATCACGCACCTGAGTGACCTTGATTGATTAAACACAGGATTTTTAACAAGGTATTGTGAGCCATCGGTGGTATTTTAAATAGAAAATGCACTCTAGGGACCAGTCTTGGGGTTCAAGCATTCAAGCCATCGTTGTTCGAGCCAAGGGTTTAGTTAAAATGAATGGAGATTTTGCCAGGACTGGAAAGTCAGTTTGACCCAAACGGTGGTGTTCGAGCCTACCAAGTTCGAGCCAGTGGTTTGCACTGTATTTCAAATTTTAGGACAAGTATGGTAAGTAGATAAGGTGTCCCAATACTTAGGGTAAATATGGTATATTTTTGTGGAGAAATAAGAAAAGTATAAGAAAAATATTTATCTCGGTACTGATTTATTTGGTGCTATGGAGATTTAGATTTTGCATGCTAAAAGTTAACTCTCTAGCTTCCAATTACAACAGTTGTTGTCTGCTTTGCCATCTGCTTGTGATTTTAAAAGTCATTTTTGCAAACAGTGTGGACCCAGATCAGACTGCTCCTAGGAGCAGTCTGATCAGGGCCCACACTGTTTGCCTGTATGCAAAAATAGGTTAGAAAAGTTTGCAGGAATATTCAGCAGACGGCATAAACTGACAACATTTTCAGAGGCAGGTTTTCTTGGCATTTTAAGGGTTAATACCGGTACTGTTAACTTGTTTCAGGGCTTGAGGTGTTGAGAATCATCAATGAACCCACTGCTGCAGCCTTGGCATATGGACTACACAATAAACTGGGGCTACAGAATGTTGTAGTGATAGATCTGGGGGGAGGAACGCTGGACGTTTCACTGCTTAATGTACAAGGGGGCATGTTTCTAACACAGGCTATGGCAGGTTAGTGTTCCTGGTTGACATTTACATTGATAGTGTTTTAGTCCATTGTAGACTGAATAAACTCTCCCACACTATATATTAGACGATTCTAATTTCAATTTTAGGTATGTCAGGCTATGTGATTTAGATGTTCATAGAGAAAACTGGTTGAACTATTTGCAAACAGTGGAGACCCTGATCAGATGCCACATTTTTTGGCATCTGATCAGGGTCTGGACTGTTTTCCAAATACCCTTTTAGGGGTCTCCAGACTACAATGGGTTAAAGTTCCATTGACTTTTTTGGGATGATGATGATGACAATGATTATGATGATGATTATGATGATGATGGTGGTTATGATGATGATGGTTATAATGATGATGATGATGATGATAATGATATGTGCAAGGGAACACAGAGCACTGTAGTTTTGGCTTCGAGACAGATGACCACATAAATAGCATTTAATTTTTCTGCAAAAAATTACATAATGACTACTCATTAGAAGCAGCTTGTTTTAAATTGCAAAATTTTGAGCAATTTTTTATCATCTAGAGTTTTTGATCTCTGTTTTGACTGCTGTAGCAGTTAGTGATTTGTTATATTGCAAGTAAACCATACTGATCTAAATGAACCTTATTGGTTGAAATGTCATTATTGAGCCATAACACATTGTCATTTTGCAGGTAATAATAGATTAGGAGGCCAAGATTTCAACCAGAGAATCATGCTACACTTGATGACAGTAATAGAAAAGAGATATGGTCACCCTTTGACTGATAAAGAAGACTTACAGTCACTTAGACTTCAGGTGGAAGAAGCTAAAATAAATCTGACAAATTATATACGTTCCGACATTGCACTGCCACTTCATTCATTTGGAGATAATATTATGTTTCATGAAGTTATAACAAGAGATATGTTTGAAGATCTGAATAAAGATCTGTTAATTAAAGTCCTGGAACCTATTGATAAAGTTCTTGAAACTGTTGAAATGAATAACGAGGATATTGATGAAATAGTTCTTGTGGGAGGGTCAACGAGAATTCCCAAAGTTAGAGAGCTTGTTGCAGAATATTTTGAAAAAGAGCCAAATACATCTATAGAGCCGGAACTAGCAGTAGCTACAGGGGTATCAATTCAAGCTGGCATTATAGGAGGCATGTGGCCCCTTACTGTTAGTGCAGTAGAACTGCCCACAGCAATCAAAAAAATACATATACATTAATGCATATATATGCTTAGCCTTTACCACTTTCTGGTCAAATTCAACAGACAGGAAATTGATATTTTGTTTTATTTTTTCCAGAAAACAGGATTTGACATTTCATGCAATTGTCTCCTGTTTTCTGGGAAAAATAAGAAAAATATTTCAAAATGTCGTTTGTTGAAAATATTACCCATAGTGCTAAGCATTAGATAGATAAGCTTTAAAGGCTCATGGAGTTTAAATGGCAGATATCTAGATATTTTTCAACCAAACATTATTGATATTTTTCTTATTTCTCCACAGAAACATATGTTGTTGGTACCCACAAGCTACATTTGTGCCCAGCAGACTCAGATCAGCCTGCACAGCCATGTTGTCCGAGTTGTGGGATGCTATTTGGATAGCCAAGGGTCTAAAGTTTCTTCTAGTGGACAGTGAAGACTGGTCAGACTGCAGTGATGTGCAGCCTTATCTGAGTCCATAATGGGGGCACATGTCCTAACCCTTGCCTTGCTGAATAAATTAAGATGCCACGCCCACTTCTAATTTACAGCCAGTCAGATTACTTGATCCAGGTTTTGATAGAAATTCACATATTTAATGACAAACAGTGCAGATCCAGATCAGTTGGCTTCTTCTTCAGAAGCCAACTGATCTGGATCTACACTGTTTAGTTTCTTACAGTGTAGCTCATGTATTCATAGAGAAGCTGGCCTCGGTGGCGCAGTTGGATGCGCGTCCGACTGGAGACCAGGAGGTCATGGGTTCAACCCCCGCCGAGGTCGGCAATATTCTTTCGTGGAGATTGATCATGAAATATTTTCTACGGTCATTCTCTCCCTTCCGCTGTTTCAAGAAGGGCAGTTGTCAGTTTCTGGCTAAAGAATGTGCACAATACTGGTTAACCGCTTAGAGGACTAAGCCTGCCCAGTAAACGTGTGGTTAGGTAAACTGACCGCGCTCAACATGACCCCATTGGGTTGACTGGGCCGTAATACCTTAACACAAACAAAATTCATAGAGAAATATCAGAACTACACTAGTGACATAATGGTATACACAGGGATGGGAAACTTCAGGATTAATCCTGATTTCAGGATTGAGAAATTTCATTTTACGCTTGAAATTTCACTTTTACACTTGTTCACGAGATCATCCTTACATGCCTGAAAAAACTTTAAAAACTAATTATTAGAGTAATTATTAGTTGCATAGCTCCTGATAAGAGAAGTTATCCACAAAATTTCTTATTGAGGCATTTCTAATGAGTACCCACAACATATGTTTTTATTGAGAAATAAGCAAAATAAAAGTAGTTTTCGGATGGAAAAAGAAAATCACCTTATCTGGAGGTTTTATTGTAATTTCTCAGTCCTACCTGGGGAAAGTATTTCAATTTCAGGATTGAATTTTTAGATTTCAGGACTGATTATTATGACTATTCTCACCCTTGTATAATCCAGATAGATAGTTTTCTTATTTCTTCACAAAAACATATGTTGTGGGTACTGAAACTGAAGTCCTCTGTGGGGTGCTTCTGATCAGTACCATAACATATGTTTTTGTGGATATATAATAAAATATTACGGTAATACTAATTAGTTGAAAAAACAATAAAACTTGCCTAAAACTATGGTGTAAAACAGGTAGGCTTGCCAGCCTAGGTGGCTCAGTTGGATGCGCGTTCGACTGGTGAACAGATCATGTGTTCGATCCCCGCTGGGTCTGGCAACATTCTTTCATAGAGATTGATCATGAAATATTTTCTGCGGTCATTCCCTGCCTTCTGCTGATTCAAGAAGGACAGTTGTCAGTTTCTGGTGAAAGAATGTGCACAAATACCGGTTAACCGCGTAGAGGCCTGAGCTTGCCTGGAAAAAGTGTGGTTAGGTAAACTGACAGGCTTGATGTGACCCTAGTGGGTTGACTGAGCTGTAAAACCTCAGCTGCAAAAATTGGTAGGCCTACTTATCAAATCTATACTGGCCGGCCTCGGTGGCTCAGTAGGTAGGCCGTCCGACTGGAGACCAGGAGGTCACGGGTTCAACCCCCACCGAGGTCGGCAACAATCTTTCGTGGAGATTGATCATGAAATATTTTCTACGGTCATTCTCTCCCTTCCGCTGATTCAAGAAGGGCAGTTGTCAGTTTCTGGCTAAAGAATGTGCACAATACTGGTTAACCGCTTAGAGGACTAAGCCTGCCCAGTAAACGTGTGGTTAGGTAAACTGACCGCTCTCGACATGACCCCATTGGGTTGACTGGGCCTTAAAACCTCAACACAAACAAACAAATCTATACTGGCAGTACACTCTTTTTGATAGCCAAAGATGTTAGCACTTTGCATTCTTGATAAATATTTCAGTATATGACATCTTATTTTTCTGAGACAGTGGGTTTTGGCATTTCATGTTGAAACAATTTGCGTGAAATGAAAGCCTATTTTCTGGGAAAAATATCAATTTTGTCACCACATGTGATAATCTTATTCTATTAGGTGAATGTTCTTGTTTTCTGGTTTTAATCAAAATGGAACCTGTTGTGGGAAAAACAACACTTCTCTTTATGTGAACAGCAAAGAATCAGGTTGCCCTCCACATCTGTGCAGCCTTGCCAAAGGTCTTATGTTTGTTTAAGTAACTATCATCTCTTAAAAATCTTTTTCTTTAGTATTGTCAAATACGGTAGATTTCCTATTAGTTCGAACACACGAATAATTCGAACACCCATTTCATGTGAATTGTCTACTTGGTAGACAATTCACATGATATGACAAGACTTGTTTTCTCTGAAAACAGAAAAAATAAACACCACAAATTTTGCTTGGCACTTTAAAGGTTAATGTCTTCACAACCTATGTTAACATCAAAGCGTTTTCGGCTCATATTTCATTCATACATGACACGAGGGCCTTTACAGTTATAGCTGATTGACAGCCAGTTTAAACTAACCCTTGAAGCGCTAAGCAAAAATTTTAGCAGACGACGTTTTGATTTTTTTTTATTTATTTAAAAAAAAAAAAAGAAATAAGAGAAATGAGTGATGACATTTCGTTCGCAGATGATTCACATGAAATGTCAAGACTTTATTGTCTGAAAAAAGTAAAATAAACAAATAAATAAAAATAATAAATAGAATTTTTTCAGCTGCAGTTGTGATTGGCACTCTAAGACTTAGTTTAAACTGTACTGAAGGCATGCGGTAGAATGGAAAATAATCTTTAAAGCGCCAAGCAAAATTTGTAGCAGACAACATTTTGAATTTTTTATTCTTTATTATTATTTTTCTTGACACTTCATGTGAAGCATCTGCTGGGCAGACATTTCACATGAAATGTCAACTTGTTTATCTGAAAAATAAGAAAAACTCAAAATGTCATCTGCTGCAGACGAATCACCTGAAATGTCAAGGCTTAAAATCTCCGGAAAAAAAAATAAATATAAGTTAAGTTTTTTTTTGTTTTTTTTTTGTTTTTTTGCTGCAGTTGTGATTGGCGCTATTTGGATTAATTAAAACTGTACAGATGGCAGCGCTAGATTGTATATTAACCCATAAAGCGCCAAACAATTTTTTGTTGTTGTTTATTATTATTTATTTTTCAGAGAAAATAAGTCTTGAAATTTCATATGAAGCATCTGCTTAGGAGATGATTCACCTGAAATGTCAAGACTTTATTCTCTGAAAATAAATAAATAAATAAATTAAAAAAGTTTTTTTTTTTTTTTTTTTTGCTGCAGTTGTGAATGGCGCTTTAAGGGGTTAATCTGTGTTAACACGGTTTCTCCAGCTGACTGCAGGTGCTATTTTAAGCATGTTAGTTCTTACCATGCTATGGGCAAATTTAGCAAACGACAAACTGATGACAGTTTTCTATTTTTGTCCTAGAAAATAGCAGCCGACTGTTCTTGCAAATAGTCTCCTCGGGAGACGAATTGCTTGAAATGTCAAATTATGTACACTGAAAAAAAAAATATAAGAAAAATGTTATCAGTTCGTTGTCTGCTAAATCGGTAAAGGTTAACAAGGTCAATAAGTATGTTTCACAGAGATTACCCGTGAGCAAAAATATGGTGTTCCGCAAAAGAAAAAGGGACCTTACAAGAATTACTCATAACCCGATCGGCTGCGCAGGCTTTTCAAAATAATAAAACTGCTTACATCTTGCATAAAGAACACCTGTCCTTGTAAGTATGCACTATAAATAAACTAGACCTTTATCGGACCGCGCCGACTTGTCTGGATCAGCAATTTTCGCATTTGCAATAAGGTGCGCCTTTTACTAGTCAGAACACTGGGATTTTCTGGTAGACTCGTGAACGCAAAATGGTTACTTCTTAGGCAAGAAACGATGGCCTAAAAATCAGGCTGCGCATAAAAACATTTCTAAGTCCTGTTTACGCTGTCAAGTAAACTGTTGGTCCTGATCGGAATAAGCGGATGCGACAACTGCTGCCCTATCATAGTTTTTTTTTTTTTTTTTTGTTTGTTTGTTTTGTTTTAGTTGGTAAGGTACCTTTCTTCAATGACCGCTTTCCGTTATGCAAGCGATTAGTTTGATGTTTTTATAGACAGTTTTTGATGATCGCCTTCGACAACTGTCGTGTGTCACGTCCGCACCAAAGTCTAAGGAATGTTGAAATGCATAGTACACGGATGACTTATTACAAATAAAGACAATTATCCGCATCAAAATGATAATGTTACTCTATAATTGAAGAAAGTTTAGGGTGACGTCAATTGTTTATGATTATGACCAGGCTACTGTTTTCTGAGGATAAGAAGAAAGTGACATAGAATGTTTTTGTTATTGAAAATGGTCCATTGTTAGGGAATTCGCACAACCATGAGCAATTATCGCTAAATACCGCGAGTTACGTTCTAGTTCAATCAACAGTGGGAAAATAGCTCAAATCGTCGACACATCACACAGGGACTGATGGTTAGTTATTGATTTTTCATCATGCTCGTTCAGTTTTTATCGGAGATTTTCGGCAATTTAAAATAGTTCGAACAGTGTTTTTTTTTCTGAAACTGATTTTCGTATAATTCGAACACCCGGATCAATATTTATTTTTTACCTGTTCGAACTAAAGGGAAATCTACCATAACTCTAGATAAGAGGGGTATCACAGCTCCAGATAGGAGGGGATTTCCACAGATTACTTTTCTTATTTCTCCAAGAAAACATATGTTGTGGGTACTCATTAGAAGTGCCTCTTTGAGGCACTTCTAATGAGTACCCACAACATATGTTTTCTTGGAGAAATAAGGAAAATGTCAGTACTTTTTGGTTGGAAAAAGTGCCTTACCTGGAGGTATGGACCCAGAAAACTGTTTTCTTATTTTATCTATGAAAATATGGTGTGGGTGCTCGCTCATAAGAAGAACCTCTTCGAGGCTGAACTTGGTCTTTGCTATTGGGGTGGTGTGAAGGTGTCATGTGTCTTATGTCACCGGGGCGTCCAGCTGATATTGGCTTACAGTTGGGCAAGGCCTGCTATCCTTGTAGCAGGTGTGGGTAGGGAGGTGATGTTTTTATTTCTTCTGTTTCTTCACTTTCAATCCTGTTCCTCTTTCTTCTCTGTCCCTCTCTTTCTGCTATCTCTTCTGTCTCTTTTCTCCCTTTCTCTGGGAGATGACACAAAATGACCCATAAGGGTTGGCATGTCGTTAAACCCCAACACAATCAGTCATGGTCTTTGCTGTTCATACATGGGGTATGGTTGCTTTTCCCAGTATGCAGCTCAGATTTTGTCTGTGATTTTTGGTTTTGTTATTCCCATAGAGGGGAACTTGTTTTTTATGCTGCTACTATCTTTACACCAAGCATTTGGACAGACAGCCCTGAACAAACAGTGTAGACCCACAATTTTTATAAAATGTCAAAACCTACATCTGAAAAAAAAAGAAAGATTTTAAAACGTGATACTATGGTGTCTTTTGAATTTCAGCAGATGGCAAATTGATATTTTTCTTATTTTTCCAATAGAATAGGCTTTGACATTTCATGCAAATTGTCTCCTGAAATGTCAAAGCCTATTTTCAGACAAAAATAACAAAAAAGTGCAGAATGTTATCTGCTGATTCTTTTTTTTTTTTTACCAGCATGCTAAGCATTTAAAAGTACAAGCAGATTGGCAAAAAGTGCAGATGGATATAAAAGCTCGATTTGCTTAGATATGTCTGTCCAAATATTTACCATACCTCAAGGTAAGAGGGGGTATCAGGTAAATATTTTTCTTATTTGTCCATGAAAACGTGTTGTGGGTACTTATGAGAAGGGCCTCTGGAGAAATAGGAAAAATATCAATTCTTTTATGGTTGAAAAAAAGCACCCTATCTGGAGTTATGTTTAGGGTAAATATGGTAATTAATATTTATTTAACCTTTACCACTCTCTGGCACAATTAAGCAGACGACATATTGATGATATTTTTCTTATTTTTTTCCAGAGGATTTGACATTTCATGCAAATTGTCTCCATTGGAGACAATTTGCATGAAATGTCATTTCCTTTTTTCTGGGGAAAATAAGAAAAATACTTCAAAATGTCATCTGCTGAAAAGTTTACCCAGAGTGCTAAGCGTTAAATGGTAGAAATAAGCAGAGGTTTCTAACTGTTCTCATGAAACAGTATAAGAGTTTTTTTTAAAAAATAGGTAATAAACCATTAAACATTAAGATGAAGATAAATATTTCCATAACTAATTGAAAGATAATTTATTACTTCACTTTAGTGAAATTTAAATGTATGCACTGGATTAGACTGCACATCTCCTGAATCTGGTCGAGGAATTCACCTTTCATTCTTTTAAGATTGCCCAAGGCTTGTATATTTATATAGACATGTATGTGAAATTTGCAAACCCTGCTAAGACTGGATATGCAGGCTGATTTGGGCATGTGCATTCATGCATGTAATTAGGTGCTATTTTACTTGCCATGGACCAAACAATGATTGCAGTCTTTTTGTATAAATTATTCTTTTTTTTGTTCACATAGCTTCTTTACATTCCTTGTTAAAATGCACTATGCGAAAGCGTGCTTGTATGGACGCCGAAGACCCAGATCAGCCTGCACATCCACACAGTCTGATCAGGACCTTCACTGTCTGCTAACAGAATCATTGGATACTACAGAATGTATGACTGGAAAGCAAAGACTGGATGACACTTTGTGTATGCACAGGATGATCTGAATCTGGGCATTTTGTACATATTTGAGGGCAACTTTTTTGATTGACATGGCCCAAATGTTGTTGTAAACCATGACACTATGTGATAACCAGGGCCCAGTTGTTCAAAACTAACGATGTCGTTAGTTAACAAATCGTTAAAATTTGCATCAAGTGATACGCAAATATGCTGAAATTTTTTGCTGAAAAAATGTGAGTAGCTTTTGCAGTGCAAAAGCTACTCACATTTTTTCAGCAAAAAATATCAGGATATTGTGTATTGAATCCGCTAAAACAGTTAACGAAATGACCCTTAACGAGCTCGTTAAGCTAACGATGCTTTGAACAACTGGGCCCAGATTTTTTATAAACTTTAACATCCTCTGGATAAAATTAGCAGGCATCAAAAGGCATTTTTTATATTTTCTTAGAAAATATTTCTTGACATACCTCTCGGTGTAAATGGCTTTTCAGCCAAAATACAGTAAATTTCCATTATTAATTTCCGTTATTAAGACCACTTTTGGTACCGTCTAAAAGTGGTCTTATTAGTGGGGTGGTCTTAATATTGAATATAGAATACGGTAAATGTTCTAAAATTTCAAACACTTTATTCCATACTTTTTTGGCCCACATTTTCCTTTTTATGCAGTTCTTTTGTAAAATACTTAGTGGGATGTCAAACAGAGTAGACTCTGATCAGACTGCTCCTTCAGGAGCAGTCTGATCTGGGTCTACACTGTTTGTAAATGCCATTTTGTCAAAACATTTGAGATTGACAGGTGGTCTTAATTGTGGAACGGTCTTAATTTCAAGTGGTCTTAATAGTGGAGTGATCTTTATAGTTGAGTGGACTTAATAGTGGAGTGGTCTTAATTTTGAGTGGTCTTAATAGCGAAATTTTACTGTATTAGGAACGAAAACACTTACAGAGGAGACGGCTCTGTTAGTATTGTTTTTGCCTCCCTTTTGAAAAGGGGTCTACTCTAAAAGGAAAGAATTTGCCACCCATTTGAGCAACTTCTTTCCTTTTAGAATGTTAGGAGCCAGTTATGTCCTTTCAGTATGTCTCCCTGTACTTCACTGTAGTGTAGTTTATATTTTCTGGTCCTTTGTGATCATTAAGCTCATTTAGGGAGTTTTTGAAAATTTATATGAAAGTCACTGATGAGGCCTAATTGGCCAAACTAGCCAGTCTAGTCCAGAAAACTTGACACTTCAGTTGTTTTCAGTTTTGTGAGTGTGTCCATTGCCGTCAAAGGTCATTCCTTTCAGAATCTATTTAGTTTTCTGGAAAGCAAATTTCAGCAGATGACATTTTAAAATATTTTTCTTGTTTTTTTTTTTTTTGTTTTTTTTTTTTTGTTTTTTTTATGAAACGTCAAAGCCTATATTATAGGCAAAATAAGAAAAATATAATCAGTTTGTTGTCTGCTATCTTTGCCAAGAGTGTGGTTCAGATTAAAGAAAAAGGATGTTTCTGAAAGATTTGCTGCCATTTTGCAAAGAGAGACGACTTTGCAGTACTTGCCTAGTTGTCCTACTGAGAGCATTTTTTTTTTTTTTTTGCTTGAAGAGTAACCAGAAATGACAAAGGACACAAAAACCTCCATATGAGAGTTTTTTCCCTTAGAGATGAATCAGTTTCCTCATAAGGAGACTAATCATTTCATTTGTGGTATGTCTTTTACTGTGAATCACTTTGAATGATTTTTATATTCCTCCACCTGCCAAAGGCCAAGGGGCATATAGCGCTTTGCTATGATGTTACGTCTGTACGTGCGTAGGTCAGTATGGCATATGTTGGGTTCGTAACCAGAGTCTAACAAATGTTAAAATTTACATTCAAATTTATATTGACATTTGCATCCGCATTTCTCTTGGATATCATAACTTGGGTACCCCTTTTATGCTAGGAAGTTGAATATGGTATGTACATACCCAGATTTAAATATTTAATTCCGTGCTGAAGATGCCCCTGGGTCATGCCCTGGGGTGGGTCTAGGGGTCCAAATGCAGGGTACATACACGTCAGGGATTTTTTTTTCAAGGTCAGGGACTTGTCAGGGAATTCTGTGATGTGTCAGGGAAAAATGAAATTTTGCAAAAATGTCATTGAAATGTCAGGAAATTTTACATTTCAGCTGTATAAAGCTAGGCTGTTTGGCCGTGATGTATTTTCTTGCTAAATTTATAACATTTGCAGCTCCAATATTGTCATGGAAATTTGAATTAAGGGAAATGTCAGGGAATTTGGGTTAATCCTAAATGTATGAACCCTGAAAGGGCAGGGGCATTTGTGTACTTTAGACACATGTCTAGTTTTGTTCGGCATTTTATTCTAAAATTTATTTTTTTAGTCTCAAGTTAAAAGTTTGTCTTTGATTGACAATATCATATCAGGAACCATTTTTCTTTTCTCTTTCTGCACTTCATTGTTCCTTTGTTGGTGGTTCCTTATATAATGTTTGTTTTATAATTGTTCTTCAAGGCTGTGCTTCATGATTTTGGTATTCCCTGTATCTTCACTCTCAAAATATCTATGGCTATAGTAATTTGATTTTTTTAAAAAGAAAATATATTTGCTCCACTGATTTTTAATTTTACCCCCGGCATATGGAGTATATAGTTTTTGTCTTTTCCACAACAATGTTTGTGTCTGTGTGTGTACACTCTTTTTCCCATGAAAGATTTCTCAGTACCTAGGATTTTGTAATTCAGTACAAAAATTGAGTATGACTTATATTGTGTATTAAGAGAATCAGTATCCTGATGCTTATCATTCCCTTTATTTGTATGTTTATCTTTTTCTCCAATCATGCATCTGATGGCTATGGCTATGATGGCTATGGATTAGGTTATGTGACCTTTGCTCACTATCTGCTATATTCATTGATGCTTTCACACAATATTGAGAAAAATCAGGGTAAAGAGTGAAAAAAAAGAACTAAAGGCAAACAGCGGTAATGATAACTTTATTTGTAAAATGTCGATGCGTTTCGGTCTTACTAGACCTTCATCAGGACATGGAAAACATTAGGTAAAACTTACTAAAGCAAACAAAAATGGTATTGTGAAAATTGCATAAATTTTGAACAAGAGTAACTTGGAAAGCCTGCCTCCAAACCGCATACCCTAATGATTAAACCGCATACCCTAATGTTTTTTGCATAATTTAAAATCATTTTTACTAAGGGAAAATTTGAAATATTAAGAGTTTTGTCCAGACCAATGAATAGACTTAAACTTTTAGTATACAAGTAGTTACCGAAAAATGATTTCATATTAAAATCATGGTAAAACAGCAAATTTACTTCTTATGAGTAAAACACCTCGGCCCACTTGTTTAAAGCATTATTAGCTTAACAAGCTTGTAAGTGGTCAAAATTGTAAATGTTCTAGTAAGTACAATATCTAACTCGCAGATATTTTTGCTGAAAAAATGTGAGTAGCTTTTGCACATTTTTTCAACAAAAAATATCAATATATATTTGCCATATTTCAAGATAGAAATTTTAACGTCACATTAGCTAACAACTTCGTTAAGTTTTGAACAACTGAGCTCAGGGGAAAAACTTTTTTCTAAAAGATGGGGAAAGCAGAGTAGTTTCATGTCTTATGTCTGCAAGTAAGACATAGTAGACAAATAGTATAGTATTCCTGGTTTTATACAGTTGCTTTATATTATTTATATTGTTTATGGCATCTGTTATGATCTGTTAGATAGCCACTGTGCTTTTTTTTTATCTGTTTTGTGTATAAAACCTTGTCTTACAAAAAGTATATTTGGCAGAAAGTGATGTGTCACTTAAAATCAACAGTTTATCTGCTGTGTCAGAGGTGTTGTTAAGGAGGAGTATTTGATGATATTTCTGGGATAATTTTCTCCAGTTCTCCATAAAAATCATATGTTGTCGGTACTCATTAGAAGCACCTTAAAGTACCTATAATATACTTGTTTATAGAGAAATAACCCATATCTACTGAGCAGGGATAAGAACAATTATCCCCAAATTATCATAAAATACTGCCCCTTCATAGTCCTCTGCTGTGTCATTTTAGTGCAATATTCATATTATGGGCTGTCTCATACAAAAAAGGGGCTTCGGCATCTAAACAAAGGTTCCAATCAGCCAGTCCATTCATCTAGTCCGATCAGGGTCTCTCTTATTGATCTGGAAGAAGCCTTGATATTGTGGTACAGAGGAGCCATTTTTATAACAGTTTGTTTTAGCACAATTTTGGGTACAGTACAGTTTAATGATAGATCCAAAAAATGTTGTATCCAAATGGAATATATAGATTATATAGAAAAATGACCATAAACAGAAAAAATATTATATAGAAAAATGACCAAAAAAAAAAAAAATGTATGGATCATAAAGAAAAATGACCATAAATGGTCATTTTTCTATCTGATCTATACATATTTGTTGGAATTAATGTAGTTGTTTAGCTTTTTGATCCCAGTGGAAGTTTTATGCAGAGTTAGTGTGTCTACTGGTTAAATGCGAGAGAATTCTGATTAGAAAGGGGCTCACATGCTGATCTGGGCCTTTGTTGTTGGCCATTATGCCTTGTTTTGAATGACTTAGCTTGTATTTAATTTATTTGTAAATAAAGGTTATTCCAGTTAAGGTTTAAGATGTTATGCTCAAGCTGTGTGCAAACCCTCTGTGTAGTTGGTTGGTTTGCAACATGAGAAAGGTCGCAGTGACGTGTCCATATTGAAAGCCTGAACCGTTGTTTATTTTCATTAGAGCCTTCTCTGCAGGGTTGTTGAATTTTCAAATTTTATTACTTGTCCACAGACAAGTAAATGGTCAAAATCAATTTGTCTAATCAAGATTTACTTGCCCGAAAATTGACATTTTTCTGATAATTTGAAGAAAACATGTTGTGGGTACCCATCAGAAGCTCCTCACAGAGGTACTTTAATGAGTACCCACACAATATGTTTTCTTTGAGAAATATAAAAAATATCTCATAATCTGGATACTCTTCTTAGCTAGAGCTATGAAGTCCTTGTCCCACAACAAGTAAATTGAAATTTCTTACTTGTTCTCAGGGAAATGGGACATTGGACAAGTCTGGCATGATATATCCACAGCCCTGCTGCTCTGTTCCTGGTTGTATTCTACATATGTTCTGTAACTGTGCAATGGAAGACTATAATCAGTTTATATGAATTTGCAGACTGACTAGGCCTTCTCTATCAGTATATGGTAAATGTCCTAAAATTTTGAGCACTTTATTCTGTACTTTTTTGGCCTAAATTTGACTTTTTATGCAGTTGTTTCTTAAGATACTTAGTGGAATGGCAAACAGTGTACCGGTAGACCCTGATCAGACTGCTCCTCCAGGAGCAGTCTGATCTTGGTCTTCACTGTTTGCATAGGCCATTATGTCAGAAAGTTTGGTGTATGGAATTTTAGGACATTTACCGAATGCTGTAAAAGCTCTTTTGTTGTTTTCGCACATGATTTATTTATGGTGTTCATCTAAGTTTTTTAATGGGAGCCATGCAATTAGAAATACAAACTCTTTGATCCACATCATGTGAAAAAAAGTGAAGGAGATGTCCAAGAAAAGCCACAATTATAGAACATAGCCTGCCAATGACACCGAGCGGAAGAGCAAACAAACCATGACAGACAGTACACAAACCATAAACCAAAGAAAAGCAAGCAAAACAACCAACCTTCTCTTCCCTGGAATGCTTATTTGTTCCACTTTAGAGATGAGTGAACAATAAAGATCAGACTAGGCTGTGCAGCTGTGCAGTCCACCATTTACAGTCAACTCTTGTTATCTAAACAATGCTGTTCCAATTATCTCAAAGTGAAAATCTGGTCCCTGTTTTAACATGGGAATCTTGTAACAGGTAACAAAATATTGTGGAAAAAAAGAGGAGAAATTGCTCCTCTCTATTTTCCACAATATTTTCAATATACATGGGAGTCAAATTACGTATTCATTTATGAAATGTGGTGATTCGATTTATTTTTCCTCAATCTGCAAATTTGATATGTCGAGTTACGGATATCATGAAGTATTTAAGAGAGTCTCTTGGACTTTGAGACAACAAGAGTCGACTGTATTTGTATAAGATGAGCTTATTAGGAGACCATTAGATGCCCTGACTGCATAAGCTTTTCTGGGTATTTACTGTTCAATACAAAAACACGCCTATTCAAATATATAGAAAATTTTACCTCCAAACACTGAAAATTTTCAGATAAAAACTCTGATATTTTTCATAGTTCCGCTCAAAACATAGATTGTGGGTACTCATTAGAACCGCCTTGTGGAGTCAGTTCTAACAAGTACCCACAATCTATGTTTTTGACCAGAAATAAGAAATATAATGTATACCCCTGTTAACCCCAGTTTTACTATATAAAAGTGGGTTTAAGGGGGTCAAAATTTTATAGGCATGTTTTCGTGATGTTAGATATATCATAAAATATTATTTCAGCTGTTAGCCAATATGCATTCAGTTATTATACAGAAGAGCAATTTTTACCTAAAAAAACACAGAATGGTAATTTTGGACCACACTTCTACAATTTGGCATTGTGAAAATAAAGGAATTCAGAGTAATTGCGTCTGAAGACGCAATTACTCTGAATTCGTTTATTTTAATCTCAGAATGGTAAAGGTGTCAAACAGTCAAATTTAAAAAAAGTACATAAAGACTTAATCTGACCATGCGTTTGCTTGTTTATATCCTCTGTATTTATTATTCTCTGCCAAAGGTGGAGGGATATTGTTTGGTGTTGCCCCTCCATCTACTGGTCCTTCATTCTATCTGTCCATCTGCAGCCATAACTTAGTAACCTATTAATGAAAGTCCTTGAAATGTATTATAACAGCTACCTTGGTACGATTGTTCACATTAATTTTAGTCAGAACGTCTTCAGTAATACATTCGTTATTGCCCATTAATTGCTTGTAATTCAAGGTTTTCTTTTCTTCAAGAAGTAAGAAACCCGTTCATTCCATTTCTCCTTGAAAATACAAATTTTCATTTAACTCATTAAAGTCGTTTGGATGATAGTATAAGTTAATGTACCCTATCCTATTTGATCAAGATTTTAACCCATTTATGCCAAGTGGACTCTTCTACCTTCTTTTGACTGATCCATTTCCAATAAAAGGGGTGGCAGGTTCTTATTATTACCATGTTTTATAGAAGTCTCTGTATTAAATGCAAACAGTGTAGACCCTGATCAGATATTCTGCGGCGTCTGATTTGTATCTACACTGTTTACCAATGTCCCTTTTAATGGACGCTAGGTATAAATGGGTTAAAGAATATAGTTTGTCAGCATAGGAATGAGCATGACTGTCCTTTCCATTACGAAAACATGCCTATTCAAATATACTGAAATGTTAATCACCGAAAAATTGAAAATTTTCAGACAAAAAAATCAAATATTTTCCCTATTTCTTCTCAAAACATAGATTGTGGGTACTCGTCAGAACCGCCTCTTTGAGGCGGTTCTAACGAATACCCACAATCTATGTTTTTGAGCAGAAATAAGAAAAATAATGTATACCCCTGTAAACCACAGTTTTACTATATAAAAGTGGGGTTTAAGGGAGTCAAAGTTATATAGGCGTGTTTTCGTGATGGACATCTCTCGGAATGACGTTTTTGCTTGGCGTTTTATTATAAATTGAAATAGTTTGTTCTGATGGATCATATCTTATCAGAAACCATTTGTCTTTTGTTTTTCTGCGTTTTGTTCTAAAATATTCACATTAAAATTAAATTTACAGCCAAAAATTGGTCTGGCCTATGCAATTTCTATAGTTAAGTGATTTTTGGATTTTTTGTCTAAGAAAATATTTTTTTAGTTTTCTTGGCTGAATTTAAATAATTGATGCTTCAAAACAATATTTTGAAAATTTCAGAACAATTGAACAATCGGAACTTGTTGAAAATATGCCTCCCATGTTAACTACCTTTCAGATTTCTGCCGAATTCGCATTCATTTTTACTGTGGAAAAAGTGATATTTGATTTTATAAAAACCATTGAATGGAATAAAACTTTTTTTTTTGCATAGGTAGTTACGATAAATGGTTTTGCATTAAATCATGATAACAGTTTGCAAATTTACTTCTTCTCTGTAAAGTGCCAAGCAAAAAACGACTTTTTTAAAGATGTCGGAAGTACAGTAGATTTCCACAAAAGAAAGAATACAACTACTGCTAGATTTCACTGATTTAATCATCCTATCAAAATATTCGGTAAGTCAGGTGCTCTGTTGTCGTCTATGCACTCCCCTCCTATACACCACTGGTAAAGAGAATCAGAAAAAAAAAAAAAAAAAAAAAAAAAAAAACATTTTAAGGGGTCTGGATACACTTGGTACATTTTCTGCCAGTGTATTTTTTCATTACGAAAACACGCCTATTCAAATATATAGAAAATTTCATCTCAAAAACTGAAAATTTTCATATAAAAAAACTCTGATATTTTTTATATTTCTGCTCAAAACATAGATTGTGGGTACTCGTAAGAACCGCCTCGACGAGGCGGTTCTAACGAGTACCCACAATATATGTTTTGAGCAGAAATAAGAAAAATAATATATACCCCTGTAAACCCCAGTTTTATTATATAAAAGTTGGGTTTAAGGGGGTCAAAATTATATAGGCATGTTTTCGTGATGTACAAGGGAGACAATTTTGTGACTTCCTGTTTGCTTGGCTGCAGACCAAGCTTCTTTCAAAAACAAGTCTACTGTAAAAGGAAAGAATTTGCTCCCAAGACTTCTTTTCAGAAGTGAGGCCAAAATAATTTCTTGACAGATTTGCCTCCCTGGAAAGTGTTCCCATTCCCCGTAAAACCTGCCTTAACAGCACAACACACAATACGTCAGATAATGGCAAAATTATGCCGCCCCTCCCCTCACCCTCCCACCTCCCCCATATTGTTATGGGTGCGGATCCTGTTGGTGTCGGTGTTGGCATGAGACTTTCTTGTCTGCGACATCTGTTTTCTCTGAAGATACAGGTACGCATGATTCATAAAATAAAATCAGAATAAATGAACCCGTCATTTGGACTGAAAAACAAAACAACACCCATTGAGGTCGGCATCAGAACAAACCTGAAAGTTTGGTATTTTTCCCAACCAATACATGTAATCTGTAAGGTTTATTATGACTGTTGCTTTTCTATACAAAGGTGTAGAGATCACCTTAACTAACCACATTTAACAAATATATATGTAATTGGACTCTTGAAATTAGAGATACATTGTATATTGAAAATATTGTGGAAAAGAGGAGAAATTGCTCCTTAGGAACAATTTCTCCTCTCTTCCACAATATTTTTTACATGTTGTTAGATTTTCATGTTTAGGCAGGGACCAGATTTTCACTTCGAGATAAGCGGTTATTCGAGATAAGCGAGTTCGAGATAACGGGAGTCAACTGTATATTGAACATTTCTGCTCAAGAAGTCTGTAATGTCTTGGTAAAGAAACTATGAAATGAGTTGGGGCACAGCATTTCTCACAAGACTGCATGTATGTCTAGCAAAAACTGACCAAACTGCACGAATAAAACTAACTAAAACTGAACACATGTCGTAGATGAATAAACATCAGGGCCCAGTTGTTCAAAGCGTCGTTAGCTTAACGAACACGTTAAGGGTCATTTCGTTAACTATTTTAGCGGATTCAGTATACAGTATTCTGATATTTTTGCTGAAAAAATGTGAGTAGCAAAAGCTACTCACATTTTTTCAGCAAAAAATTTCAGCATATTTGCGTATCACTTGATGTAAATTGACTCCTCCGTCAGAAGGCTATAACCACGCCCATGCGTAAATCCTTAGACAAACAATATCGTGATACCTGTATTTGTCAATGAAAACTGCATTCATATCTGTATTTATCAATGAAAAAGTACACAGGTAATATTGTTTGTCTAAGCAAAAACATTAACCGTTAACTGGCAAGCTAGTTTGGTTGGTCAGATTTTGGTGTCATTCACACTGGTCAGGTGATTTCACGGAGGACTCAATTTTAACGAATCGTTAACTAACGACGTCGTTAGCTTTGAACAACTGGGCCCAGGGGCGTAGCCAGGAACTTTATGAAGTTGAAGTTTGCTAACAGAATCTCTGAAATTTCAGCCGAGACAAAGCATTTCCTACTAGACTGCATATAATAGAATCTCTGAAATTTCCTGCTAGATTGCATACGCGCCCAGCGAAGACTCAGATCAGCCTGGGCATACACGCATTCTAAGCAGAAGCTCTGTCATTCGTCTAAAGAAAGCTTAGATGTTTGGCTAACCAGCGCAAAGCAATGACTGATCAGCCTGCGCATTTGTGCAAGCTGATCTGAGTCATTGCTTACCTGACATGTTGTCTCGTAGAAAATGCTGTGCCACGGCACATTTGATGTCATTTGAACAAGTTTTAGGCAAAAATAAGATTAAATTGTCAAATTTAAGTTGAAGCATGGGCTTCATAGATACCGCCTAGCTCCGCGCCTGAACATAAATCATGTCTGCAGTAAAATAAAAGGGATATATGTTGTTTAGGTTGCTCATGCAAATTCCATGTTTCTGTTGTTCCATACATCTATTAAATAAAACATATTCTCAAGTTTTATCTGTACTATGTCTCATAGTAAGCATTTGTCTGTTTGATCGACACCCTAGACTGGTATCAGTCTGTTAAATAGAGCAGTTTCATCAAAACAAATTCACTAATAAACTGCAAAACATATACACTAATATAATGTTCTCAAGTAATGTCTGATGTATTTTAGATAAGGGGCAAATAATATTACATATTTCTATAGGTTTACTGTAGTTGTGTACCTTGTTTATTAGAATGACTTAAATGCAGGGCCTGATTGCCAGGCTATCGATACCCCTGCGCATTAAGCTATTCGTAGTAAGGTATTCGGATACAGGAGAAATGGATACTCTTTCAGGGGAAGTAACTCCCAAATTGTTTTCCTTTCTGAAAAGGGGTTTATTCTAAAAGGAAAGAATTTGCTCCCTGTGGGAGCAAATTCTTTCCTTTTAGAGTAAACCCCTTTAAAGAAGGGACTAGGTGTGCACAAACGCAAAATGTTGTATGAAAATGGCTTAAATCTACCATGTATATTCAGCCTCCTTAATGTAAGGACTCTGTAAACTTAGGGTCAGAACATATCAACACTCTTACACAGTACGGGACAACATTTCACGAGCTTTAAACAAGCCCTTAATGACAGCTGCTGCCACCACAAAATAATCTGAAACATACCTGCCAGAGGCAATATGTACATGTAATAAACGACGTACATGTAATAAGAGAAAGTATCGAATGCTTTAAAAAGGACTTTTGTTCATCTTACCTTCTTTGGCCCACAGGTAGTCCCCATTGCTGCCGGGGATTTTGTTGAGCAGACATTTGGCAAAACTGGGTCCCAGCAGTACATTTTGTAACAAATATCTTCTAACTTAGTCCCAACACTCTACAAATATAAATGCAAAGGCAAGAAATATAATCGCATATTTCTTTTAGATTGTTTTATCTGAGGTTAACCCTTAAAGCTCCAAGCAAAATCTTTAGCAGGCGACCTTATTTTTTTTTTCCGAGAAAATAAGTTGACAGTTCATGGCAGACGATTCGCGTGAAAAAACAAAACATTTTCTTTGAAAAATATAATTAAAACTATTTCAAAATGTCGTCTGCTGCAGTTGTGATTGGCGCTTTAAGGGTTAATAAAAAATCTAAAAGGTTGCCTTTGGAAACACAGAACACACAAATGAACAAAAACGGAGACTCGGTTTTATAAAGTCGCTTCACATGCAGCTATGTAGTTTGCGAGACTATATACGCCCCAAGCACCAGCTTAAGCGGTATTCCATTTTCAAAGTAACCAGAATGGACTCATTGATCCCATAGAAAATGAAAATATAATCTGTACTGTGGTGAAGTACGAGGAGACATTTTACGGCCGTCACACGGCACTTAACGTCAGCTGCAGTGAAGTAAAATAAAAATCTAAAAGACTGCCTTTGGAAACGCAGAACACACGAAGGAACGTAAGTATGAGACTCCCCAGCGGGCACATAATGTTTATACAACGTCGGCTCAACGTCGATGCAACGTCATGACGTTGCATCGACGTTGAGGCGACGTTGTATTGACGTCATGTGCCCGCTGGGTCGGTTCTATAAAGTCTCCATATACAGGTATGAAGTTTGCGAGACTGTACACGCCTCCCAAGTATTTGCAAGCGTTTTTGCTGTTATCGTTTTGTTTAGCAGGGCCCAGTTGTTCAAAGCGTCGTTAGCTTAACAAGCTCGTTAATGGTCAAAACGTTAACTGTTCTAGAAAGTACAATATCTAATTCACAGATATTTTTTGCTGAAAAAAATGTGAGTAGCTTTTGCAAATCACATTTTTTTTCAGCAAAAATATTAGCACTTATGCCATATTTAATGATCAAAGTTTTGATGATACGTTAACTAACAACATCGTTAGTTTTGAACAACTGGGTCCAGGTTTTTAACGCTACCAGGCACCCGAGGCACATGGAAGCCGCGGCGTATGTGAAATGTGCATGCGTTTTGTACAGCCCTGCTTTCATGGATCTCCCTGCGCCTCCCTGACCACTAATACTCAACCCAGGGCATGTCGGGTATGAGCTGGGTGTACTAATGATCTGAAAATCTTCTCGATCCGAGCAGAATTCAAACCCATGACAATTTGGCTTGCAAGTCAAAAACACTAACCACTAGGCCACCAAGCCCACATATGTGTCATCAAGCGCCACACCAGTCAATTTGTACTCAACCCAGGTATTTATGATTTGTATATTTTATTTTCACTGGTTGGTGTCTTATATACTTCCAGTTGTCTTGTAAACTCGTGAAGGCAGAAACAGCGTCATTTAAAATTAACCAGAACCACCAACCTTGTCGTGCTGAGCCCAGATATACCCTGCCTTCGCAAACAGTGTAGATCCAGCTCAAGAAGCCAACTGATCGGGATCTGCACTGTTTGTCATAAAGTATATGATCAACAATTTGTATCAACAATCTGGATCAAGTAATCTGATTGGCTGAAAATTAGAAGTGGGCGTGGTATCTTAATTTATTCAGCAGGACAAGGGTTAAAATAAAATAGAATAAAACACATATTTGAACTGCTCCATGGGAAATGTGTCTTCAGTCCCCGCTTCAGACTATATGCGGACAGCAAAGCTCAGATCAGCCTGCGCACCTGCAGTCATCAGACAGTTCCCTGTGCACTTAGGAGTCATTGGATATTGTAGACTATGTTGATGTACATCAAAGGCCGTCACCAGACTGCAACTCGCAAGCTGATCTGACTCTCTGCTGAATCTTCGCTGTTCATTTATGCCCCGAAGACACATTTCCTCAAAGAGCGGTTGGTTTTATAGTGTATTAGCAACACATCTAATCGAATAATTGCGGTAGATACTGTAAAATGGAGTAAGCATTACCAGACAGAACTCTGACCCATAAAGCTGATTGCACTGCTGGGACACGTTGTATGTTTGTCCTGGTAAGACGGCAGTAAGATTGGTGTCCACGTTGTATGGCACGGGGTTGTCGTACAAACAGGAAGCATTTGGTTGCCTGTTCAACAACAGATTTTAGCACTCTATTTGGGGCATAGATAACTGCGCACGCTCAGCCCTTACTACGCATGCGCAGTTTTATCAGAGCAGGTCAGTTCACCAGCATCATATATTCAAAATGCGCAATGCGCATATCCCGTTTCAACTGCGCATGTTGGCAGCCTGTTTGTTCTAAGCATGCGCAGTAGCATATGTCCGACGAAACGCGGCTCATTTAGGATAAACGGTGTGGTGATACCAGTACTTTTTCCGTATCCGAAACACAAAGAGCACATCTGCTGTCTGGTCACGATCCTTAAGATTCCTTGCATATTCTTCAAGGCCTTGTGATGGCAGACGAACAGTAAATACCTGGCCAAACTGACAGATGCACTGGTTGTCCAGTAACGAGCATTGAATTTACAGTAAAACTCCGCTATTAAGACCACTCAAAAATAAGACCACTCCGCTAAGACCAACCTTTGCCAGTCCCAAATATGTATTCTACATAGCTCCAGATAACAGGGGATATCCGCATAATGTTGTTCTTATTTATCCACAAAAATATGTTGTGGTACTCATTAGAAGCGCCTCGTTGAGGCGCTTCTAATGAATACCACAACATATTTTTTTGTAGAGAAATAAGAAAAATATCGATACTTATTGGCTAAAACAAGCACGTTATCTGGAGCTATGTTCTACATTCAATATTAAGACCGACCCGCTAATAAGACAATTTTTAGGCAATACCAAAGGTGGTCTTGATGGCGGACTTTTACTTGTATTTGAATCACTTTATTTATGGGTATATAAATAAATAGATAAATAAAAATACGTCTGTCGTGCTGATGTTATTCTTGCTTTATTATTTAGAAATTTTAATTTAAGGATTCGGATATGTCTTGGTTCACAAAATGTGAGGTTTAATATAAAAGATGATGTAATGGGTCCTCTTTCAACTAACAGATCATTTGTATATTAGGACATATATGTGTAACATTTCTTAGTAGGGTTATTTCTGGACTGTGATGGAAGGCAAATGCTCTACCTATTTTGTAAAAGACTTACCAAAAGAAAAAAAAAGAGAAGAAAATCTGATCTTTTGTTACATTTAATAATAAAAATACATTGTTGTTTATTTTTTCTCATTTTTAATTATATACAGATATGCTGTGGCATCTCGTTACAATTGCCTTTCATAGAATTGAGAATAGAAAAGAAAAAAAAATCTGTCTTGAGTACCTCTCTTCGCTGTGGCAAACAAAATCATCAAATAGGCCTTTTTTTTCTGCGACCTTGCGGGAATCGCTATCAAAATTCACAGTAATCAAATAATCGCGAAAATTTCCAGTGATACGGGTATTAAAAAACCAAAACAAAACAAAAACAATGCCTTACATGAGATTGTCCTTGATCGACTTGATTGAACAGGAAGAGAAATAGAAACCATTTTTTGTAAGTGGCGCCAATATTGACATTATGTATCCGTCCGCAGAGGAGCAGTTGATGCTTCGGAACCAGCCATCATGGTCGGATCCTAAACTAAGAAGAGAAGTGTCCGGGTGGTCGAGTGGTTAGCGTTCCCGACTCCAGATCATGAGGTCCCGAGTTCAAATCCCGCTGGAGGCGGAATTCAGCTCGCGACTGTACGGCGCTTCTTTGCACAGAATTTTTCATAGTCACACTTCAATCATCTCAATATGACTTAGATAATGTTGAAAGGGATGTAAAACACCAAATCATCATGATCTTAAACTAAGAATATAACCGTATTTATCCTAAGTGATCGGACAGACAAGCCTGGACAAACACTGTAGACCCAGATTAGACGACACAGAACGCGGCGTCTGATCAGGGTCTACACAGTTTGCCAATATCCAGTAGCTTTTCAAATACATCAGTCGGTAGTGAAATAGTTTTGTTAGGGTAAGTATGGTAAGGAGTTAAGGTGTCCGAAGACTTAGGGTAAATATGGTAAACATGAAAGGACACAACTGACATATTTAAAGAAACAGCGAAGATCCAAACAAACATGCATATCTTTTCAGTCTGGTTTTGACCTTTGCATTTTGCATACTCAATATGACTGAGCCAGCGCACGACAAAACCTACAATAAGACTTGTGCGACCAGCGAAGACTCAGATCAGACTGCGCATCCGCGCAGTCTGATCAGAGTCTTCGCTGATCGCACGTGCCTTCTACAGCATACGGGTTATCCAAAGAGGGATAAACGAGAACCCTTGTCATACTGGGTGGATGTACAGGCTGATCTGAGTCATTGCTGGTCACATAGGTCTTATTGTAGGTTTTTTTTTCGTGCTCTGGCTCATGTGTGATTACTTTGTTAGGTATAGATCAGGGATCCTCGGGAATGTGTTTACAGCCAAGACCCAGCTCAGCAGCATGCGCATCCCCATAGTCTCATCAGCATATTTGTTATCTGCTGACACATTCTACAGTACATCACGAAAACATGCCTATATAATTTTGACCCCCTTAAACCCCACTTTATATAGTAAAACTGGGGTTTACAGGGGTATACATTATTTTTCTTATTTCTGCTCAAAACATAGATTGTGGGTACTCGTTAGAACCGCCTCGTCAAGGCGGTTCTAACGAGTACCCACAATCTATATTTTGAGCAGAAATGGGTAAAATATAGGATTTTTTTTATCTGAAAAGTTTCATTTTTTTGGTGGTAAAATTTTCAGTATATTTGAATAGGCGTGTTTTCGTAATGAGCTAATGAGTCTTTAAAGAGGACTGGCGACACTAGGTGGATTGTCTGCCATTTTACAAGGGATACAACTCATATTACTTCCAGTTTGCTTTCCGACACATCATTCCCTTTATGAAAAGGAATCCACTCTTAAAGGAAAAACATGTGCCCCCAAAGGGACTCCAGAAAGAAATAATTTGCTCCCAATTTTGGCTCTTATAAAGTGGCAAGTTCTTTCTTTTTTGAGTAGACCCATTTTCAGAAGGGAAGCAAAGTAATTTTACAGAGTTTCCCCCTTAAAATATATCAATTCCCCTGAAGCGGGAAGTTAATGTCCTGACCCAACACGCAGAAGCGTAGGTTGATCTGGGTCTTCCTTGAATATGCCATAAGGACACATTTACCCTTGCTGCGACCTATATGAACCACCGCATGACAAAACCAACAAAATGGCATGTGCGCTCAGTGAAGACACAGATCAGCCTGGGCATCCATCCAGTCTGATCAGTCTTCGCTGTGCGCTCAGTGGGTAGCTAAAGACCCGAGCTTTCTTCATGCGAACAGCGAAGACTCTGATCAGACTGGGCGGATGTCCAGGCTGATCTGAGTCTTCGCTGAGCGCACATGTCATTATTGTAGGTTTTGTCATGAGCTGGCTCAATTATAACAAGTACAAAGCTAAGATACTGACCAGACAGCGAACGAGCAATGTGATATTAGTTTTCATGGCTGTGGCATTTTATCGTATTGTGTGTGTGTGGGCGGGGGAGGCGGGGGGCGTGGGGGGAGTGGGGGAGCTTCCTGTGTCCAGGGTCAGACTTGAATTTGAAACAAATAGCGAAAACCTATTTTTTTATTGCAATAAATGCGAAACTGCTGACATATCCCTCCAGGTTTTATCCATTTAGTAATTACTTTCAAACGCATGAAAACAATTATTTCAAAGACCTGCAAAAAAACTATATAGTTTATTTCAATTCTCTGGATACCACCGGCACTAACTGACAGAATAAGATATATATATAACCGGAAAAAAGAAACGCAACACTACTCATTAAAGACTAATTGATTGTGTTGGGGTTTAACGACACGTCAACCTTTGTGGGTTATTTTGTGTCTTCTCCCAAAGAAAGGGAAAAAAGATATAGAAGAGATAGTAGAATAGATGAAAGAGAGGAACAGGGAAGAAAGAGGAACAGGAATGAAAGTGAAGAAACAGAAGAAATAAAAACATTCCCCCTCTACCCTTACCTGCTACAAGGATAGCAGGTTGTGCCCAACTGTTAGCCAATATCAGTTGGGCGCCCTGGTGACGTAAGATACACGACATCTTCGCACCACCCGACGACCCCCATTAAAAACTAAATAAACTCTCCCACACTATGTATATTGGAAGAGTCCATTTTCGATTTTAGGTATGTCAGACTATATGATAGATATTCCTAAAGAAAAATGATTGAACTATTTGCAAACAGTGGAGACCTTGATCAGACGCCGCTGCGGGGTCTCACCTGGGGTCTGCACTGTTTGCCAGTTACCCGTTTAGGGATCTCCAGTGTTCAATTGGTTAATGGCAAAAGAAATGATGACTAATACCTTATGAATGTAAAACTGATCTACGTAATGTGTATAACTTACAGGTAAAGCAACAATTGAAGGCACCGTATTTAGGTATGTCAGACTAGTATTGGGACACCCTATATACTTACCATTCTTGTCCTAAAATTTGAAATAGTCCGTTGTACTACCTCTTGATGTATCTGAAATATTGCTGTATGTATGGCAAACAGTGTAGACCCTGATCAGACGCCGCGTTTTGCGGCGTCTGATCTGGGTCTACACTGTTTGCAAAAACCTATCTGCCCCAAAACTTAGGGTTTTTACGGTATATTCGAATCGTTTATTCCTCGATGTAAAGTTATACATGCAAGAAATTGTGGCTGAACACATAAGGATAATTTTTATTGCAACAGAAAAAAAAGTAAGAAGTCAATCTTACTCTTCTGTGCAGTCAAGAAGTATTGCGTTTCTTTTTTGGGTCAGTATACTAGCAATCCAGTGCTGAAACGGTGGACCCGTATTTATACAATAACGAGAAAATTAAGACCTTTATTTGTATATGGTTTGCAATTATTGAAATTTTTTTTTGCTTTTGGCATAAAGCTACAATCATATATATTATTCATTCGCAGAAGACAAAAATACTTCACTTTTAGTCTATAGAGACAGCCTGTGTCCTGTTTTGGTAAGATATAATCTTAAAATCCGCATCTGCAAATAAAACCATCCACACATTGAGAAATGGGTCTTTGGAAAGCATTACATATATGCGGACAGCAAATGATTTGCCAGCGAATCCGCACACACAGACAGTCCAAATAGGACATTCGCTGTCAGACCGCTTATGTAATTAATTGATTGCTGCCAAACATACGAAGAAACAGCTAATGCCATGACAGAGGCAAATACTTAACCATCGCTTTGATGTTGGCATCTGACCCAAAAACACTTTTCTTGGCGCTTTTCCTAATTATGACATCTTCGCACTTACGTATGAGCTAGTTCATGAACAAATGTTCCAACTGAACTATAGGCTCCTTGGTCTTCTATAACTGCTGACGATTTGCCTTCCTTTACTTGGCAGATATCATCGGCAAAAGCAACACCTAGAAAAAGAAGATTTTCCTTGTCCTGCTGAACCCGGATATATATGTATTGCCTTTGCAAACAGTGTACATTCCAGATCAGTTGGCTTCTTCAGATCAGTTGGCTTCTGAGAAGCCAACTGATCTGGATCTGCACTGTTGTCACTAAGTATGCGAATTTGTATCCATAACTTGGAAATATTGATATCCTTGAATGAAATTAGACAGGAAATGTTCGATGAAATTCGCCCATTTTGTACACCAACATTTAATATTTTACTCTATGGTTTGGATTCACTTAGTGATCAGCATATCTCAGGCATATTTAAATCGGTACGGAAGTTTATAATTGGAAGTAAGCGGTTCAGTTCAGCCGATTAGTATGTACCAATCAAACGTTATTATTATTATTATTTATTATAGTCTCATCATGGTTAACATACATTAACATATGTACAGATAAACAAAATTGCTATTTAAAAGATTAACCATGCCATTCTATAAAGAATTATAAGAGACTATCACCGCATATTCCAGACAATCCGTGTTAAGAGCATGTGTACAATAATTTACATCAATGCATAAAATATTAAGATTATCAGATTAAAATACATTAATCACCCTACACTTGACCACACGATACACGCATCGCCAATTAGACGGCGTCGCCGAGGGCAGAGGACATGTGACAGACCAATGTCTAGACAGCATACCCCCGCCCTGGTTGAGACGCCCGCTGATACGCCTACCATGCGGTCAATCGACTAGGATGATGTAGAACCTAAAAGAAAAGAATATTATTTCTTTATAAAACGTATTCAATAAAATTATGAAATGATCAACAAGACAACTTATAATAAAAAATTAATGATACAATAAAGAGTTGCGCGTCTGAATGATTTTAAAACAGGTTTTGGCACATAAACGAATCAAACTAGGATGGCTAAACTGTAACTTCATTTTCTAAATATCATTTAAAACGTTAAAATTACAGTTTGGCAACAAGGAGTTTGCATTAGAAAATAAATTGTTTCTGAGATCACGATAAGTTTCACAACGTAAAATTACATGCATTTCGTCTTCAACGGAGCTGCAAAAAGGGCATATTCGTTGATTCACATCGAGGTTTTCATACCGTCCTGTTTCGATTTTAATTGGCGCGACCCCGCAACGGAACTTTGCAAATGCTGAGCGATGCATAACAGGAAGAAACAGCTTACAGTATTCTTCTACTTCATAACGAGACTTAAATAGTCTATAAGTTCTCAATTTGTTCCGACCATTACCAGAACGACCAGTGTCCCTGTGAATTTCAGAGCTCCAGTCTCGGACATGTATGTGCAGTAAACCTTCTCTTAATTTTGTCAATAAAGCATGTACAGAGAATGGCACATTAAACACGTACACACAGTAAATGATAATATTGATAACAATACATGTTACTTACACAGATTGTCCTAATATAAGTTTGTACACTAATCAGTAATTATCATTTCGTTGCGAATCGTCAAATACACCACCGAATCATTAGAAAAAAAAAACTTTTTTATAGCTAAAATGCGCTTAAATTCAGCATCAAACTCTAAATTTTCCTTTTATCATTTTGTTGCAGTTGTGCGGAATTCCCTGTATATTCTTATTCTTATCAATATATATTTATTGATTTTCTTGCTAAATTCGTTAGTTTTCTCTTGTCTTTTCTTTCATTCCTTTTTCTTACAAATATTCACCATTTAGAGATACCTATCAGATATTTCGTCTATATAGCTTATACTCTTCAACATTACTGTTAAAATATCATTTTGTTGTAATAAGTCGTTTAATATTTGCAACATTTTGTGCAATGTACATTAATCGTATGCAACTGACTCATGATCACGAATCTACGACACGTTGAAGTATTATGGGAGTTGAATTTATATAAGCCTAATGGCTTTTTTTCAAATCCCTTTTGTATACAATACTTATATCAATGTCTTATGTAATCTCTTGTCATTTTGTACATGTTATACAAAAAAAAAAAAAAAAAAAAAAAAAAAACACACACAATTTAAATCAATCTTTTCTGCTGATTTTGTGACAACAAAATCAAGCTTTTTGTATAAAGCATAACTTATCCTTTCACCAGACGGAGCATGCATATGATTTATCATCATACATGAAACCATTGTCTGGAATTGTGATCATCTCGTTTTGAGCTGGTTGCTGTGCTGTTCGTTGGTTTGTAACATGTGTGATGTCCGTCGTGGCTGACTTACTCTTTATCTTGGTGTCATTGGAAGGCTAAGTTATGTTCTAAGTTTAGCTCTTCCTGGACAGCTTCTTCATTATTCTGTTTAAAAATATCAGTTGCAAAATTATGAAAACTTGTGTACATTACAAACACCAAATGCATATAGATATATATATAATAGCTTGTAATACACTTGACAGATAGTGCTCCAACGAAGACTTTTTTCTGGTACAGAATAGGCATGTTATGAAAACAGTACATTTAAAGATATAACAGACACTAAAAGACACACTTTCAACAAAGAGAAACCAATATTAGCCTCAGCGTGAGAAAAACGTCTTCTGACATGTGTGCCCAACAAAGACTTAAATCAGCCTGCGCACTCAATCAGTCTGATCAGAGTCTTCGTTGTTCGCATGAAGAAACCTTGCATTCTTTACTATCCAAAATGCGCCCAGTGACGATTCTGTACAGACTGATCTGGATCTTTACTGGGCGCACGTCTTAATTTGTGGCATGGATAGATTACTGATTTCGGTCTGAAGGTATGTTTAGTTTGAAATATATATATATTTAAACAAACAAAGTTTTAAAGGATATAATTCAAGCAAAGAATCTTTACCAATAGGAAATCCCGTGAGATCTGTGATATCCAACCTGAAGGAGAAAGAAAGATCCGCAACGTAAGAAAACGTACCTTCGTGTATGTGCGCATTCGCGGTTCATTTAGCGAATGCGCATATTGATTTGAGTTTTCGTCGGGTGCACATGTCAGAAGGTCTCTTTTATCTCACGTTGCGGCTCGAAGAATGCAAATGGCGAACAGTGTGGCATCATTCTGGTGCCAGTTTCACCACAGATTCTTATTTTAGTAACTTTTGAACAATAGCCTGATTCAGGGTTGTACTTTATACAAACTAAATGCTGTATTTACAGGTATTTGTTTCCAATTTTTATTCATATATCATCTATTTCCAAATACATATACCGGTCCTCGATGAATCAGTATGTGAGGATTCACGGGTTCCCTCCTTCGGCCATATTGTGTGAGGGATGGAAACTTTCTTCTTATATATTACATAATCGTACAGTAGTATCTTATTTACTCTCAGATGAGAGTGAGTGGTGTAAACTGAATTTGTAGCTATAGAACAAACTTTTCACGGGTTCCCTCCTTCGGCCATATTGTGTGAGGGATGGAAACTTTCTTCTTATATATTACATAATCGTACGGTAGTATCTTATTTACTCTCAGATGAGAGTGAGTGGTGTAAACTGAATTTGTAGCTATAGAACAAATTTTTCACGGGTTCCCTCCTTCGGCCATATTGTGTGTGGGATGGAAACTTTCTTCTTATTATAAGAAGAAAGTTTCCATCCCACACGCAATATGACCGAAGGAGGGAACCAATATGTTACATATTCATACGGTAGTATTTTATTTAATCTGAGATGAGAGTGAGTGGTGTAAACTGAATTTGTAGATATAGAACAAATTTGTTTATATTTTGTATGATAGTCTCATAATTCTATATAGAATGGCTTGATGCAATTTTATGTTCTTTATATAAGCTTGTAATACTGTACACCTTGATGAGACTTTGATAAAAAAGATAAATTGTAATTGAATAACGTCACTGTCCACATATGACGTCATTAGCGTTGAGTTTGGGTGGAGTTAATGGAAAGTAACAAAATGATTTCCAAAGAAAAGCCTAAAAGTTAAAATGCCATTTTAGAATATTTGGCGTTTTTTCTAACTCCCGCCAGGAAAGTATGAAGAAATAAAGGTATGTTCAAACTATCCTATAGATAAATTTTGCCAGCACTACTGAAAGTTAGTCAATCTTAAGACATCCACGACAACGTGCTTTCAACATTTAAGAAAAAGCTTTTCATGATGGTGATTTAAAAGTAGCGCGAATGTTTACTGAAATCATTCATAAACCCAGACATATAATAGGCAAACTTGATGTACACTGAGTGCCAGTGGCCATCTGTATCTCTTGTGGCTGCCGATGGCAGAATTCTGAACGCACTAATTAATGCACGTTGCTCTGACCTTCTTGTAGATTTGACTGGAGATATATCTGTTATTTCAATTATTTTTTTTATACTGACTTATTTAACGTATTCCCAAAACACGATCTTAATCATAGTAATGTAAAGAACAAAGAAACCATTAAGGCAACAGTGTGAAAATGCTATTCCTTTGATAATTTGGTATATGTATTTCACATGAGTAATTCATTGTTACTTCTAAGATTTATATTGTAAACAATTCTGTCAGTTTCGATAATCTAATCCCTACGTTAAAGTTTTTCTAGAGAAAAACTTCATGTGAATCGTCTTCCATGAAACGTAGAGCCTTGTTTTCTATGAAAAATAATTAAAATTTTCAAAATGTCTGCTGCAGTTGTGATTAAATATGATACTTTCTCCTGTCAAGGTAGTCCTGATCTCAATCACAAATACCTGTGGTCAGGTGAGCATACTGGTCCAAACTATTCTCTTGCATAGTTTTTCTCTAAAGGTTTTTGCATTTTATTATTTCTTAGACACTTCTATTAATCATAAAACATGTTTAGAAACTTCTAGACAACGTTAAAAAAAACAACAAAAAAAACAACAACAACAAAAAAACCAAAAAAAAAAAACCGTCTTTTTCTCTATGAATTCTCAATTTACCATGTTCCCCTGCCTGTTTAGCAACCGAGGTCTCACTGCATGCATATCCACACGATCTTCTTAAAGTTGGATGTTGTAGGAAGCTGCAATTTTTATTAACTGCCAGTGTTTGGATAAAGCGTCGCATTTGTAAGGAAAACAGAGTTCTCTTATCAAACGTTATCTAGGAAACATGAGTTCTACTTTCAAAATGCGCGCGCAATTACATGTTTGTACTAGAAAACGACGATCCACCGTACAATTAAAGGTAATATACAATGGTTTTAAAAGACTTTAGAATTTGTAAAACTTCATTTTTTGTTAGACACTGAGCAATGAACTTAATGTTGAAAACCGCGGTCAAGGAATCCAAAGTTTCCAAATACTTTGGGTAAATATGGTAACAATGAGACTTACCGTGTAAGGACCGCAGCAAAGTCGTATCTGAAACTAAACTTGGTGAGGTAGTCTGTCTTGAGAGCCTCAGCAAAATTGTCCAGTGCCACGTAATTGTCAATGGTATTATTTATTTTGTAGTTGTCAATAAACCAGGAACAATTACTAGTCTATAAAGTAAGAGAGAAGGCATGGTTATCCGTTCTTGTTTGTCCTATACACTATGTGCAATAAATAAATGATTCAAAATTACGCGAAATAACTGCCATAGATTTAATGGTTTCAAAATTATCTTTAGTAAGCCCTGTCTGAAAATTTGTTCACTGGTTATATCTTCTCTTACCATAGCTCTAGATAAGGCGCTTTTCAACCGAATAGAACAATTTTTCTTAGTCCCCCACAAAACATATACAGTCGACTCTCGTTATCTCGAAATCGCTTATCTCGAATAATCGCTTATCTCGAAGTGAAAATCTGGTCCCCGTTTTAACAAAGAGATCTACCAACAGGCAACAAAATATTGTGGAAAAGAGGAGAAATTGCTCCTTAGGAGCAATTTCTCCTCTTTTCCACAATATTTTAAATGTATCTCTAACTTAGGAGTCAAATTAATAATAATTATTCATTCTGTTAAAAGTGGTTGTTCGATTAATTGTTTTCCTCATTTCCGCAAATCTGATATGTCGAAGTACGGATATCTCGAAGTGTTTCATAGAGTCCCTTGGAGTTAGAGATAACGAGAGTAGACTGTATTGTGGTACTAATCGGAAGCGCCTCGTTGTTTTCATGGAGAAGCAAGAAAGAAATAGTTTGTGGATATACCCTCTCATATGGAGCTATGTAATAATACATGAAAGATTTTAACATTCTTCTAAAACTGATATAAAAGGAGTACAGTAATTATTTTCAAAACCACCAAGCAAAGTCCTTGTAAATAACAAAATCGTGGCAAGGTCGTTTTGCCGTCGCCACAACCCTGTAATGTCTCGGGGATGTCGAAACAACTGTAGCTGGGCCGAGACCTGTCTGATAAGCAGACTCTACTGCCTTTACCTGCATGATGAACTGAATATAGAGCTGCAAAAAAATGGTCGTGCATATACTAATGCTTGCAAATACCGACAACAAAAACCTTTTACGAGTAATGATGACAAACGTGTAATCACTTAAAGAACGACATAAACCGGCCAACAAAAGAAACGCACCAGTTATACGTACTTTATGCAAAAGAATGTAAAGTGTCAAACGTGTAAATCAGCGTGTAAATCAGAAATGGCTAGTACATTTGAATTCTTTGTTCCTCAACGTAAAGCATACATTGCGAGAAATTATGGATATAAAGAGCCAGCGCATGCAAAACTTACAATAAGCTTGTGCGACCAGCGAAGACTCAGATCAGGCTGCGCATCTGCGCAGTCTGATCAGAGTCTTCGCCGGTCGCATGTGCCTCCTACAGCCTCCGGGCTATCCAAAAAGGGATGAACGAGAACCCTTGCCATACTGGGTGAATGTACAGGCTGACTTGAGTATTTGCTTGTCACATAGGTCTTTTGTAGGTTTTGTCGTGTGCTGGCTCAAATTTTATTGCAGTTGAAAACAAGATATGGAGTAGAGTTAGACATCCATAAAAGCAGGTTTAATCCATGGACTCTTCTACCTTCACTCTTCGGACCGGTCTATTTCCAATATAAGAGGTGTCTGCTTAGTTTTTATTAATACCATGTTTTATAGAAATTCCTGTATTTAATGCAAACAGTGTAGACCCAGTTAGATACATACTGAAAATATTGTGGAAAAGAGGAGAAATTGCTCCTAGGAGCATTTTCTCCTCTTTTCCACATTATTTTGTCACCTGTTGTTAGATTTCCATGTTAAAACAGGGAATAGATTTTCACTTCGAGATAAGTGGTTATTCGAGATAAGCGAAGTTGAGGTAACAATAATCGACTGTTCCTGATTTGGATGAAATGTTGTTTTATGTCGACATTTCATATCATTAAAGCCTTAACCGATACATTCGAAGGGCTGTGTTCCGTGACTATCCTTTCCTGATTATTTCCATATTCATATTTTGCCTTTCGTCTGGAATATAGTAGGATTACCTTGCAAATGACGACACCAGAGAGGACAAGGGAAACACTGATTGACGGATCATGTGATAAACCTTTCTTCATCCTCATATCTGCCTGTGAAAGCAATGCAAATGAAAAACATCACTCTATGGTATATTTGCCACAAACAGTAAATATACAACGTAACAAGAACATCACTTCAACATCACAATAACATCATCTCAACGTCGCAATCGCAATAACATCATTTCACTGTTGCCGCGTCGACGTTGAAATGATGTTTTGCGACGTTGTGCGGTTGCGGGGTATTTTTACGACTGTATAATTTGCAGTTACGTACCATTCTCTCCCCATAAAAAAACGCAGACACGAGTTTGATAGAAACATATGCAAACAGTGAAAATTTTGACCAGCCTACGTATCCTCAGTCTACACTCTGACATTATGAAACTATATTCCAATACATCGGGCTTAAATCAATTGTTTACTTAAAACTTAAAATAGACAAAGAACGTCGGTGGTATTGAGACCAGAAAACTGCCATCGCTAAAATTGAAAACGTGTAATTTGGTATTACCATATTTTACCTAAGTTTTGGGACAGAAGGCCTGAGCAAACAGTGAAGACCCGGATCTAATGTCACAGAAAGCGGCGTCTGATCAGGGTCTATATGGTGTCATTTAGTAGTTTTTAGATACAACCTGTAGTAAAATATACTGTCTGTTTGCAGTTCCTCTTTGTCTGTTCAATCTTCATTTGTTCGGTTTAATTTCGACATAGTGCTGTTTAGTGTGGCATTTTAAGTAATTAACAACTTATCAGGTGTCTGGACAGGGCTGTATTCCATGATTATAGCATTTCCTGGGTATCTCTATATTTAATTTCTATCCATTCAAGAAAAGGGTGCTTACATGAGATGATTAATATAACTGAGCTTTAATCCAGCGGATGCGAAATGTTGAAACAACGTCGTACATGTATCAGCATCGCTGCAACATCATCGACGTTGATGCGACATTTGTCCAGATGTTAATACCATTCCTAGTAATCCATTTACGCTCTAGCGTCCCATAAAAGGGACACTGGCAAACAGTGTAGACCATGATCAGACGCCGCCGAACGCGGTGTCTGATCAGGGTCTACATTGTTTGCACTAAATACAAGAATTTCTATAAAACATTGTATTATGAAAATTAACCAAACACCCTTTCTGTCGAAAATGGGCCTGTCCAAGGAGTTCTGATAGACGAGTCCATTAGGCATAAATGGGCTAAACTTACAGCATTGAGAAGAGTTGCAACATATCGCAGGATGTCTTTTTCTATCTCCTTACTGTTCGGTTCTAGTGACTGGAAGGACTGGTAGAACGAATAGTCTGTCCAGACAAGGATTTCTACTGTAGCGTTGATATTCCTGGAACTTGACGTGGTGTGTTGGGTCCGATATTGTGCGTTTGGTTGTTTTGTTGTGTTTGATAGCTGAAAACATACAGGAATAGACTTGAATATGATTTACGGTAGCAGGGACATCGGTGTTAACTTTATTGTTTCAAGAACTTAAACATGGAAATTAATGAAACCGAATTTTGTGACATTACTGCGACCGTATGTAACACAGGTCCTTGAGGTTTTGTCTCAACAGTCCTTTCAAACATCTTTAACCCAGGAGATTCGTAAACAATGTTGTAGATACTGCTTCTGAATACCTCCTATGTCAACACATTTTGAGGGTGGTGATCAGAACTTCAAGCTCCTGTGGGTATGTACGTAGATAAAAGTTGTTTAAAATTTATGCAGTTTTCATTCTGAAGCAACCAAATTGATGGACTCGCTTGTTGAAAAATGTATTAACCAGCATAAATTTACCACGAGAGAAGATTATTTCCAGCTCAAAATGGTGTTTAAAGGTTTCAAAGTTAGTTGAATACTCCTAACACCAGGTTACCGTCAAAACTCCTCTGCCACGGACGTTATTCTTTGCATTTTTAATGATCAATATAGACGATTATCGAAGGGACACGTTGAAGCTTATGTTGAACACGAAACGCTGCCATTGGCGTCAACCTATGAATCGTCACATTTGTCTGAATTCCTTGTCTCGGAATGACCGGCTTTTACTTTTTCTTATGTTGATAATGCAAGCAGAGGAAAACTGGAAAGTACTGCAAGACTGCAAAATTTGGTGTCTGCAAATGTAATCGATTAGATGTGAAATTATTATTATCTAGGGATTAGTTGTGTGATCATTGTCTTTACGGTCTAGGCATGCAGTTAAAATACCGGACCATTTCAATGAGTTAGGTTTTTCGTCTCAATAAAGTATTTCATCGAAACGCACCCGGAAAGTTGTAATTCAAACTCATATCAACCGACAAGGTTGTCACATTAAGGTCTTTAAAATATGTGTACATTCATGTATGACTCCAAATTTTTCGATGTTTTCATGATTTCCATCTCTTGAAATTTTAGGATTAATCCTTTCACCCCTGAATTTCTGAAGTGGTCTCTTCCATCTCTGAATTAGGACAGGCCCAATGTTGAAAATACGAGTTTCAGTCTGAACTGAAAAACAGAATGGAAAACAGTGTAAATCCTGATGAGGCGGCTTGTTACGAGCCGTTTCATCTGGAGCTGCACTGTTTGCATAGGCATTTGTGTTGGTTTGCATCGATGAAAGAGTTAAACCATTTTTCTTTGTTTCCAGAATTGTATATTTAACTACACTTTAGTCCAACACATGGCGTCATGCTCTGTGGGCGAAATTCATAAATACAGAATTGTATCTTTTACTACCCTTTAGTCCAAGACATGACGTCATGCTCTGTGGACGAAATTCATAAATACAGAATTGTATCTTTTACTACCCTTTAGTCCAAGACATGACGTCATGCTCTGTGGGCGAAAATCAGAAATACAGAATTGTATCTTTTACATCCCTTTAGTCCAAAACATGACGTCATGGACTGTGGGCGAAACCCATAAATACAGAATTGTGTCTTTTACTGCCCTTTAGTCCAAGACATGATGTCATGCTCTGTGGGCGAATATCATAAATACAGATTTTGTATCGTTTACTACCCGTCAGTCCAAAACATGACGCCATGCTCTGTGGGCGAAAAATTAATAAATACAGAATTGTATCTTTTACTGCCCTTTAGTCCAAGACATGACATGACGTCATGCTCTGCGGGCGAAATTCATAAATACAGAATTGTTTCTTTTACTACCCTTTCGTCCAAGACATGACGTCATGCTCTGTGGGCGAAATTATTAAATACAGAATTGTGTATTATTAATGGCAGGCCATGAATATTCGGCTCAGACGTAAAGATGAAACACACTTCAAATATTGACTGTTGCTGACAAATTACAAATGTATTTATGTATTGAAAAAAAATTGTTATGTGGTATCATCATCAAGTCATCAAATCATCTTCTATCTTTCATACTTCATCCCTCTGAGAAGCTTGTGAAAAAAAATAAAAAAAAATGAAAATACATTATTGTTCATTTTACTGCTCTTTAGTCCAAGACATGACGTCATGCTTTGTGGACGAAACGCATAAATACAGAATTGTATATTTTACTACCGTTTAGTTCAAAACATGACGTCACGTTCTGTGAGGGAAATTACGTAGCATGCGGCTGAGGAAAATCAGTATCTCGACGTGTGTCTTTCCATTTAAATAATAGGTTACAGTACTTGTAACACTGGTTAATCTTTGAATGCAGAGTTAAAGCTGTCTGTTTTATCAGCATCACGGTCCGATATATATATTTAAGTAGAATGCTACCTGGGTAACAGATAGAAACTATAACTTTAGACTGTACATTGTATTTACTATATTTGTTTATTTACAGTTAACTTGACATGGTTCTCTGTTATGTTGCTTGGTATAATTTACTTGATTCCTTACTATATCGTTGATGAAGGCACCCATCTGAATGCGCATCAGAGATGCCGGATCATACTCTGTCAGAAGGTTTTTTGGATCAAAGGGATGGTCCATAAAACCGGAAGTTCTTTTATCATTTCCTGAAAATACATCAGAACAAACAGTCGTTTTTAGAAGCTTAATGGGATCCGATATACATCGAGGCGGAGATATCGCCGTCAAATTATTTTGTCGCCTTATTGCAAAGGGGTCTGCACAAACAGGAAAGGATTTGCTCGAAAGGGGAGCAAATGCTTTCCTTTCAGAGTAAACCTCATTAACCCTTTTCATGCTGAATAAAATGCCACGCCCACTTCTTATTTTCAGCCAATCAGATTACTTTGATCCAGTTCTTGATAGAAATTAAAATACTGAATGGCAAACAGTGTAGATCCAGATCAATTGGCTTCTTCTGAAGCCAACTGATCTGGATCTACACTGTTTGCAAAGACAGAGTATATCCGGGTTCAGCATGACTAGGGTTAATACAGGTTTTTGTGTACAGGAAAACAAAACAGGAAGTCACAAAAGTTATCCCCTTTGTCAGAATGGCCGAAAATCTGCCAGGTGTACCTAGTCCCCTTAACTTATTGCGAACAGATTGGATAGCAAGCCCAATGATCTTTTCTAGGATCTTAACACTTGTCATGAGCCATTAAGCCCTGGTCGGCAATCCATCTAGGAGAAGGCAACTCCAAACAAAACCTACATATCTGGATTTGCCTGTTCCAGCTATGTAAAGTCTGCTTCGGTAGCTGGGGCGGAAGAAATCATTTCGCTGATTTAACGGCCCAAACGGCGATGCAGCAGCATGTTGTAGAGCATCAAGAGCATGACAAGGCACTAAAGAAGTCTTGGTCGTCCAATGCATCCGGGCTTAGCTCCAGATGTCTTGACACTTTCTTGCCTCTGGATCCAGCTAGGTGAGGTTGACTGCGCGCCTCTCCCTCACTATAATCCAATACACAGCGCATGCCATCTTAGTCATATACACACAGCAACAGCAAGCACACATACGCAAGCCACACAAAAACCCCTGTGGCGATGGGCGAGCGGCGAAGCAACAGGTGAGGAAACACTTGAAGCTGTAGTTGCGAACCTGCACACAGGCGGCTTAGTTCTATATGGTCGCTTTCCTCAAGAATGAAGCACTATAGGGAATTCGGCAGTGGAACTGAGTGACTGAGCAGACCTTTTTAGGATCGCACTGCTCACCCCCTTAGCATGGGGAAGGGGCTAGAAAAGGTGTCCCAAACAATTGCCTGCTTCAAAACCCCTGTCTGGTTAACTGCGATCAGCGGGGATCCCATTTAGCGGTCGAGCAAGAAAGAAGAAGATACAGGTGATACCTTTGACAATCGATGCATTGAACGTGCGCACCTTGATGGACAGTGCTGGCTCAGACAGACCACAGCGTAGAACAGACAGCGCTAGTTGGTAGAGAACTTGATCGGTACAAAGTCGAGATTGCAGCTCTGAGTGAGACTCGCCTTGCAGAGGAAGGGCTATTAAAAGAAGTTGGTGTTAGCTACACTTTCTTCTGGAGTGGACACAAGAAAGAAGAGCGACGTGAAGCAGGAGTAGGTTTCGCCATCAAATCACACCTTGTCAGCAAGCTCTCAGGACTTCCAAAAGGCATAAATGACCGCCTGATGACGCTGAGACTTCCCTTATCTGATAAGAGTCATGCAACTATTGTAAGTGCCTATGCACCCACAATGACCAACCCAGATGAGGTCAAAGACAAGTTCTATGATGATTTGGATTCTGTGATTTCCGCTATACCCCGGATAGACAAATTCATCCTCCTGGGAGACTTCAATACTAGAGTGGGCACAGACCACCAAACATGGGAAGGAGTGATTGGGACTGAAGGAATAGGAAAGTGTAACAGCAATGGCCTCCTCCTTTTGAAGAAGTGTGCAGAGCATGAACTGCTGATCACTAACACAGTCTTCCGTCTGCCAACTCGCAACAAGACGTCATGGATGCATCCTCGCTCCAAACACTGGCATCTCATTGATTATGTCATAGTACGAAGGAAGGACAGACAGGATGTCAAAGTGACAAAGACTATGTGTGGTGCTGACTGCTGGACAGATCACAGGCTTGTTGTCAGCAAACTGAACTTGCTCATTCAGCCTATACGGCGACCACACGGCAAGAAAGTGCCAAAGAGTCTGGATGTCTCCAAGCTGAAACAAGACAGCAAGAGGCAACCCTTCATCAATGATATCTGCAGCCGATTAGATGCAATGGAACTCCGTTCAGATGATCCAGAAGAGAACTGAACAGTCTTCAGAGACACCGTCCACTTTTCAGCAATGGATTCCTTGGACCAGTACCTCGTAAAACCAAGGCTGGTTTTGACGAGAATGACGAAGAAATCCTGGGACTCCTTGAAGAGAAACACCAAAAACACAAGGCATACCTTAGTGATACCAGCTCAGTATCCAATAAGGCGGCATATTCAAATATATGCAAGAAAGTCCTGACTAGGCTCAATATGCAAGACGCCTGGCTGAGCAGTAAGGCTGATGAAATCCAGTCCTTTGCAGATAGAAGAAGTTTTTTGATGCGCTAAAGACAGTTTATGGTCCCCAGAGCTCAGGAACCACCCCTCTTCTCAGTGCAGATGGAACTAGTCTTCTGACTGACAAAGAGGCTATCTTGAAAGGATGGGCTGAGCACTTTGATAGTGTACTTAATCGGCCATCATCTGTCAATGATGACGCTATCAACAGACTACCACAGGTGGAATGTAATCTGCTGCTTGATGAGTTCCCAACCGTCTCTGAAACAGTGAAAGCAACAAAACTTCTGTCATCTAACAAGGCTTTAGGTTCAGATGCAATACCTGCTGAGATCTACAAAGCAGGAGGAATTCCAGTTGCAAAGAAGATGTTATTTCACATTATGTGGAGAAAAGAAGCCATCCCTCAAGAATTCAAGGATGCGTCAATTATCCACCTATTCAAACGGAAAGGGAATCCTCAGTTGTGTGATAATCATCGTGGAATCTCTTTATTGTCAGTTGCTGGGAAGGTCCTTGCAAGAGTTTTCCTTAACCGACTGAATGAACACCTTGAACAGTCAAGGCTTCCACCAGAAAGCCAGTGTGGATTCAGGAAAGACAGAGGAACAATTGACATGATCTTCACAGCATGGCACCTTCAAGAGAAATGCCAGGAACAGAACATGGACCTCTACATGACCTTTGTTGACATTACCAAAGCATTTGATACAGTCAGTCATGAGGGTCTTTGGAAAATTATGGCAAAGTTTGGCTGTCCGACCAAGTTCATAGCAATGGTGAGGCAGTTCCACGATGGTATGCTTGCACGGGTCCAAAATGATGGTGAGTTTTCTGATCCACTCCCTGTGACAAATGGTGTCAAGCAAGACTGTGTACTAGCTCCAACTCTGTTCAACATGATGTTCTCTGCCATGCTCACAGCTGCTTTCCAGGATGGTGACAACGGTATACCTATTAGGTATCGCTTTGATTTGAAGCTTTTCAACCTAAGAAGGTTGCAAGCCAAATCTAAGGTGCAGACAGAGGTGCTAGACGAGTTCCTGTTTGCTGATGACATGGCGTACGAGGTTTTTCGAAAGTTTAATTTAACCCATTTATGCCTAGTATCCCATAAAAGGGATATTGGTGAACAGTGTAGACCCTGATCAGACACCACAGAATGCGGCGTCTGATCTGGGTCAACACTAGGACAGGATTTTCTATAAAACATAGTACAATGAAAATTAAGCAGACACTCTTTATACTGAATTGCATCGGTCAAATGCTCATCACACATATGTGTCATAACCTCCTTGCATTGGTCCAAAGTTTTATGGTAGAAGAGTTCTCTCGGCATAAATGGGTTAATTAATCAGGAGAAGCTGATGGACGTCTGACTATTGATCAGTTGTTAATTTTAACCTTTAACTCTGAGTTTTTAATGACGTTTTCCATCTTTGAATTAGGACAAGACCACTTTGGTATATAGAGGCTTCAATTAAAGCAGCAAAGCATAATGGCAATAAAAGGCGATGCATTCTGTTCGTCGACATATACTACAGTAGCCATTGATTCTGTAAGCGGACAACGAAGTACCCGATCAGACTGCGCGAATGCGCAGGCTGATCTGGGCCTTCGTTGCCCGCATATGACCTAAGGCTTTTTCTTGCATTTCAAGTCATATGCTTTGTCTGCAGGACTGAAAGGTTTTGAAACTTCTGAACAATTCCGAGTTAAAGTTAATAATGATATTCATGAAATATTTGCCTGCAGTATGTGTCCGTTTAATTATGACATCTTCGTTCTTGTGCATAATAACTCCATCCTGAAAGTAAAAGTGAGTACAGTTATAAATGTAACGTATAATTTCAGTATTTTTCAGCTTATCATTTTATTGGACTTGGATTCATTTATTTTAACACATTTAGTGTGGAGATCCCAAAAAGGTAATTGGCAAACACTGCAGACCTAGATCAGACGCCGCAAAACGCGGCGTCTGATTAGGGTCTTCACCGTTTGCATTAACAACAGGAATTCCTATAAACATAGTAATAATAAAACTGCTATCGGAAATAGACCTGTGAGAGAACTCCACTCGACGTAAAAAATAAGCAGACCTGTTTCACAGGGGAGGATCCAGAGGGACGTGGCGTGGTGGCGGGAAGGAGGGGGGAGTGAGGTGGGGGGAGGGAGTCGTGGGGTTTGAGTCGAAATTTCATTTTCAGAAATTTGAATTTGATAAATTTTGATACCATATTTACCTAATAAATAGTCGTTCATCTTACTCTTCACTTTATAATTTTAACATTTCAACAACTAACAAAGAACGTATCTAAAAATGATGGAAGAGTGGCAAACAGTACAGACCCTGATCAGACGCCGCTTTCTGCGTCGTCTGATTTGGGTCTATATTGTTTGCCCAGACATATCTGTCCCAATACTTAGGGTAACTGGATCAATTCAAACACCCTCCGAAATTTGGACCCCCCACCCACCCCTATTAAATAATCCTGCATCAGTCCATGGTTTCAGACTATATAAATACACATGACTGCATGGAAAAATAAAAGAATAGAGACTTTTTGGTGACAGAGCTTAATAAAAGTCAGAAATTAAAATTAATGTGATATATATTTTCATACACTTAGTTAGAAATTCATAAGGCGTTTTTGTTTTTAGACAAAATTGTACATAAACAGAACTGGTAATCTCGAATAACCGCTTATCTCAAAATAAAAATCCGGTCCCTGTTTTTACATGGAAATTTAAAAACAGGTAACAAAATATAATGAAAAAGAGGAGAAATTGCACCTTCTCCTCTTTTCCACAATATTTTAAATATATTTCTAACTTCAGGAGTCAAATTACATATTCATTTGTGAAAGTGGTTGTTCGATTTATTTTTTTCTCAAGAGGTGTCGAGGTACGGATATCTCGAAGTACTTCAGAGAGTCCCTTGGACTTGGAGATAACGAAAGTCGACTGTATATTAAAAAGAGAGAGTTTTAAAAGTGCAGATCATCCTACCAGATTTAACCCGCTGTCCATCTGTGTAAGACATACAGCTCCGTTCTCAACTTCGTCTTGAAAACATTTGATACCTTTCTGAAATATAAGGAAACCTAACAATTAAGCTGTATGGGCCGGTGAACAGCATTTCCTATAAGACTGCATGTGCGCCTAGCAAAGACTCAGATCAGCGTGTGCATCCACACATTCTAAGTAGAACTTCTGTCGTCCGTCTAAACAAAGCTTGGGTGTTTGGCTACCCGTAGAGCGCCAAGTAATGACTCTGATCAGTCTGCGCTATTGCGCAGGCTGATCAGACATCCGATCTTGCTGAAAATGCTGTGTCCCGGCTCAGTTATTACATACTGTTTTATCATTCCTTATAATAACACAACAAATACGAAAGCATATGGTAAACATGTAACAATTGTTTTGTTTAGTTTGGAACAAATTCAGGAAATAATGCCAGATGAATATAATTATTCGAAAATGGAAATATTTCGGATTTTTAGGATTTCATTGTCTCATTTATTATATTCCTATTTCACAGTTTTCTTGCCTTTCTGTATTCTGTATTTATATATAACTGCACTATAAAATAAATAAAAATCAAAATGAACCTCGTTTTGCTCAGATTAGTGTGTAGATATATTAACGATAACGCATTATAATATGGTGGTGGCGAAATAAACATCGAAAAACGTCAAGACGTTGCAGGAATGTAGGGCGACTTTGCATCTCTCTCTCTCTCTCTTTCTCTCTCTCTCTCTCTCTCTCTCTCTCTCTCTCTCTCTCTCTCTCTGTGTTACATATTTATGTGTTTACAGACATAACCTTCAAAAGAACTACAAGCACTTTAAGGTCCTTCGGAGACAAACTAAAGTATGCTTCATTGCTTACTGCCAGATCCAATATTCAGCGTCTTGTATTTATTTATATATATTGTTGTTGAAAATTGAATTAATATTGCTTGATTTTTGTACTGAAAACGTATTTTAAGGTGAATAGATACACCCGGAGATTTTGACACTATTTTTACAGGGAGACAATTTTTGCAGACACGAAGTTATATCTATATCCTGTGAAACGTTTCAAAACTGGAGCTACGCTTAAAGGAAAGAATTTGGGAGTAAATTCATTCCTTTAAGAGTAGCTCCTAAAGAGAAGGGAGGCAAACATTTCCATATCAGATTTATTTTCCTTAATGGTGTATCCATTCCCATTAACCCTTAAAGTGCCAGTCACAACTATTGTCGTCTGCTTTGTCATCTGCTTGTGATTTTAAGAGTCATTTTCGCAAACAGTGTGGACCCAGATCAGACTGCTCCTTTAGGAGCAGTCTGATCAGGGTCCACACTGTTTGCCTGTATGCAAAAATAGGTTTGAAAAGTTTGCAAGAATATTCAGCAGACGACATAAACAGACGACATTTTCAGATGCATGTTTTCTTGGCGCTTTAAGGGTTAAAGAAGAGGCTGCTAGAGACATGTACTTACCTTTATTTTATGCAGGCGCACCTCGTCTTCAATGATAAGATACGGAATACCAATGTCACTGTATGTAGACAGTACAAGACTCTCTGAGAGTTTCAGCTTCAACAGATCATCCATAGTCGCATTTTTCACTCTGGCACCATCCCTATGTTTACCCACACATAGTTTTTCTGTGTATAAGGCAGGGCTACCTATAGAATTATAGTGATATACTTCATAGAATGATCACTCTGAGCTTAAAATTGTCGTCTCCCTTCTCAGAGAAAATTAACTCTAACAGAAAAATGTTTTGTTACTCTGTTTGAGAGAATCCGCCGTCTCACATAGTTTTTTATAGCAAAGAATTTGGTCTCTGACGTGGTAGGGGAAGCAAATTCCCAGCTAGCATTCTACGTAAATCTACATCGGGCCGTCATCGGCCCGTCAGCTACCCTGACGGGCCGATGACGGCCCGATATAGATTTACGTAGAATGCTGACTGGGTTATGTCCGTTTAGAGTAGTCCCGTCCCTCCATTTGAGCATGGAGGCAAATAATTTCAGATAAAATGATATCCCTCGAAGGTATGTAAATTCGACATTATATCGACGTTATCGCTTCATTGTTTCATTTTAGAAATCCACCCTTTCCTTTATGTGTGTCTGGCATTGTGGTCACCTCGATGGTGAAGAGGTACCCAGTCAGCATTCTATGTAAATCTATATCGGGCCGTCATCGGCCCGTCAGGGTAGCTGACGGGCCGATGACGGCCCGATGTAGATTTACGTAGAATGCTAGCTGGGTAGTTGTTTTCTTTTGTTGTTTTGTTTTTGCTTTGCTTTTTTGCTTTGTTTTTGTTGTTTGTTCATATGTAATTGTGCTCTCTGAGCTTTGAATAAAAGTTTATGTGTGTTGTTGCTTGATGTTCTTTTGTTATGTACAGTCGAACCTCAATAGCTCGAACACCGATGTCTCGTTTACCATGGCTAATTTGAACTCGTTTTTAATCCTACGAAATTCTTTCGATAACTCAAGAAAACAAATATTTAGGGAATTTTTCTTATTTTATCATGAAATTGTATGTTGTGTGTATTCATAAGAATCGCCTCAGGAGGCGATTCAAATGAGTACACTCAACATACGATTATTGTGTATTAGATCAAAAAGAGTTCCTTAAAATCGTCGCCATTTGCTTACATACCTAGCGCCATGATTAACCCACAATAGATCGAACTACCCATATCTCGAACAAAGTCCCATGGTCCCAAATATGTCCTCTTGGTGTCATTAGTAGGCTATGTTCAGTAATTGTGATACTTCCTGGCCCGAAGTTATAAAACTTTTTTCGTGCTCAACTCAGCTGAGCATGAAATTTGTGCTGTTAGTATATAGGATGGCACGAAGTACTCATCATGGTAATGGAACTACCATTATAACAGCTACACTTGAAGTGTGAGGTCATATCTGTCATTCTGGAAGAGAGAAGCTGGTGGCTTTGCTTTCGTTGTTTGTTACTGTCTGTATGACAATGATAGTCTAGAATGAACGTCTTCACTATTTTACAGAACCGGCTGCTATTAACTTAAGGAACGCCGTACGCAACATAATTAAGCAAAAACAGACATAATTAAGCAAAAACAGTGCAACCTCCCTATGAAAATCACACTAGAGATGGTTTAATCTAGAGTGACTTAAACTGGCTATTTTAAGTAAGTGGCTGTTTTAGAAAGCTTGAATATGGGGGTAAAACGGCTCTTTTGGAAAATCAGAATGGCTGTTATAGGGACTGAGGTGACAGTTGTAGAGAGTTTAGATATGGTTGAACGGTTCTTTGGTAAATCAGAATGACTATTATACGAAGGTTGCTGTAAATATGGATTAAAAATATCGTTTGGAAATCATTAGGACTATAATAGGGAGCCTGGCTGTTTTTGAGAGGTCACATTTAAAGGAGGATTCACTGTGTTGATACTGCACATAAGATATCAAGGGCATTCCATGTACAACATACATACATAGTATCAGTTAATAACTTTTCTATTCTTCCTTTTACATGGGAAATCATTGATTATCACTGTACAGTCAAACCTGTCCTAAAGGCCACCTGTATTAAGCAATCACCTGCCTTTAAAGGCCACTATATGAGATCCCATTAAAGGCAAAGAAGTTAAAATCTACCTGTATTAAGCAAGCACCTGTTTTAAGCAACCAATTTTTGGCTTTCCCATAGGTGCTTGCTTAACACAGGTTTGTACATTCAATTAAGAGGGCTGAATACACTTGGTGTTTCGCAAAGGGAGATAATTTTGCAACTTTCTGTTTGTTTTACTGCACCCCATGCTCATTCTGAAAAGGGTCTACTCTGAAAGGAAAGAATTTGCTCCCGCAGGGAGCAAATTCTTTCCTTTTAGAGTAGACCCTTTTCCAGAAGGGAAGAAAAACAATTTTGACAGAGTTACCTCCTCTGAGAGTGTGTCGATCCCCCTTGAGTGAAGGAATTTAACTACGTAACATATTCTAATAATTTCATGTGGATAAATCTTGGTACATGTGCACTCACCATTAATCATATTTAACGTTGCGAAAACTGTTATCTGAAAGAAGAATGAAATGTACAAAGATAAGGTAAGTGGAGAGTATTGTACGGCAATTTTCATGTCCCCCATATCAACCCGAGACACCCATATCAACCCGAGACACCCATATCAACCCGAGACACCCATATCAACCCGAGGGCCGAAGGATCGAGGGCCGATATGGGTCGAGGGTTGATATGGGGTATGATATGAAAATTGCCACATCATTATCTATTTATCATGCATTTGTTTGCCTATTTGATATTGAACAATTATCACACCTCTGGCGCTCGGGCTGATATGGATGTCTCGGGTTGATATGGGGTATGATGAAAATTGCCATAAAATAATCTCTATTTGTTGACAATGCTATTCTTAATGCACCTGGTTGACTTCTACCATTTTTTAAAAGAAGGAGGCAAGTAATTGTGACTTCCTGTTTGCGTTCCTGGAAACCATTCGCCTTTTCAAAATGGTTCGACTCTAAAAGGAAATAATTTGCCTCCTGAAGTGTTCTTTCCTTTTAGAGTAGACCCATTTTTCAAAAGGGAACCAAATTAATATGACAGCGTTACCTTCCCCTGAAAGTTTATCTATTCCCCTTAAAATCAATGATAACAACGTTATTTATTTTAAATACAATTTTAATTCGGTGTTCTGAAAAAAATTAACTCTCAGAAAATGTAACAAATGCATTTTTATTAATCATTTTATGAGCTGTAAATTATTTGACACTGAATCCTTCAAGTGATAATTTAATGGGCGAGTCCCTTTAGGGACGAGTACTGTCCACAAAATATACGAAGACAGACGAGTTCAGATAAACAACAACAACAACAACAACAACAACAACAACACACACACACACACACACACTTAATTATTTCTTGAATCTACTGCGGTGTCAACCATATCCCGAAATATTGCTGTTGTTGGTATTTTCTTTAGAGCATTGCTAACAGGCTATTTCCCGAATGACGTTTTATATAAAATTTCATATATGGAAATTTACATTTGGGGTAGGGATGGTGGATAAATCTCGGTGCTCTTGACATGTGAAAATTAAAGAGCCCAAAAGATCAAAGAAGAACGGGAAAAACGGTACAGTCAGGATACAATATTACTTGTCTTATTGCAAAACCCACATTGTAATGAATAACCCATGTATAAATAATTCAAATAAAAATACAACAGTAAACAATGCCATACATTGTGCCAAAATTCATGACGTTGATGAGAATTAATAAAGACTACTGTCTTTTCAGTCCCACTGTATTTAGGACAAATAATAATAATAATAAAACAAAACACTAATACCAGACAAACTCCAAGAAAACTTTTAAATCCATATTCTGCCATTGTTATAATTTATGGCTGAGTCACTGGCAAATATTTGAGATAAGAAACCATTTACATAGATCTTTGCTTTCTTTCGTGATAAAACTGGGAAATATAGGAATGTCTTATATACATATGGGCCTATGCAGACAGCGAAAGCGCAGATCAGCCTGCTCGTCAACGCAGACTGGTCAGGTCTTCGCTATCCGCTAACAAAATTATTAGACACTATAGAATGTATTAATGCAGAGCAAATGCTCGGATGAGACATTGCGCATGCGTGGAGTGAATTTGATCTGTGTATGCTCGAAGACATATTTTCGCATGGCGTGGCCCATACAGTCCCTATTATATTTCCATACACTTGTGAAATATGCTTGTTTTCACCTCTGAGATTTCGTCACTGGACGATCTACCACATTTATCAATTTATTTAGGTCTCGAGGTTATAAAGCTTTTTTTTCTTGCTCAACTCAGCTGAGCATGAAATTTGTCCTGCTAATAAAGCTCAAATAACTAGCAATTGCTAATTTATTCTTTCTAAACATAGCTGAGCATTAAAATGTCTCTGTTAATAAATATGAAAATGCCAACTATTGTTGGCATTTTCATATTTAATAGCAGAGAAAATTTCATGCTCAACTGAGTTGAGCATGAAGAGTTTTATTATCTCGAGGCCTGCCCCCGAGGTTATATAACTTTTTTCATGCTCAACTCAGCTGAGCATAAAATTTGTCCTGCGAATAAATCTCAAATTACTGATAATTGCAATTTCTTTCTTGCTAAACATAGCTGAGCATGAAATTTTCTCTGTTGAGTTGAGCATGAATAAAGTTTTATAACCTCTGGGCCAGATTTCCTCAATGGGAAAAAAAAGTAGCTGGGTGGCATAGTGATAGTGTTCTTGACTCGCATGCAGAAAACCATGAGTTCGATCCCTCTTGGGTGGATGAAATTTTCATATAATAAGTATGCCAGGCTCGGCATGTCCTGGAAATCGGACATTTGGCGGGGTGGGTGGGCGCTTGGATCTAGAGTACATGGATGAGCCAAGAAAGCAAGGCTGCACAAACCAACGCACATAACATACCTGACGCTGCCTCCATGTACTTCGGGTTTATGCTTGTTTGAAATATCTGTACAATAACAACAACAACAATAGTTTAAAACAGACTGCACGAATGCCTAAAGTTGAGACGTTTTTTTGTACTGATGTCCGTACATTGCCCGCAAGAAGTAAAACCCTTTCTTTTCTCCAATGCTATTTTTCTACGATGGATTTTAGGCAAGCATGGCATGAGCCTGGATGCTGATTTGTCCCTCCCCATCCCCCCTCCCCCTCCCCCCTTAAAAAATTCTTTATTCTACGCATCGGTATCATTATTATTATAATATTAAGATTTGGTCTCTTAAGAAAGGGGCGTAGGGTTAATCGACGTTTAGACGTAAGGACTTGTTTCCATGGGGAGACGTTGACGTCACGCGCTAGATTCGATTGTTACAATATCGAAACGCCACCTCCACGTTTGTCAACGAATTTATCACTGTAAAAAAATTGCAGAATGGGTCCTTCATGCTGCAAATGTTCAAAAGCATATGAAGGGAGAAAAGCGTCAACGTATAACAAGTACAAAGACATGTTGCATTTAGAGAGCCGACATCTTGGTTGGATTAAAAACAGTGACCTCAGCCTCGATGATATTAAACTTAGAGCCAAGAACGTTGTAGCTGCTGGTGCAGAAGATCCACCCGACTGTTTTGTGAGTTGCTTCCCATGGACGACCTGCTTCAGAAAGAAAGAGCGAAGATCACAAAACTCCATCGTGCTACTTGTGGATCCACGCACGAATGGCAAGAGTACGTCACCAGAAGTGAGATCACTTAAATCTATCTCTGTTGACAATAATAAGAACAAACCAGATCCAGGTAAAAACAAAGAAACATATGTCGAGTCTAACGACGTTCCTAGTAAGCCAGATTCAGAGGATGAAGCTAGCAAGGAAACTGTAGATTTGAGAACAAGGCAGCACACATCCAAATGTTTAGCCAGGACAAAAACCTTCAGGAATGATTGGAATAGTTCTCAGTTTGGAAGGGACGCACGATCCTGCAACAGTGTCATATCTGTCAAAGAATTGAAGCGTAGTATCGAGAACTGGGACTGTTCTGGGTACCACACCAATATTAACAGGCCTTCTTGGAGCAGATACCTTAATGTAGACTAACATAGGAAACCACCCAGCTAGCATTCTACGTAAATCTACATCGGGCCGTCATCGGCCCGTCAGCTACCCTGACGGGCCGATGACGGCCCGATATAGATTTACGTAGAATGCTGACTGGGTAGACAAGAACAACAGGGAGTATTCATGGCAGGCCAACAAGAGTCAGACGACAAGAAAGAGAAATAGCTCACAGTACTGAACTGCACTGAATGTGAAAACCAGTTAGATGAACTGGATGAAAGCAGAGCTGTCAACAAATCTGGCATATTACTATATTTTTAAACGAAATTTCGTATTACAGAGCGAGCAGCTATTCGGGATTTGCTGGGCTGGCCTGCGGTTTTCATCCACAGCAGAAACCGGATTTTTTATTGCCCTTAATTATTCGAACCTTTTTCAGAAGTTTAGAACTATTGCAGGTATTTTAATCCTTTTATAGATAAAAAGAATAGGAAATTCAGTATTATTTACATAATCTGTCCATCGATAAAACTATTTGGGACTTGAGTCTATTTTGCTTTCATTACATTGACTTTAGATGGCCCAGGCCCAGGCTGACAATCATCACCTGGAGTTAAGACAAAAACCATATATACCCTTAGTATTCGGACGCACGTGCCTGAGCAAACAGTACAGATCCAAACAAGACGCCACATAATGCGGAGTCTGATGAGGGTCTTGACTTTTTGCCACTCATCCAACAATATGTAGATATATCAACATAACTGAGCCAGCGCATGATAAAACCAACAAAATGGCATGTGCGCCCAGCAAAGATCAGCCTGGGCATCCGCCCAGTCTGATCAGAGTCTTCGTTGTGCGCTTAATAGGTAGCGGATGCCCAGGCTGATCCGTCTTCACTGGGCGCACATGCCATTTTGTTGGTTTTGTCATGCGCTGGCTAATATAGTAAAATGGACTTGATTAATTTTTTGGACAAATATGGTAAAGAGTTAAGATGTTTGAATATTTAGGGTAAATTCACTATTCTGATTTGCAGTGAATGGACAGAAGGGTGTCGACGACTTGTTTACAGCTCGTGGAGTGTACACAGAACCGGACCACTGAAACGATTCCTGATCCCGAGGTTATAAAACTTTTTTCATGCTCAGCTCAGCTCAGTATGAAATTTGTCCTGCTAATAAATCTCAAATTACTAATAACTGCAAATTCTTTCTTGCTCAACATAGCTGAGCATGAACATTTCTTTGCTAATAAATATGAAAATGCCAACTATTGTGGCATTTACATATTTATTAGCAGAGAAGATTTCACGCTCAGCTGAGTTGAGCATGAAAAAAGTTTTATAACCTCAGGGCCAGGACTTCCTGGGTGATTGGAAGATAAAGTATTACAGTTGAACTTCGATGGCTCGAACATCTTTGGGACCATAGAAAATTGTTCGAGACATGGGTGGTTCGAGCCACTGAGGGTTAATTATGGTGCCAAGTTAGGAAGCAAATGGCGATAATTTAGGGATTATTTTTCAATTTTCTATACAATAATTGTATGTTGGGTGTACTCATTAGAATCGCCTCGATTCTATTGAGTACACACAACATACAATTCCATGTTAAAATAAGAAAAAAAATATAAATATTTGTTTTCTTGAGCTATTGGAAGAATATTGTAGGGACTGAAAAAGGAGTTCGAATCATCCACGGTAAACGAGCCATCCGTGTTCGAGCCATTGAGGTTATACTGTATCTTGTTCTGGTGGAGTACAAATCACCTTATTGCAAGTGCTAGACTGGGGACTTCGTTGTTCTTGAGTTAAGTTAGCCATGGCATTATTAGCATATAATATGGAAAATGGGAATGCTTTTGGTTTCTGAGCACATTTAGACAGATTTATACAGTAAAAAAGATATCTAGAAGTGAAAACACACACACACACACACACACACACACACACACACACACACACACACACACACACACACACACACACACACACACACACAAAAAAAAATAAAAAATCGAAAAGCTTGTTTAAAAAGCATAAAAATTCTGAAAATCCACCTCATAATATAGACCTTTCATCCAATGTTTTCACTATACATTATTGGAGATCAAGGGGAACACATTACATAGACTTGTTAACGTAATGCTTACTTGGTATTGTGTCTGTGTGTTTATGTTATTAGCTTTCTTCATTTTGTTCTCTCATCTATATCTTGCTATGTTTTACTTGTTTTGCTGATGAAAAATGAACCATTATGATTAGTTCTATCAATACCATGACATATAACATGTAGGAATTTTCTGTGATGTTCTTTTGTACACATGTTATAACATATGAATAAAATATGTTGTAATTCTGTTGTTGAATCTTTGTAGGTTAACCTGCATTTGTTCTATAATGAACATGATAACATATTCGCAACCTTATGTATTAAACTGTCACAGGGTAACGCTTAGCACTCTCGGTAAAAATTTCGACAAACGACATTTTGAAATGTTTTTCTTATTTTTCCCAGAAACAGGTTTTGACATTTCATGCAACTTGTCTCCATCAGAGACAATTTGCTTGAAATGTCAAAATCTGTTTTCTGAGAATAATAAGAAAAAACAGTATCAATTTGTCGTCTGCTGAATTAGCCAAGAGGGTGGTAAAGGTTAATCAGGACCTTTGTTGCCCGCATATAACATGAGTGTCTTTTTCTTTGGTTGCTTACCATATTATAAAAATAACAGAGGCCTGGATAACACAGAGGTATGTATCTTGCTTGTCACCTCTGTGGCCCGGGTTCGAATCCCGGAGCTGGCATGTGGCAGGGTAGTAGTTGCCCATGCAAGGTCGATATTTTTAAGTTCGTTGAGCGTTCTGTGTAAATGACGTAAAATAAATTGTTTAACGCTTAATATTATTGGACAAAAAATGTCAGCAAATGCCAGTTTAATCTTTTGCTGCTTTTTTTCAAAAAAAAAAAAAAAAAAAAAAAAAAAGGAAAAGAAAAAAAAGAAACAAAATAAAAAATAAAATATAAAAAAATCAATTTGTCGTCTGCTGCATTAAAAGATAATGTTTGTTCATTATTCTGCTGGCCAAGATGGTAAAATGGTATACATGCTAGATCCAGACAAGTTTGCACACTCACATAGTCCGCTGGTAGCTTTTGTTTTTGCCTATTAATAACGCATGTGTGTGCGTGTTTGCGTGCGTATGTTTCTTTTGAGAGTATGTTGTACATACGGTGTTTTTTCTGCGCCTGGTTCAGTTATTTGCGATAAAGATGCGGGTTAGAGACATATCTACTGGAGATTTCAATATATCAACTCACAATGGCATGGTTGATACTATATCTATTGCTGTTGGTTATTTCAAGTACTTGGCTATGGAATTTCCATAACCGATTAAAGAAAGACCATGCCTGTCGTGATCCACTGCCACCTGGAACCTTTGGCATACCAATACTCGGGGAGACGATCTCACTTCTCAAACAGGTATGTGTATTGGACGTGGTTGTTTGTTGTCTTTTCACTGAATATTAGGGCAGTCATGTTTGAGCAAACAGTGTAGACCCAGATCAAACTGCTCCCTGGGAGCAGTTTGATCAGGGTCTACGCTGTTTGCCATTTCGTCAGCACATTTAAGTTACATGATCAAGTAGTCAAATGCATTTGTTCAACTTTTAGGATCAGTGAGGTAAGGAGTTTGGTGTCTGAATGAATATACAGGGATAATCCAATATGCATACATTTTGGTCATGCATGCACTATTCGCGCAAACAATGTTACCGAAACACGAAACATTATTTAGCTTTTAAGAACTGAACAACGTATGCCATATTGCGCATAGTTTCTTTCTTCCTTCCTTTTTTTTTTTTTTTTTTTTTTTGTCAGGATACAACTTGCATAGTTATGCAGTTGCACATATTGATGAGTTGACCCGTATTAAATCTATGATAGAGGGCAAAATAACACAGCCTGACTGTTTTTGTTTTTCGTTTACGGTAGCAAACTAGCCAACTATTAAAACTGTATTTAAGTCGTTGCTATTCTGGTTTTCTGCACTAGTTTGTTACCTGCAGGACAACAAATGACAAAGAATTTCGCGGAAAAGGATTACCGTATTAATCTGAAATATCCGGACATCAAAGCTCCTTACAATACTTCCTTTAAAATGTGAACAAGGGTAGTCCATGTTACTTCCTGCTGTGTAAAATTGTTGGATGAGTAGCAGACAGAGTAGACCATGATCCACGTTCTGTGGCTTCTGATGTGGCTTCTTTTGTTTTGAAGGTCTTTCTGTCCGAATACGTAGGGTAAATACGGTATAACGAATTATAAAGGGAAACATAATGATGCCGCAACACAAGAACAACGAAGGCTCTGTGTGACGATGTACACCACGGTATCTAACGATTCTGTAAGCGGACAACAAAGACCCTGTATATTACGAAAACACGTCTATTCAAATAAATTGAATATTTTACAACTAAAAAAGGAAAATTTTCAGATAAAAAATTCTGTATTTTTCATATTCCTGCTCAAAACATAGATTGTGGGTATTCGTTAGAACCGCCTCGGCCAGGCGGTTCTAACGAGTACCCACAATTTATGTTTTTTTCTAGCAAAATAAGAAAATAATGTTTACCCCTGTAAACCTCAGTTTTACCGAATAAAAGTGGGTTTTAAGGGGATCAAAATTATATAGGCATGCTTTCGGGATGACCAGAATTTAAAAAAAAAAATGCACTTTTTTTTTCTCTATCCCTTCAGGGCTCGTCATTTTATGACAATAAATTAAAGCATCATGGCAACATATACAAGACGCATTTATTTGGGCATCCCACAATTCGGGTTGTTGGCGAAGAAAATATCCAGTTTATACTTGCCGGAGAAACTGACATTGTTACGTCTCATTGGCCTAAAAGTACACAAATACTGCTGAATGGTGGACTCGTGTTAGAGATGTCTGGTCCGTCCCATGCGCTCAGAAAGAAAGCCATTCTGAAAGCATTTACTCACAAAGCCCTTGACCGGTAGGTATTTCGGTTTGTATGGTGCTCAGCACGTGAAAATGGCCTTTAAGCCGTATGCGGGCAGTGAATGCTCAGATCAGACTGCGCATTCGCGTAGTCTGATCAAGGTCTTCGTTGTCTGCTTATAGAATCAATGGCTACTGGACAGGATATCGACGAAGAAGGAATTAGGCCCTAATCCAAGTACTCGGACCTAGGCTTTCGCTGTTCGCGTATAGCATATATATGGACCATTCTCACATTGCCTATAATAAGGGTCGTTATTTGGCCCCTACGACAAATGTCAGAGGACAAAGCCATATTTACCGTATTTACTCTAAGTATTCCGACAGACAGGCCTAAGCTAATGGCGTAGATCCAGATCAGAAAACACAGAACGCGGCGTTTGATCAGGGTCTAAACTGTTTTCCACTCAGCCAGCAGGTTTGAGACTTATTATAAGAGAAAATATCAACGAAGTAAAATGGACTTGTTTACATTTTGATGCGCAACGCACGAAAAGGCCCTTGTGTAATTTGCGGACAACGCAGGCCCCGATCAGCCTGCGCATAAGCGCAGGCTGATCTGGGCCTTCGTTGTCCGCTTACAGAATCAGTGGCTACTATAGCATATGCCGACGAACTGAGAATGCTCAGATCAGACTGCATGGATGCGCATGCTGATATGGACCTACGTTGTCCGCAAAATGCATAAGGGTCCTTTTCATGCGTTGCGTATCATTTAGAACAAGCCTTGTAATGAGTTAAGGTGTCTGAGTATTTAGGGTAAAATACCATAAAATCCTCGCCACATGATAGTGGTGAGTATTGTTTGATGCCCAGTGTGTGTCCGCTCGTCTGTCTGTCGAAAGAACATGCTTTTGTGTTGAGTTGAGCTCCTGATCACCAGTCGGACGCGCATCCAACTGAGCCACAGAGGCCAGAAAGTACAGACGTATGTCAGTCCTTAAATCAATTTCCTTACGATAACTAGTTGGGTTTCATGGAGTTCATACGAAATGAATATGCTCATTGGTATTGGGAAGCTCTCATATGGAATTGTCAATTGTTTTTTGTTTGTTTTTGGTTTTTTGTTGTTTTTTTCCTATAGCAACTTAAGTAATAGTCCAAAAATGGTTTATAGCTACTTAAGTAATAGTCCAAAGACGGTTTCATGCGTGTTTTGCACCCCGTTCAAACAGAATTCATGTTGTGAATCAATGGCGATCAGAAAACACCAGTTCGAATCGCCATACAACGGTCGATTCACTTCTGATTAATATTCAAATTATAATCTACCTTGCAACGATTTAACTTTCTTGCATCGAATCAAACGAAATTCATAAGTGATGTAACGGCACCTTTGTCACAAGCTATGCCCGATGTTAAACTTGAAGGAGAGGTGATTATTTTTGTGGGATTTTGTATAGCGAAAATGCAAATTATATACATGTATGTGATGGTGGGATTCTGCTAAAATCAGACCATCTAATTTCTGCATTCTCTTATGATTATTGACAAGCACCAGTATTCTCTCATACCTCGTACATTTTGAATTTACCAGCACAAAGTATTATTATAATCATTTAATGACAATAATGTGAAATAAATGTATAATCAGACATCAGGGGTGAGCATGGACGCTAATAATCCATCCTGACATCTAGGAATTCAGTCCAAAAACTACTAATATTTTTCGTATTTCTCAATAAAAGGCGCTTCAAATGAATGCCCACAACACATGTTTTTATTTAGAAATACGAAAATTAATATATGGATACTTCGGCTTGTCTAGAGCTATACAACTAATAATTAGTTTAATAATTAAAGTTATTTCAGGCATATATTAACCCAAATAACTACTTTGACATAAAAACACGGTCTTGTGAAAGTGTAAAAGTGAAATTTCATGCTTAAAAAATGAAAAGTTCTCAATCCTGAAATCAGGATTAATCCTAAAATTTCCAATCCTTGGACATACAGAAAAGCACTTAGCGTATTTACCCTAAATATTGGACACCTTAAGAAGAATGGATACACTTTAAGGAGAGACAACTCTGTTAAATTTGATTTTGCCCCTTCTGAAAATAGGTCTGCTCAAAACGGAAAGAATTTGGGAGCAAATTCTTTTCTTCTAGAGTAGACTCCTTTTCAGAAGGAGACTGATGTGCAGGAATAAAATAAACATAATAAAGATTGCCTTTGAAAACAAAGAACACATTACAGATTAGAAAACGGGAGTCTCGGTTTTATTGAGACTCTTCATAAGCAGTATTGAAGTATGCAACACTGTCCACGCCCTCTAGCGTATGCAGAGCAGATTTCCATTTTCAAAGACACCACAATGGGCCCAATGATCCCAAAGGAAATGAAATATACAGTCGTCTCTCGTTATCTCGAATTCCAAGGGTCTCTTTGAAACACTTCGAGATATCCGTACCTCGACATATCAGAGTTGCGGAATTGAGGAAAATAATAAATCGAACATTTAATAAATGAATAATTTGCCTCCTGAAGTTACAGATTTATTGAAAATATTGTGGAAAAGAGGAGAAATTGCTCCTTAGGAGCAATTTCTCCTCTTTTCAACAATATTTTATTATCCGTTGTTAGATTTCAATGTTAAAACAGGGACCAGATTTTCACGTCGAGATAAGCGGTTATTCGGGATAAGCTAGGTCGAGATAACGAGAGTCAACTGTAATCTGCACTATGGTGAAGTACGGGAAGCAAATGGGAAGTCATCAACGTTGTCTCCCTTGTGAAAAATAGCGGAAAACTCTTAAGTGTCCAGTCCTCTAAATTCAACACCATACAGTCGAACCTCAATAACTCGAACACCGATGGCTCCTTTACCATTGGTAATTAGATATCGTATTTGAGTCCCTACAAAATTCTTCCGATTGCTCAAGAAAACAAATATATAGGGAAATTTTCTTATTCCATGATGAAATTGCATGTTGTGTGTACTCATTAGAATCGCTTCATCATTAACTTTATTATATAGAAGATCAGAAAAAAACCGCTAAAATATCACCATTTGCTTCCTTACATGGCGCCATGATTAACTCTCAGTGGCTCGAACTACGCATATCTGGAACAAATTTTCATGGTCCCAAGGATGTTCGAGCCACTGAGATTCGACTATACTTATTCTAAAGTTTAAAAACATCCATTTTACAATCGGTTGTGTCTTAAATCTGCTGTATTTGTGGCAAAGAGTGTAGACTGTGTTCTTTGGCGTCTGATCTGCCTCAGCACTGTTTGCTCGGGCCTGTCTGTCCCAAAGCTAAGGGTTATTCCTTTATATTTCAAAGGTATATACCAACCTTCGTGAGGATCTGTCAGACGTATATCGACAAGTGGTGTGAGAAAGGCCGAGTTGACATGTACTCCGAATTAAGGCGCCTGGCGTATAATATAGCTTGCAAGACTTTAGCCGGTTTTAATTTGACACAGGATGAAATCGACGGTGATATGCATCTGCTCCAAGACTTTGCCAACGGACTATTCTCTTTACCTGTAAATCTACCAGGCTGTAGCTTTTGGAAGGTAAACGCTATCTTGAACGCCACAACTGTCATATCAAGATATGAAGTTATGTGCTGTTATCAAACATTATGTGATGCTCATATTTAAAATGTCTCGTTTGTTAACTCGCCATTTTGTTCGCTTCAAGTACAGTAATAATCTATCAGAAAATCAAGACATTCTAATTGATTAACCCATTTATGCTTCTACCTTAACTCTTTCGAAAGGTCCATTTCCTATATAAGGGGAGTCTGGTTAATTTTTATCATTATCATATTTGTAGAAATATCCGAATTTAATGCAAAAAGTGGAGACCCTGATCAGACGCCGCATTCTATGGCGTCTGATCTGGGTCTACACTGTTTGCCAGTGTCACTTTTATGGGACGCTAGCCTTAAATGGGTTAAATGGTCCTTCTTTTCAGATTAATATATCTGTTAAACTTCCGGCATATTTAACATAGTTATATAGACAGGCCGTTTTGACATTGGGCCGTTTTGACTTGGACCGTTTTGATGATGGGCCGTTTCGGTCGAGGGGGTTGTTTTGAACGTCATCAAGCTGTCTCGATTCCGTTGAAGAAATTAACACGTTGATTAGACTAGACAAAAGCTATTACAGTTGTAAATAAGCAGTCTCTAACATGACAATATCGTGCTTTAAACCATAAGAATTGCAAGTTCACGAGACAACACGATAAACGAAGCCAACAGAATGTTCAATTTACAAGACAACACAACAAATGATGCCAACAGAATGACGAGTTAGCAGGACAAGATGCCAAATGAAACCAACAGAATGACGACAGCAGGCCAACAAACAAGACATAAAGAAAATGAACATCATATAATATTTGTCAACAGAATACTATATGACGAGACCATATGGTAAATAAAGCCAGCAGAATGTTTGTGTTGAGGTTTTACGGCCCAGTCAACCCAATGGGGGTCATGTCGAGCACGGTCAGTTTACCTAACCACACGTTTACTGGGCAGGCTTAGTCCTCTAAGCGGTTAACCAGTATTGTGCACATTCTTTCGCCAGAAACTGACAACTGCCCTTCTTGAATCAGCGGAAGGGAGAGAATGACCGTAGAAAATATTTCATGATCAATCTCCACGAAAGAATGTTGCCGACCTCGGCGGGGGTTGAACCCGCGACCTCCTGGTCTCCAGTCGGACGGCGCATCCAACTGAGCCACCGAGGCCGGCGGCAGAATGTTCAATTAACAAGACAATACGACCAATGAAGCTAATAAAATCACGAGTTAACAGGACACCACAAATAAAGTCAATGGAATGATTAGTTAAGAAAACAATATGACAAGTAAAGCTAAAGGAATAACAAGTTAAAGCCACCATGGCAAACAAACAAATCATAATGAATATGGACATCACATTAATGACTGTCAAAGGAACATAATGTCATATCTTGATATAAGACAGCTGTGGCTTTCAATATGAAACAGTTTTTTTTGTGTGTGTCGGCATTTTCTTGCAAACAGTGATACTGCGGCATGCACGAACAATGTCGATCCTGATTAGCTTGCGCAAACGCACAGTCTGATCGAAACCTTCGAGGTTCACCATTAGATACTATACACAGCATGTCGTTTTTCTCCGAGTGAATAGCGGCGGCCCGGAGTTGGCTATGCAGTCACACGTCTTAGGCATCCTTTAGCGTGGTAACGTTTGAATTCTGAGAAAGTTTATGCTACTTTTACTGTGTAATTGTGGTTGTCTAGCATTGATGTATTTACAGTTAATGGTACTTTCCGTTTCCGGTATAATATCAATATAATGTCTCGAATGGGGTTTTAATCGCCAGGACACAAGTAATGTCTTCAGATGGTACATCTTAAATATTGTTTTATTTAATGAATGTTCGTTTAAGTACTGGATACCATACTATAATTCCATAGTCCAAAGTTGATCTGACCATGCAGTGCTTTGTTCGGTTGAAGGAACAATATTTTATTTGTGCTTAAATGATCTTTTTATAAGTCATATGGGTTTTTATACCTGCTCACTACATTCAACACATGTTTATTAAATCTTAGAGATTTTCCTAATATTATACCAAGGTCTTTTTCCCTCTGCCACTGGTAAAACAACAAGTTCAGTCTGCTGTAATATATTTTCAAATATGGCATGGTCATACTGAATGGTCTTAAATTTGGGAATTGAGAACTGAAGTAACCATTATTCGCTCCAGTTATACAGGTTTAAACTGTTCTCCTAAATGGTGTCATGTCAGTTTCTTTTAGAATGTATTTACAGTCGACTCTCGTTATCTCGACTTCGCTTATCTTGAATAACCGCATATCTCGAAGTGAAAATCTGGTCCCTGTTTAAACATGAAAATCTAATAACAGGTAAAAAATTATTGTGGAAAAGAGGAGAAATTGCTCCTAGGAGCAATTTCTCCTCTTTTCCACAATAATTTCAATATATCTCTAACTGGTTGTTCGATTTATTTTTTCCTAAATTCTGCAAATCTGATATGTCGAGGTACGGATATCTCGAAGTATTTCAGAGGGTCCTTGGACTTCGAGATGACGGGAGCCGACTGTATTAACTATCATCAATAAGAGAGACAACCTTTGTAACTTCATGTTTGCATGCACATTTTAAATGGAAGAGGCTATTTACAGTTAACAGTAAATAGCCAAAAAACGTTAAACTGGCTATTTACAGTCAATTGTCATTAGCCAAAAAACTTAAAATGGCTATTTACAGTCATTTACAAATGTGTTCTCGAAAAAGGGACACTAGAAAAAATAATATAACATCATTTTGTAAATTTTCAGTAAATTTGTTTCAGGCTTCGAAAGCAAGACTAAAACTACTGGAGAAAATCGAAACATGTATAAATACACCACACGACGAGAAGTACCCTAATATTCTGACGTTCCTCTTTCCTCTGTCTGAAAGCGGAAGTCTAGATCGAGCTGCAATAAAGTACATTTGCCTTGACCTTCTGTTTGCCAGTCACGAAACAACTACAAGTGCTGCATGCTTTCTATTTCTTTATCTGTCTAGAAATGAAAAGGTGTTCGGAAATCTTGGTGAAGAATTATGTAAAAATAGAGTTTTTGAAAAAGGTGAGCGTTTGAATATATGTAGGCCTGTAAATGCTGTCTGGCTTAGCATTTCTTTACGACAAGAGAGAGAGAGAGAGAGAGAGAGAGAGAGAGAGAGAGAGAGAGAGAGAGAGAGAGAGAGAGAGAGAGAGAGGAGGGTGGGGGAGAGGGGACTCAAATCACACATCAGTTGTGGAGTATTATCCAAAATATCCAAAATAGTGACAAGCTTGGATTTCGTATTAGAATGATGTCAAAAATAGATTTTCAAGACAGTCGCCATGTTGGTCGCTGGTTCCGGAGAGTTCAACTTAGTCTCAGAGTGAAAGCTCCTCTGTTGCAGGTCTAGAGCTCTGTTTTGTGAAGTCGTCTTGTGCCATTCGAACCTTACTACCTGCCTTGTGTTCTGTGATTGTGATCTTTCCTGAGTATCTCTTTATATAGTAAAACCTCGATGATTCGAACACTGATGGCTCGTTTACCTTGGATGATTCGAACTCGTTTTTGAGTCCATTCGAAATTCTTCTGATAATTTAAGAAAGCAAATATTTAAGGAAATTTTCTTATTCTATTATGAAATTGTATGTTGTGTGTACTAATTAGAATCGCCTCATCGAGGCGATTCTAATGAGTACACTCAACATACCATTATTGTATAGGAGATAAAAAAATACCCTAATTATCGCCATTTGCTTCATGACCTTGCGCCATGATTAATCCTCAGTGGCTCGAACTACCCGAGTCTCGAATAAATTTCCATGGTCCCAAAAAATGTTCGAGCCATTGAAGTTTTACTGTATATAGTAAAACTTCACAACTCGAACAAGGATAGCTCGTTTACCGTGGTTGATTCGAACTCATTTTTGAGTCCCTAGAAAATTCTTCCGATGGCTCAAGAAAACAAATATTTAGGGATATCCAAGGGAAATTGTCTTATTTTATCATGAAAATGTGTGATGTGTGTATTCATTAGATTTGCCTAATCGATGCGAGTTTAATGATTACACTCAAAATACCATTATTTTATAGAAGATCGGAAAAGACATCACTAAATTGTCCACATTTGCTTCCTGGCCTGGCATTATGATTATTGTCCCTCAGTGGCTTGAACTACCCTAGTCTAGAACAAATTTCCACGGTTCCACAGTTGTTCGAGCCATTGAAGTTCGACTGTATTTATTTCTCGTCCCACTGCCTCTGCATATTTACTTTGGTTACAGTTTATTATGTTTGGTATATGCACGTGAACGTCCCAAATGCCATCTGTGTATGGCTGAGAAGAACGTTTATCTTAACCCTTGACCTGCTGAATAAATTGAGATGCCATGCCCACTTCTAATTTTTAGCCAATCAGATTACTTGATCTGGATTCTTGATATAAATTCACATACTTAATGACAAACAGTGCAGATCCAGATCAGTTGGTTTCTTCAGAAGCCAACTGATCTGGATCTACACTGTTTGCTAAGGCAGGGTATATCCGGTTTCAGCAGGACAAGGGTTAAATAAAGTTTTTGTTCTGTTCTGTTCTGGTTACAAGTAGTGAAACAGCTTCTGAGAAGTCGTGAACTTACTCATCATTTTTCGTGGGACCTTTCTGCTGCTTTGGCAAACAAACAAACCATTAGAATTCCCTCTTCCTATCGAATTAGATTCAAAATGCTTTAACCGGTATCCATTATTCCCGCGCTTTTCGAAGAAATAGTGGGGATATTGTGATACCCCGCGTCCGTCTGTCCGTACGCATCCGCGCAGTCTGATCAGGGCCTTTACCGCCCGATAACAGAATCATTGGATACTACAAAATATATGAATGACGAGCAAAGGCCCGGATGATACGTTGCGCATGCTCATGATAATATGAATCTGTCCATTTTAGGGGTACTTTTTCGCTTGACGCGGCCCAATTCAATGTCTAACTTCAACTTGCATTATTTTACAGCTGATGAAAGCAAGCTTTCATTTGAAGATATAAATGAACAGGTTCTCTTGAGGAATGTAGTCAAAGAGACCATTAGACTTTGCTGTCCAGTCGGAGCCGGCTTCAGAAAAGTGATAAAAACATTTTCACTTGGGGTAAGCATTAATACGGATAGCTTTTGGAAAACTAGCATTTGACCCACAATTTGAAATAATGTATCTTATCACATGTTCACCTAGCGAAGATTCGAATCAGACCGCGCTTCAGTGCAGTCTGATAGGTTTTCGCGGTCTGAGTAAACTACAAAAAAGAGCACCCAAAGAAGGTTTTGATCAGACTGCGTTGATGCACAGGCTGACCTGGCCTCGAGGTTTTAAAACTCTTTTCGTGCTCAACTCAGCTGAGCATGAAATGTCATGCTAATAAATCTCAAATTACTAATAATTGCAAATTTTTTATTGCTAAACATAGCTGAGCATGAAAATTTCTCTGCTAATAAATATGAAAATGCCAACTATCGTTGGCATTTTCATATTTATTAGCAGCGAAAATTTCATGCTCAGCTGAGTTGAGCATGAAAAAAGTTTTATAGCCTTGGGGCCTAAATCTCAAATTACTAATAATTGCAAATTTTTTATTGCTATACATAGCTGAGCATGAAAATTTCTCTGCTAATAAAAATGAAAATGCCAGCTATCGTTGGCATTTTCATATTTATTAGCAGAGAAAATTTCATGCTCAGCTGAGTTTAGCATGAAAAAAGTTTTATAACCTTGGGGCCTGAATCTTCGCCGGTCGCACATGTCGGAAGATACATCTACTGACTTTATAGTGAATTTGCTCACACGCGAACAGTTTTGATCAGTTTAGATCGGGCCCGGCCTCCTCATCCAAGATCTTTGGCCTTTTCAATTGTGTGCCTATTGATTGTTCAGTAGATTTTATTGAGAGCAAACTTAGCGAAGATACTGACCGGATTGCGCAGATGCCCAAGATGGACAATGCGCAGTCGGGTCTGATTTTTGTTGTTCGCACAGATGGAAAATGGAGTTTTCTGCAATGGGACAAAGCAGATCAGTCGCATGAATGTCAAGCATTATTTTCTCTGAAAACTGGAAAAAATAGACTGCCATCTGCTAAGTTTTGCTTGGCACTTTAAGATGCTATGAGTAATCAATTAATAAGACATGAATTCTCACTCAAAACACCTGTATGCATACGACAAAACACTCAGTAAGATTTGTGCGACCAGCGAGGACTCAAATCAGCCCGCGCATCCGCGCGGTCTGATCAGAGTCTTCTCTGATCGCATGTGCCTTCTACAGCCTCCAGGCTATACAAAAATGGGTAAATGAGAACCCTTGGCATATAGGATGGATGCACATGCTGATCTGAGTCTTTGTAGGTGACAGGTTTGATTGTAAGTTTTGTCGTGCGCTGGCTCAAAATCTAGCCGTATAGTTTATGAGATGTGAAAATAGAATCCCGATGCTAGAGGAACTGAGGGATGATGTAGGCCTATTTGTTCATAATCTCTCGCGGAAAGAACAGATTTTGTTAGTTTCTGTCCTTCGGTTGTATTATATTTCCAAATGATCCACTTTCAGATGATCAGTTTAAATAAAAACATACACCAGATAAATTTTACCGTATACTATTTTTAATTTGTTTTCATGAACATTGAGATCTAGAAACAGTCACGACTTACGCCTGATATCGCCACGAATGACAAATCGAGAGCCTGACCAGCTTGATTTCGGTCATTATCATATGGATGTCTGATTTCTCATAATCGGATGCGCGAGCCCAGTCAGCATTCTACGTAAATCTATATCGGGCCGTCATCGGCCCGTCAGGGTAGCTGACGGGCCGATGACGGCCCGATGTAGATTTACGTAGAATGCTAGCTGGGAGAGCATCCATGCTCGCCGATGCTAAGTAACCGATGATCGGAACAAAAACAGGTTTCGTAAATCAGCAATGCTACGGAAAAATGAGATCATTTACATGTATTTTAAATTTAGGGGGAACTGATACAGTTTCAAAGGAAATAATTCTGTCAAAATTGTTTTGCTCCCTTTTGAAAAGGAGTCTACTCTAAAGGGGAAAAAAACATGCTCCCCTTCGGAGCAAATTCTTTCCTTTTAGACTATTTTTCAGAAGGGGTATGGTGAGCAGGAAAGCAAACAGGAAGTCACAAAAACTGTCTCCCTTGTAAAAAATGTGGGGAAACCAAGTATAACTAGCCCCCTTAAGGCTACTTTTACTTTTTCTTTAAGGGCTATCAGATTCCGAAGGGCTGGCTGCTTGCTTATAGTATTCGAGAAACTCATGAAACTTCGACTGCATTCGACTTTCCAAAAGACTTTGATCCTGACCGCTGGAACAATGAGGAAGACAATTCCTGCAATTTCCTATGTTTCGGAGGCGGAAAAAGACGTTGTGTCGGGAAAGATTTTTCGATGCTCTTTCTGAAAGTATTTATCATTGAAATGATGCGGACATGTACCTGGAAGATAGACAATCTATATCCTGAAATAACCCATTTTCCATCCCCGCACCCACGCGACGGATGGCCATTTTCAGTGACGAGGAAATGAATAAAAAGGGTTGCAAGTGATGTGCTGCATTTACCCTAAAATTCGGACACCACAGCTTTCTAAAATTTGCATGCTCATTTGAATATATGTTATTGTGTCTAAACTTGCTGTAAGAGTGGCGAACAGTGCGGCATCTGATCGAGGTTTACACTACATGTATTTACTCAGGCATTTCTTTTCGAACACTTAGAGTAATTACGGTAGCCTGCACCTTATTTACCCCAAGTATCTGGATACCTTAACTCCTCACACGTAAATTAACCCTTGTCCTGCTGAACCCGGATATTCCCTGCTTTTGCCAACAGTGCAGATCGAGATCAATTGGCTTCTGAAGAATCTGGATCTGCACTGTTTGCCATTCAGTATTCATATTTGTATCAACAACCTGGATCAAGTAAACTGATTGGCTGAAAATTAGAAGTGGGCGTGGCATCTTAATTTATTCAGTATGACAAGGGTTAAAACAAGCCTACTAGATTACCTATTGATGTGTCTACAAAATGATGGGGGAGTGACAAGCAGTTTAGACCCTGATCAGACGTCGCGGACTGCACTGTTTGTTCAGACCTGTCTGTCCGGTTATAGCAAGGACCCACATCAGACTGCGCATGCATTTGACCTAGGCATTCCACTAATGCCAGAATTACCTTTCCTTATTCCATGCCTCAACTGATGGGGGCGGATGGGGGGGGGGGGGTGGCGTGAGGGGGGAGGGGGGGGGGTCTTCAGCACTGCAAACTACAATATTATCAAATGAAGTGTCCGGATGAAACAAATGCTCCGATTGTCGCTCTGTTATGTGTTCTTTGTTTCCAAGTGCAACTTTTATAGATTTTATTTGTTCCTCCCATCACGTAAACATACCTATATAATTTTGATCCCCTTAAACCCCACTTTTATATAGTAAAACTGGGGTTTACAGGGGTATATATTATCTTTCTTATTTTAATAAAAAAACATAGATTGTGGGTTATCGTTAGAACCGCCTCGCCGAGGCGGTTCTAACGAGTACCCAGAATCTATGCAGAAATATGAAAATATCAGAATTTTTATCTGAAAATTTTCAGTTTTTGGTGGGAAAATTTCAGTATATGTGAATAGGCGTGTCTCTTCTTTTTCAGTGCCTCCGGAAGGCTTCATAGTTAGGGCATTTCCTGGGTATCTTCATATATATATATATATATATATATATATATATATATATATATATATATATATATATATATATATATATATATATATATATATATATATTTGTTTTCATTTTTTCATTTTACAAAAAAAAAAAACCAAAAAAAAACTGTACTGTGATAGAACAAAGCTTTTGACTTTCTTCAGAGGATTCTAAAGAACAGCATATTAAAAGACATGATGACTTCCCTATAAAACGCTTAGCTGTTGAATATTCTTATAGTTTAATCACTCGGTTCGATGTACAAAATCGGATTCTGTAGAGAGTAGGTGAATGTGGCCAAATAGGGGATGAACAAAGTTATGAGTGTCACCATGACAAAAGAGTTTTTGGGCATATCCGAATAATAAAGATCCAGATCAGCCAGGACTCTGATAAGGGCATTAACTATATATATGATATTATATACAGTCGACTCTCGTTATCTCGAAATCCAAGGGACTCTATGAAACACTTCGAGATATCAGTTTTTCGACATATCAGATTTGCGGAACTGAGGAAAACAATTAATCCAACAACCACCTTTAACAGAATGAATCTTTAATTTGACTCCCAAGTTGGAGATATATTGAAAATATTGTGGAAAAGAGGAGGAGCAATTTCTCCTCTTTTCCACAATATTTTGTTGCTTGTTGGTAGATCTCTGTGTTAAAATAGGGACCAGTTTTTTACTTCGAGATAAGCGGTTATTCGAGATAAGCGAGTTCGAGATAACGAGAGTCGACTGTATTTCAAAGTATTCAAGGTACAAGGTACAAATGATTTATTATGATTTAGACCTCCAGCCCATAACATATAAATGCATAATACATATAGTAAATATAACATGTACACATGTGTGGGAAAGTGTAGCTATAGCATTTATGTCCATATCTGTAGAGAAAGTCTGAAAAGAAATAATCTATAGTGTATCCAGCAGTTCCGTTCGTAACTTAAAGGCATAGTATAAATAATTCGCAACTGCCTGTATAAGGGTCTCTGACTTACTGGACATTAAAATATTGAATTTATGCATGTTCGGTGGCGTTTGGTATTTACGTGGGATATATTTCTGTCGTAATGTCTCGTATACCGGACACTGGAACATAAAGTGTAATTCATCCTCTATACCATCACCACACATTTTACATATACGGTCGTTCTTAGGACGTCCTTGATGCCTGCCGAGTTCTATCTCAAGATTATGGCTCCCAGTCCTGAATTTGGACAAGGTATGTCTAAACTGCTTAATATTCAAACAGCTTAAAATAAGTCTCATGCTTCGTAGTTTAATTTATAGTTTTTATACAAACAGAACTTTGAAGAGTTCATAACCTCCACATTCCATGACTGAATGTATTGGTCTGACAAAAACCTTTGTATTAATGCAAATATAAATAATCGTGGATTTGGCACATGTTGATTAATCCAGATATATTCATAACCATTTGAAAACAATGTTTGTCTTATTTGTGTAACCCAGTTTATTTGTCCATATTCGTCTAGAATTTTTAGCATGATATAGCATTTTTTCACATAGCGTGTGTCTGGTATGCTCAATATTTTAATCCAATATTTAATACATCGTTTAGATGACTCAATCCACATAGGGACGCGACCACAATCCCCGAGCACCGCTGCGTTACATGCTCTTAAACTTACGCACATATATCGTTTACATGCATATCTCTGAACTAATTCTATAGACTCTCGTTTCTCATATCCCCATATTTCAGACCCATAAAGCAAGACGGGGCTAAGTTTTCTGTCAAATAATTTAAAAAATACATTTCTAGGTAACTGACCTAAATCATATAAAGAATTTAACAGAGAAACTAAGATCCGTTTTGCTTTCACTGCTTGATCAGAAGCCATTCTGTTATATGATAATTGCATTGACAGGGTTAAACCCAAGTATGTGGAACAATTTACCACTCCTAATTGCTGACCATCATATGTATCCAAAGATTGTGTAAAGGGACAGCGAAGGCCTTGACAAGACTGCGCGTCCGCAGCTGTCCTGGGGACCATTTTAGTCCGTGGCACGACTCATATTGTTGATAAAAAGATACCATGGACTTATTACGTCAAAGTCAACAACCCATTGTAGACTGAATAGACGCACCCACACTATTTATTGGAAGAGTCCAATTTCAATTTTAGGTATGCCCGGCTATGAGATTTAGATATTCCTAGAGAAAAATGGATAAACTATTTGCAAATAGTGAAGACCCTGATCAGACGCCGCGTTCTGTGACGTCTGATCTGGGTCTACACTGTTTACCAGTTACCCTTTTAGGGGTCTCCCGACTACAATGGGTTAAAGTAGAGGAGACATGTTGTTGTCGGAACACCCAAGATTCAGACAAATCTGGACATCCGCACTTTTGTTTAATATATTTACCATTTGCCACGTGCATTCCACGTGTATCTAGATAATAAAAGTATACAATAATCCTATTGTCCTAGATTAAATTTGCGTTCAAGTAATACCAGTCTATCTAAAGTTTAGATAGCTATAACTTGAACTGATAGCTTAAAATATATGGGAGTTTTCAGTTTTGTCGATAAATATTCGTACGTGTAGCTGTAGATCATTTTGTTACCCATAATTCAGAACCCATATATCAGTCTCTGTATTCTGTTATGATGTAATTAAACCAACATATAAATGCTACCGGACGCCCGACTATTGCTGTCTGCAGTCGGATCTATCGTGGTCTAACTTGCCTTTGAGGTCCCTAATTTGTTTCACTGTAGTTTTGTGATCTGTGATGTTTCACTGATAAGATAGAGACCCGTACGCGGAATGGACTCATATTTAAATTTTGACTTGCATCAGTATTTCAAGTGAGGTTTCTATCTAGTAAAACTACTTTAATTCGATCTAGTAAAACTACTTTGTCCTGCAGTGGTTTTTAGCTCACCTGAGCCATGCTCAGGATGAGCTATTGTGATCACTTTTCGTCCGTCGTCCGTCCGTCCGTGCGTCCGTCCGTCCGTCCGTCCGTTAACATTTTCAAACGACTTCTCCTCTGAAGCCCCTGAACCAGTTTTGCTCAAATTTCATATGGAGCCTCCTTAGGTTGGGGGAAAGAAAAATTGCTAAAATGGTCGCGGTCCATTGACCAAGATGGCTGCCATGCCCATATATGGTAAAAACCTTTAAAAATCTTCTTCTCCAGAACCTAGGATGCCTTTGGGCTGAATCTTTGCATACGTTATTGGAGACGAAAGGTCTACCAAATTTGTTAAAATAAATGTCGTGTATTGACATTTGACCTTTTTACGGCAAGGTCAAGTTTGCTTCCCATTGCATTTGTATGGGAAACAACCTTTAAACGTCTTGTTTTCCAAAACCGAGGATTCCTTATGGCTGAACCTTTACATATATCATCGGAAACTTGACGTCTACTAAAGTTGCTAAAATAATGGTCGTACATTGACATTTGACCTTTTTACCTTGAGGTCAATTTTGCTCCCTTATGCATTTGTATGGGAAAAATGTTCAGAAATTCAAACGACTTCTTCTCTAGAGCCTCTGGGCCAATTTTGCTCAAATTTCACATGGAGCCTCCTTAGGTTGGGGAAATGAAAAAATGCTAAAATGGTTGCGGTTAGTTGACCAAGATGGCCGCCATGCCCATATATGGTAAAAACCTTTAAAAAAACTTCTTCTCCAGAACCGAGGATCCCTTGGGGCTGAATCTTTGCATAAGTCATTGGGGACGGAAGGTCTACCAAAATTGTTAAAATAAATATTGTATATTGACATTTGACCTTTTTACGGCAAGGTCAAGTTTGCTTCCCTGTGCATTTGTATGGGAAAAACCTTTAAAAATCTTGTTCTCCAAAACCGAGGATGCCTTGTGGCTGAATCTTTACATATATCCTCGGAAACTGGAGGTCTACCAAAGTTGCTAAAATAATGGTCGTACATTGACATTTGACCTTTTTACTGTGAGGTCAATTTTGCTTCCTTATGCATTTGTATGGGAAAAATATTCAGAATTTCAAACGACTTCTCCTCTGGAGCCTCTGGGCCAATTTTGCACAAATTTCATATGGAGCCTCCTTAGGTTAGAGGAATGCAAGATTGCTAAAATGGTCGCAGTTCATTGACCAAGATGGCCCCCATGCCCATATATGGTAAAAACCTTTAAAAATCTTCTTCTCCAGAACCGAGGATGCCTTGGGGCTGAATCTTTGCATAAGTCATTGGGGACGGGAGGTCTACCAAAATTGCTAAAATAAATGTTGCACATTGACATTTGACCTTTTTACCTTGAGGTCAATTTTGCTTTCTTATGCATTTGTATGGGAAAAATATTCAGAATTTCAAATGACTTCTCCTCTGGAGCCTCTGGGCCAATTTTGCACAAATTTCATATGAAGCCTCCTTAGGTTGGGGGAATGAAAGATTGCTAAAATGGTCGCGGTTCATTGACCAAGATGGCCCCCATGCCCATATATGGTTAAACCCTTTAAAAAACCGAGGACGCCTTGGGGCTGAATCTTTGCTTAAGTCATCGGGGACAGGGGGTCTACCAAAGTTGCTAAGATAATGGTCGTATAAGTTTGCTTCCCTATGCATTTGTATGGGAAAAAACATCTCCAAAACCGAGGATGCCTTATGACTGAATCTTTGCATATATTATTGGGTACATCTGCATGTCTGCAGTGGCTATGTCACTCAGGTGAGCGAACCGTGGCCCGTGGGCCTCTTGTTTTTTATTACTGTCCGTTCCAAGGCGGGTATTCTAATGCGGATTCAAGTTGTTGTAAGACTAGCATTGTGGTCACCGGCTGTCCTACGGCCCTTCCTTTGTTTTCTGATTTGAGCCAGCGCACGACAAAACCTACAGTAAGACCTGTGTGACCAGCAAAGACTCAGATCAGCCTGTACATCCATCCAGTATGGCAAGGGTTCTCATTTATACTTCTTTAAATAGCCCGAGGCTGTAGAATGCACATGCGGATGCGCAGGCTGATCTGAGTCTTCGCTGGTCGCACAAGTCTTATTGTAGGTTTTCACTGGCTCATTTTAGTTTCTGTTATGCTTTCATATTGTCATGCTGGCATTGTAGTCAACTTCTTCAATAGCTGCCACTATTACTTTCCGTTTCTTTCTTGTTAGTACATTCTTGTATTCATGCCTGCATGGAGCTGCTTCAAAAGATATGGATGAGGTTTCAACTTAGTAATACTAGTTTAAGCCCCACTCCTAAAGTATAGTCGACTCTCATTATCTCGACTTTGCTTATCTCGAATCACCCATATCTCGAAGTGAAGATCTGGTCCTTGTTTGAACACGAATATCTAACAACAGGTAACAAAACACTGTGGAAAACCTTCTTTGGAGCAATTTCTCCTAATTTCTCTTCTTCCCAACAATATTTTCGTTATTAATGACGTGTGGTTGCTCGATTTATTTTTTCCTCTATTCTGCAATTCGAGGTATGGGTATCTCGTGTTCGTTTTGTTTTTCCTTAGTTCTGCAAACCTGATATGTCGAGGTACTGATATCGCTAAATATTCAAAGAGTCCCTTGGACTTCGAGATAACGAGAGTGGACTGTAGTTGTTCCTGCTGACCATTCCAAGGAGATTCCTGTTTCAGTTCTCTTTCGCTTGTATGTCGGTTATTGCAACTATGCTCTTGGGTCTTCTCATTGATTGTTCCTCGTCTTTTCTTTTCCAGTGCCTCGGGAAGGCTATGCTTCATGGTTTGGGCATTTCCTGGGTAACTTTATTACATTTGTTTTCCGTCACGAAAACATACCTATATAATTTTGACACCCTTAAACCCCACTCTTATATGGTAAAACTGAGGTTCACGGGATAGACAATATTTGTCTTATTTCTGCTTAAAAACATAGATTGTGGTACTCGTTAGACCCGCATCGGCAAGGCGGTTCTAACGAGTGCCCACAATCTATGTTTTAAGCAGAAATATGAAAACTATCAGAATTTTTATCGGAAAACTTTCATTTTTGGTGGTGAAATTTTCAATATATTTAAATAGGCGTGTTTTCGTAATGATTTTTTTTATTATACAAAAACAAAAACGTGTTCTGTGATAACTAAATATTTATCATATCAAATACAATGCAAACGACGTACACCCAGGCTGGTTTTTAAGGCAACTTCGCAGATATATAGAAATGGATTAACTGAGGATTTCCCATCAAATAAGCCGAATCCTTAATTGCAGTTGTTTCACCACACTGACCGCATAACATTTTTATGCCTTTGGGGCTAAGCACTTTAGTTTATTCAGACTAAAAGTCAGCAAAATCGGGAAAAAACTGTTTTCTACATGGATTTTATTTTATTGTCTATGTAATGTAATACAGAACAATGAAATAACATGGAGAAAGCATCACGAAAGAATATTAAATATTCATTAAAAGAATCAAATACTGTTTTTGTTATTTTTTCAAGTACAATACTACGATCGTATACTGAGTATCTGAGCTATGAAAGAAAACATAACCAATAACATATAAATTACATTAAATACTTTTATTAAAAAAGAAAACCAAATACAATTTTTTAATTATATAAGAGAAAAAAACTGTTATTTCCTTCATAATTTTAATACAAAACTTTCGACCAGATTACACTTGCTGAATTAGTCGAAAACTTTCCAAAGAGTTTCCTACTCTAAAGTGCCAGTGATTCAGTCTGTTTGTCTATCAAGGTCTACTGCCTACATTGTTCTACAATGTCCTGCTTGCATGATAAACAGAAAATACCATATTTACCCTAACTATTCTGAACAAGCAGTCTCATCAGGGCCTTCATTGTTTTTCACTCATTAGCTTTCAAATAAATAAACAAACAGTAAAATCAGAATGGACAAGTATGAACTAGAACAGTGTTTTCGGAGGAAAACGTATGTCCCCCTACCAGTTTGAACAGACATATTGTTAAAATAGATTGTATCTATAATAAACTCAAGGTCACAATATACCTATATGTAAGTTTGGTCAAAATTCATCCATTCCTCAATGAGATAGGGTGCTGACAAGCCATTTTCTAAAATCACAGCCCTTGTGTAACCTTGAAAATGGGATCAAGGTCACAAAAAATCTAATCAGTTCTTGTCTCTGTCTCAACAATATAGCTGTGCAAGTTTGGTCAAAATCCATTCATTCATTCAGCAGATAGCGTGCAGACAAGCTATTATCCAACAATCTGAGCCCTCCTGCGACCTTGAAAATGGGGTCAAGATCACCAAAATAAAAGTTATTTTCCATGCCACAACAATTTGTCTGTGCATGTTTAGTTAAAATCCATCCATTCCTTCAAGAGATACAGTGCAGACAAGCCATTTTCCAACAATGTGACCTTGAAAATGGGGTCAAGGTCACCAAAATCTAATCAGTTCTTTTCCATATCACAACAATACAGATGTACAAGGTTAAAATCAATCCATTCCTTTAGCAGATAGGGTGCAGACAAGCCATTTACCAACAATCTAAGCCCTAGTCTGACCTTGAAAATGGGGTGAAGGTCATATAATCAGTTCCGATGCATGTCCCAAAAATATAGCTGTGCAAGTCTTATCGAAATCTACTCATTCCTTCAGGAGACAAGGTGCAGACAAGCCATTTTCCACCAATCTAAGCCTTAGTGTGACCTTGAAAATGGGGTCAAGGTCGTCAAAATCTAATCACTTCTTTTCCATGTCTCAACAATTAAGATGTACAAGTTTGGTCAACTCCATTTATTCATTCAGGAGATAGGGTGCATACAAACCATTTTCCAATAAATCTAAGCCCTCCCGTGACCTTGAAATGGGGTCAAGGTTACCAGTTTCTAATTAGTTCTTTTACATGTCCCAGCATTGTAGATGTGCAAGTTTGGTCAAAATCTATTCATACCTACAAGAGATAGGATGCGGACAAGCCATTTTCCAACAATCTAAGCCCTTCTGTGACCTTGAAAATAGGTTCAAGGTCACCAAAATCTAATCAGTTCTTTTACATGTCCCAGCAATATAGCTGTGCAAGTTTGGTTAAAATCTATTCATTCTTTCAAGAGATAGGATGCGGACAAGCCATTTTCCAACAATCTAAGCCCTCCTGCGACCTTGAAAATGGGGTAAAGGTCACCAAAATCTAATCAGCATTTTTCCACCTCCCAATGATATATTTGTATAAGTTTGGCTAAAATCTGTCCAATCAATAAGGAGATAGAGTGCGGACAAGAGGCTATGCCCCATTTTCCAACAATCTAAACCCTCCTGTGACCTTGAAAATGGGGTCAAGGTCACCAAAATCTAAACAGTTCTTTTACATGTCCCAGCAATATAGATGTGCAAGTTTGGTTAAAATCTATTTATTCCTTCAATAGATAGGTTGCGGACAAGCCATTTTCCAACAATCTAAGCCCTCCTGTGACCTTGAAAATGGGGTCAAGGTCACCAAAATATAATCAGCATTTTCCTTCCCAATGATATATTTGTGTATGTTTGGCTAAAATCTGTCCAATCAATAAGGAGATAGAGTGCGGACAAGAGGCTACGCCCCATTTTCCAACAAGCTAAGCCCTCATGTGACCTTGAAAATGGGGTCAAAGTCACTAAAAGCTAATCAGCATTTTTTTTCCCCTCCCAGTGATATATTTATGTACGTTTGGCCAAAATCTGTCCATTCAATGAGGAGATAGAGTGCAGACAAGGGGCTACGCTGACGCCGACGCCGACGGGATCCGCACTAAAAACAATATGCACCCCGCCCGCCGCACCCACGGTGGGGGACATAATAAGTATTAATAAGAATATTAAAGGTAAGTACGTAAATGGAATAACAACTACAATCTTTATATTCGCTCTCAGTGGCCTTTTGGCAAGTTCAATAAACGTTTTATACAGAATTATTTTGTTTGTTTGTTGTTGTTGTTTTTTTTCCTCACTTCTGCATTAGATGATCTAGAAAGCTGATATTCTACTGCCATATGGTGAATGACAAGCATGTAGTTAGTCATTCGTGGTTTACAAATACATTGACTGGACTATATTTTGGTTTGTTCCGTAACAGACTTTTCACGTATGTTCGAAGTTCTTTCTTCATGAAGTGTAAATTTAGTGTTACTGCTTCTCATTTTCAAAGACCTGTTCTTGTAAGAAGCACTCAGTAGGTCGTAAACACGCTTGTTGGCGACGAAAGAAATCATGATAAAGAGACCTTGGGAAGCATTTGCGATAATAAAGAGATAAGCAAATGCTTCGATACCAGTCCATTGGTAGATGTATGCAAATACCCACGTAAGACCTGTGAGTGTAGAGAGCTTTGCGAATATGATGACATTTCGTCTCTCGTGTTTGGTGTTCTTCTTCACGTCCGGAAGAGTGCTAACCTTTATAATAACATATACAAACATAACTAAGTTACAAAGAATGACAATTCCCAAAGGAATTGCAACTGTATACAGGATCATGTACCGGCTGGTAATGTAACAAGGTTGACCACCATAGCCAGAACTAGGCTCTTTGGACATCATTGAGACGATAATATTTATACTAACTAACAATGCACTAGATATGGCTACAAATAACACATATTTAATGAATGTTGACCGTATGCTTTCTGCTATAGAACGCTTGGTAATAAAGACGAAAACTTTCATCATGTGAAATGTACAAACGCCCATCCAGAAAAAAGAGCAAGCAAGAGTATAATGCAATAATACTCCAACTGCTTCACATAACCACTGAAATGGTATCTCTATTACCCCACCCATCAAGTAGAACAGCTGTGCCAAAAATAGAGAAAGCACCAAGGCCATATTGTTCATTCCCGGTAATGTCCTTAGACTTTTAAAAGAACAGTATGTAGCGAAAACAATCAAAAGACAAAAGATAGAAATACTAGTACAAACAATGGAGACAGTAACTTGTGCAGTGTAAGCATTCGTTTGCAACGAATTAATAGTCATCTTCATACTGTCTGAAAAGTATTCATCACTGCATAAAACAATCGAATCATTGTTTGAGAACAAAACATTTGATACATTAACATAACTCTTTTTGTCTTTCAAAAAGATTCTATCTGTATCCTTTTGGACAAAATATTCTACTTCTGACAAAGTGACAGTAGGACAGAATAAAAATGGGAACACCCTAAAAGGTTTAGGACATGGTTTTCTCATGAAGGAGGAGACAGGTAAAATGCCATTGCTATCTGAAGGATCAGTAAAGGCGTCCAGCATCATATATTGACCAGGATCATAGGGAGCCCATTGTGGACCTTCGGGAACCGGAGGTGTAGGAATGCCGTCGGTCGAATGTACATTGGCTGAGGTCAGTTGTAATTCATGCTCGTATAAGGCAAAATTTATGTCAGCATATTGAACATTAAAACCATTTGTGACATCAAAAGTCAGACCATATAGCTCGTTATGTATTTCTTCTAGGATTTCACTTGTATTGTGAAGATTGGCGGCATCCAAAATAATCCTTATTGCTAAATAATTTACTATCTCTAGGTAAGAAATATCAGTTGTCTGTTGAAACCGATTTCGGCGGCTTTCTAAGGTTTCGTTTAATTTGAGAAACATCTGAATATCGCAGATATCAGTAAAGGCTGACCGAAACTTTATTAGTCTTTGCTCTACGTCTTCTGTCAGATGATGGTGTAATGCTGGAATGATTCTTATGTCGGTTTGTTTCTTCAACGGTACGAGTCGAACAGTAATGTCAAACGTTGTTGCTTTTATCTCGTCAAATGCAGGTCGACATTGCATCTGATTTAAGATCATGAACTCAGGACAGATTAGAGTGCGACATGACCTCTGAAAAGAGAAGTAAAACATATCGAAAGCTTCACTAAACATATTCAATGTCCACAGCATTTGCCATTGCTCCGGAAGCACTTTATGAAAGGTCATAGACTGGTCCAATGCTATATTCCATGGACTGCTCAACGTTATTAAAATCAAGTATTAGCTTTCACAAAAAGCTTTGTCTGTGTTAAGCGTAGACTAAGCTTTTTGTGACAACTTATACCTGTAAACATTAAGGTAATCTTAATTAATAAAAGTCAATAATCAAAGAGGGATTTATAGGAACATGTGGTTGTTTAATACCACCAGCTTGTGGAAGCTGTGTTTTGGCAAGTGTAGTACTGTTAAACAGTTATATAATGATTATCAAGATACAGAGCATGTTTGTACAAAAAACACGTTCATGTACTCGTCCAAATATTCAAAATGGTTTAGCTTTTATATGTATTTATGAGTTTTTAACCGTTGTCAACATGTTACAGACCAAAATCAAACGATTACTATCTCATAAATACATTTAAACGAGTTCCCTGTAAACATACAACGTCGTTTCAAAGTCTGAACGTATTTTGTTTGCTGGAGTAGTCTCTTTACATTAACTCCAAGCAATATGAAAAGGTTGCTTCAGAAATTAATTTAGGACCCGTTAAATTAGTTTTTGACGGTTTGAAATTAAAATACTCTTGCTGTTGGTTTAAAAATTATTGGATTCGTTCAATGAAATAAATATAAATGTGGTACAAATTTTAAGTTTCATTTTTCTATTTTCTAGGGAAAAATATATATCATCAATTTGTTGTCTACTGAACATTCATGTCCAGAGAGTGGAACAGATTAATATTTTTTCAGTTAAATAATATACATGTATAGTTAAAAGATAACTGTTTTGTATTAGCGAAATATTGAGATTTGCTTTATGGAAATGTTATCTTAAAAACATATTTACCGCCCAGAAGTCATATTTCTGGTTTACTGGACACATCTCCTGTGTTAAAGTTTCGTCGTCTTCAGCAACTTCTAAATTATTGAAATCAAGCAGAGTTACAAAGGTGCTAGGCTCCCAACTAGCTGAGTCGTGCTCGCATGCTTCAACAATAGATAAAATACCAAGGCCGTTACACAGGTAACAATGAATGTTTTTGTAGCCTTTATAGACAGACATATACGACATACACAGAGTTTCCATTTCAGCATTGTATTGTTTCCAATCACCTGTCACATTACATCGGTCCACGTAAGGAATGCATTGCTGAATAGAAGGTTCTCGATTCTGAAGCCCATGAGGAACTTCAAACACAGTATTACAATCACTGTCCTCATTGGTTAATTTATTTACATCTGATAAACTGCGGAGCTGAATGGTCTCTTCTTTTCCATCTATATCTGCACAAACGACATCAACCTCCCAAAATATCAAATCGGATCTAGAAACATGATTGCACAAGGCGCAGTATTTATTCTTATATGAAATCATGGTTTTGTTATCAGTCACGGGAAGATATCCAGGGATATCAGCTACAAAGTCGAAGTCCGAATATGCTTTGTGACAGTTTTCTTTTACAGCATTATTTGAATACGACTCTGGACAATTTGTCACCAACATGTGTGCCAGTCCGTTATATTTCTGCTCATGAAAAGATCTAAATTGCGTGTAGACACACTTTGAAGGATTTTCGTATACCGTTTTTATCTCTTCGCTTGAAGGTAACCTCGGTAGGTGGTCCAGGCAGCAATCGAGGGTTTTTAAACAATCACTTCCACACGTGCACTCTTTGCAGCATGGTAATATTTGAATGTTCCCATAATTTTGGAAAACAGATTCGTCCAAATCGATGAGAACATTGCACAGAAAAGTATGCGGGCACAAAGAATTAAACTCTTTCGAGTACCTCCGAACGACTGGATCTTCTATCACATTAAAATTCAAAAAGTCTGTCGGTTGACATAGTACTGAAATATTTTGAATATGCAGAGGCCAAATCAAGCAGAAAAATACTGTAAAAGTCCAGCATCCGGTTTTGTTGTTTCTAAGGTAACGTTGTTTATTTTCCATTTTATCCGTTCAAGTTTTTTTCAATATTTTCACAGTTTGATTGTTGTAAGAACAATTTAATAAATATACACTCATATATATACGAGTATTATTTGATTTGCAACACAAAAAAGAGTTATTATGTCATGCGGAAAAAGTAGGTCTAGCTCTGCCGGTACACACTGCTGAAAAGACGTCGTTTCTATGTTAATTCAACGTCTTGCAAAATATTCGAACAACGTCATTTCAACGTTGATTCAACGTCCTACACATCATTGAAACGAATTTGTTTCAATGTTGTGTGCCTCCATGCAGTCTAGTCATGACCTCACGTTTCATTAGCAGATTCCACTTTATTTAGTGATTATTTAGGTGAACAGCCAATGCAATGATCCGGTTCTCTGGATGCGCAGGCTGACATGGATCGTCCTAGTTCGAACAAGCATTAAACCCCAAATTTAGCTTGACTTTGCTCCTTTCTTCATTTTTCACAAAACATGTTCATATCCCATTACCGACATGCCAACTATCTCAAAACCTCATCTTGTGTCGTACGTTTACAAACGATTTAGCCATTTCTAATGCTTCGGAATATTAAAATGTGACTTTCGCCGATCTCCACAGTCCCATATGTCAATTAATAAATTATAATGTAAAAGATCAGCACCTTACAAAAAGGGGTCTCTTAAGGCATGCGCACTGTTAACACTTTGCATGCTGGCTAAAATTTCAGCACATGACATTGTGAAATATTTTCTTATTTTTTCCTAGAAAATAGTATTTGACACTTCATGCAAATTGTCTCCTAAGGAGACAATTTGCATTAAGTGTCAAATCATATTTTCAAGGAAAAATAAGACAAATATCATCAATCTGTCGTCTGCTGACTTTCACCATAGCACTGTAAGTGTTAACACTCGGATTATCCTGTATATCGGAAGTCTGATCAGTTTTTGTTGTATATAGTTTATTCTGTAATGCCCAGTGGTTCTATAAGCGAATGGCGAAACCCTGTGCAGTCTGATCTTGGCTTTCACAGTCCACATATGCCCATTTTCTCTATTGTGGCTCAATTAACGCTAAGCGTGCTCTGTAAAAATTGCAGTAGCAGACATTCTGAAATATTTTCTTTTTTGTTTTTCCCCTACAAATAGGGTTTGACATTTCATGTAATTTGTCTCCTTAGGTGACAATTTGCTTGAAATATCAAACCTTATTTTCTGGGAAAAAATAAGAAAAATGACA